>CM060962.1:163065898-163665898 GCA_030765045.1 Tenodera sinensis
GTAAAAGCACTTCACAAATGACCGTTATTTTTGTGTCACTGTTTGATTTTTATTTTGTCAGCCACCCATGTGCAGTATAGGGAAGTGAAACCTCGCGCACTGTGACCTACGGGAGATCTATTGCAACTACCACCCCCGAGAAGGAGGGATGTAGTGAAAGAACCACAGGAGGCTACAGGTCGCAGGGAGACAGGGTACAAACTCGCGGAAGTTCCTAGCAGCCCCGGGCTCTGACACCCATCCCACTACTGGAAGTGCCTAGAACTGGATGACCTCTCAAAGCAGACAACCTTCTTAAGTTCGCGGATAATATGCTTCTCTTGGAGCAATCATCCGTGCCATCGGTCCAACACCACCATAAATCACGAAATAATAAAAACCGTAAACCATAAATCATGAAAAATGTGTGCTTCTAACACACCTGAACACATCACAGAATTGGCCTTCTAACTAGGGAATACCGTGAAGGGAGCATCACAGAAACTTATTTCACAGAATATTAACCAAGAAAGCAAAATAAGAACTGTGAACTATATTGGAGTGACCCATTCACGGAACTCTTGAAATCTGCACGCATAGGAGAGAGAAAAAGAAATAACCAAAAAGGTTGAATGTAAATTCTGGAAAGAATATGTCAGTAGGAAACACCATTTCAATAGAAATGAGGAGCGTTTTTTCAAAACTCGATAGATGTACAAATTGCGTTTATGAGAAAAACGGGTTTTTCTATTTATTGGCAATACTATAATTGGTTAGCAAATTGGTTAGCACAGCAACTGTATTAATCATTCAATTCTCCTTCCTGAAACTGTCCCATTGAATGTGAAAAGAAACAAATAGCATAGTGCAAATTTGTGGTTTGAAAATGGGGAGTTTTTTCAAAAGTTGATAGATGCTGATGAACTTTTCTGCGTGAGCGAGAAATTAATATATGAAATTTCGTTATTTTTGTCCTTTATTGTTTTTATTGCTTTTTATTTACGTATTTATTATTTTTTTATTTATTTTCACCTCTTTATAATACTTAATGTACTATACAACAAACATATGAATGTTTATAAGGATTATTTTATTAGGTAGCAACTTAGGAACTAAGTGCTGCTACATTCACAATAACAATATATTTTGTTTTATGTATATAAAAACATTGAATACACACAAAGAAATTTCAAACAATATGAATAAATAAGCTTTCACCTGTATAAGTGCTTGTGCAGTCTGTACAACATGGTTCTTAGTTCGTTTCTCTTTTCCACATCTGCCTCTGTCTTAATCTTCATCAGTCCCATTGAGCATGTGCCAGTGTGTGGTGTACGGAATGAAAGATTAAAGAAGTTGTAAAATATGTATTTATATTTTGACAATGAGCAGACTGGTAAATTTCTTAATCTTCTTTCGTTGCAGAAGTTGATCCACATTTTTCTGATATTAAGTGCTGGAGGTAAACATCCTCTAATTGATTTTGCTCTTCCATAGTGGCTTTCTCTACATCTGTACCTCTTAATGTCTTGCTTTATAGCAGCAGTAATACCCTTCTGTAATATTCCTGTTCTGTCACCTCCTCTGGTTATCTTTGGCGCATTCCCAGATAAGTGAAATTTTCTAGCCAGGTGAGATAATCTAACTTTTGAGACCCCTGTGATTCCTTGGAAGATTTAGCTTTATGATTTCGTGGAGTGCACTCGAGACCACGTGAACATTTAATTGCTGGAGTATGAGCTTTCCTTGGCTTTTATTTCGATTTCCTTTCCTTGTTTTTGCAATTCCTACCTCCAGCGCACGGCGGCCCGGGTTCGATCCCAGGAACCCGCATGTGGTATTCGTGGTGGACGAAGCGGCGTCAGGGTGGGTTTTTTTCCGGGTGCTCCGGTTTCCCCCGCCATCTTCATTCCATGTGTCATCGGTGTCACCGCCTGCAGTGCCGTAGCAGTCAAAGCGAGCGTTAAACACTACAACCAACCAACCTACCTCCAGCGCATTCACAATCTGAGCTCCTGTCCATTGTGTATAGTACAGTGCAGTGTCTCAACTAAGAATAAAAATGCCATATAAGTATAACAAAGCTTGTAAGAAGCACTTGCCTGCTGTGCAAGGGGTCCCGGGTTCTATTCCCAGCAGGGGGCTAGGAATTTTTCTCCAGTCAAGATTATTCTTCATCCTTCCCTGAGTCTGGAAGTATGAATGAAAGTGTGAATGTGTGTGTGAATTCAACGTATAAAAACCCCCAATGACCGAAAAACCCACTGTTAAACGAGTAACAATAGGCAAGGTCGCCGATATGACCTCTGCAGTTAAAGGCGGGATATAAATGGAACAAAAAGCTTGCTGAAACGAATGTGAAATCCAAGCGCACAACCTGAGTTCGCAGTTATTTTCAACGAAGCAGCGATGTACAAAGCTTGCAGAAATGATTGAGAATTCCAAGAATCACAAGAGTGAGATGGCAGTCAATGCCAACATGCGTTTCCTAGAATTGAGGTTGCTACACTTTGGATTATAAAATCATAAAATTGCATTTATCTACCTTTGCTTTAACTGAGCAAGTGCATCTATCGAGTTTTGAAAAAACTGCCAATATTCCCTAGGTTCTACACAGGACAAGTATCGAATTTTGCAAAATCTGATTTCACAGAACGATGCAGAAGATGAAAATTATGCCGATACTATATATAACTCAATTTCGTAAAATGTTGCATCTATCAAGTTTTTGAAAAAACGCTCCTCAAATGGAACTCGAAGAAACCCGTTCTATGTTAGAAGCAGATGATTTGATCCAAACTGAGTCTTTGTCTTCTACAGGTTCCAACACAAGTGGTTTAAAATATGTCCCACCGGTTGTTGATAAAACAAAGCAGGAAACTTCGTTCTTCTGCAGTTTTTGATTGAGAAGAATCACAGATTCTGTGCTACAGAAATTTTGAATTCTGGGAACACATGAAACAAAGTGGTTGAGAAAAAACAGGGGAAACAATAATTATTATTCTTTGTTTTTCCAGACAGTGAGGATCTGTGTAACATGCAAAATACAAAATTGTTTTAACTAGGCTGTCAATTGCCAGGACTACATCAGCGTTGCCGGTGTGCCGGAATTTCGTCTCGCAGAAGTTCATTTGTATGCCATTAAATCTACTGACATTGAGCTGTCATTTTCAAGTACTCTTAATAACCATCGATCTGGGCCGAATTTGAACCCATGACCTTGGGATCAGTAGGCCAGCGTCTAACCAACTGAGTCACCCAGACTGACCATGTAACGCGCAGAAGAATCAGTTTGTGAGGAAACTGCAACCATCTCTTCGTATAAGACATGGAAGCTTTATTTTCAGAAATATTACAGACAATTACGAGATCATTTAAAAAAAAAAAAAAAAAAAAAAAAAAAAAAAAAAAAAAAAAAAAAAAAAAAAAAAAAAAAACATGGGCAGGGCTAAGAAATAACCAGAGTGGTAAGTAAGTTTATTTTAAAAGCATTTTTGGCGTACATTTATTTTCATGTATGTTGAAGCTTTAAAGAAAAGAAAATACAGTATCTAGTACTGAATTTCTTTAACTTCTTAACGCAACTTACGTTCCAAAACAAGTACAGCGTTTAACAATGCATCTCTAGCGGCCAAAGTAAACACAGGCCAGCGTAACTTTGTTTTTCCACTATATTTGTTTTTCGTGACCGAAGTTAGGCTCTTTTCTAGGATGCTTCAGCCACATTTCAATGTTTTCTATAGTAAACAATAATACACGTAGAAATTATTTTCTGTTTGATAAAGGTACAACGGTCATCAGAAAATCTTCTCAAATTTAATTATGAATTTTTGTCAGCATCTTCATACCAAAATTACCAAAAACGTTTAAAAACAGCCGGTTACCCTGTTCTACGGTATATCGTGAATCTCCTGTGAGTCAGTGTTCCCATGTCTGCCGAAGTAAAGCTGATTTGAAAAAACAGGAGATAACAGTAGATTTTTTAACCTGCAATTTTACTTGGTGTATACACACAGAGTGTAAATGAATAACGCCGCACGAATTTTCCTGGTAGTAGAGTTCATGGACAATCAGTTTGAGACAAGAAACCTAGGTGGTCTAGGATTACACATTACAGAGCTAAGCCTTAAAATTGTTTGAGCGTATGCACACCACTGATCATGTCCACTGCAGTTGTAACGTGTGATAAGGGAGTAAGCGGGCGAACTCCGTAGCCTGCCTGTCTAGCGTAGTGGATATGATGCCACGATGGGAAGGTATGCACCTATTAAAAGTGCAAGTTCAAATACCCATGAGCTTATATTTTTATCTTTCGTTCTCTCTCTTTCTCTCTCCTTGTCTCACTATTTTTATCTTTCTCTTTCTCTCTCTCTCTCTCTCTCTCTCTCTCTCTCTCTCTCTCTCTCTCTCTCTCTTTCTATTTCTCTGTTTTTCTCTCTTTCTCTCTGTATCTCTCGTTTTCTGTTTCTCTCTCTTTGTCTCTCTCTTTGTTTCTCTCTTTCTTTCCTTCCTTCTTTCCTTTTTTTCTTCCTTCCTTCCTCCCTTCTTTCTTTCTTCATAAGCGCATGCTTAATTTAATTTGATTTGTAGGAAACATTTATGTCGCCTTGTAATTTTTCGATTAACTAGTGTTTAAATGTTTTGTTTCAAGTGTGTTTAACCATTATTTATACTTGCATGACCTACAATAACGCTGACAACTTCGTTTTCACTTAAATGAGATGGTTCAAGCCTAACTAGCAGCTTGCAAACAAGTAAATAATAAATAAGCACTTGAAACAGCTACATGCGATTGAATTATTATAAACATAAGTTGAATCGATATTAACATTATAATACAAGCAGAATAAAAGTAAGGAAGTAAATAATGAATAAGTGCAGGTTTCATATTTTGGTACCTTAATTACATTAAATCTGCGCTCGCCTACCACCTACGTGGCCCGGGCTCAATCCCAGGGACCTGCATGTGGTATTCGTGGCGGACGAAGCGGCGTTAGGGCGAGTTTTCTCCGGGTTTTCCGGGTTCTCCGGTTTTCCCCGCCACTCATTCCACCAATTGCTACATTATCACCTTTTCAATAATCGATTTCGCCTGCATTTCATATCATGCTCTTTCTCACTCACATACCTGGTGCTTGACTGACCACCCGCTTCCAGGTCTTCACTCTGTCCGGTCATGAGGTTGCTCTGCTCCCCGACAGGGAGCTTGTATGTCCTAAGGGATGTATGTCCTACATAAGGCGAGGATAGTCAGGAAAAGAACAAGAATTAAATCTGATAATTTGAGCGATACAATAAAAGAAAGAATATAGGTAGGGAATGAGCTTATTATGCAAATAAAACGATTTTCTCTAATGGAATAATAACCAGAAATCTTAAACTCAAAGTTTATAAACCATTAATAAGCCACTAGTAACCTATGGGTCTGAGGTTTGGTGTACCACATTGGACGATGAAAAGGCTTTGCGATCTTTCGAGAGAAAAATACTCAGAAAAATGTTAGGGCCTGTACATTTTGGTGCACACAATTGGAGAGTGAGAAACAATCGAAGGAATAAATTATTTCATAGGTCAAGATACTGTTATGTGAAATCCCAGAGACTTAGATGGTGGGACACCTAGAAAGAATGGAGGATGAACGGAATCCAAAGATAATGTAAAAGAGGAAAATATTTTCACGAAGAAGGAAAAGCAGAACAAGGTGGATGGGTTGTGTGTAGGAAGGTCTTGCTGCAATGACAGTCAGAGGCTGGAGAAGGAAGGCGCATGATAGACGAGAATGGAAGAAAATAGTAGGGAGGGTTAAGGCCCAATCGAGCTGTAGAGCCATAAAAGAAGAAGGTGCAGATTTCAAAGGAACTGCTCAAAATGGTGACCTTCAACATCGATGCATAGGCGACATCGTCGCAGAAATGATTCGCGAACCCTGCTGAGCATTCCTTGTGCGTTGCGAATCTCAGCACTAGTTGCAACAATGCGGGCAACCAGCGTCTCCTCAGAATCAATTAATGATGAATACACCATGGTTTGAAGATGACCCCAGAAAAAGAAATCCATGGGATTGAGATCCGGCGAACGAGTGGCCAAGGCAGGGTAGGACTGCCTCTTCCGATCCAACGATTGGGGAAGACTCGATTTAGATGCTCCCGTACGGTTATAGCATAATGCGCAGGAGCTCTGTCGTGTTGGAAACGCAGTCGAGTGTGAACAAGTGGCACTTCTTCCAAAAGGGTTTGCAGTACCTCCTTCAGAAATATTTTATAAGTGTTGCCACGCAATCGACGAGGAAGAAGGTACGGCCCAATGACGTGATCAGAAATAATACCAGCCCATATGTTCACCATAAACTGCTGTTGGTGGCTCTTCTGAACAGTGGCATGGGGGTTTTCGTATGCCCATATGTGGCTATTCTTGTAGTTCAGAATAGGCCCATCCCTGGTAAACGTGGCTTCATTGGTGAACAACACCACTGAAAACAGTTCCAGTGGCTGCCTTAAGGCCCATTCGCAAAACTGCAAGCGTAACTCACAATCTTCCGCAGAAGGAAGGGGTTGAGCTGCTCTTCATGCAAGACTTGCCATACTTTGTGTGGTTCACGTCCATTTTGTGTGCAACAGCACGGGTGCTGATTGACTGTTCCTGTTCCAGTAAACGCAGTTCTTCAAACTCTGGAATACGATGGGTACGTCTTGCACCGCAATCTGCTTTATTTGGCACCACAGAGCCACGAACTCGCAAACCCGATCTACACATTCGAAAGTAGTCCGATGGGGCTGCCGTCTATTGGGATACCTTTCGCTGTAAATCCGTACAGCTATTGCAGAACAACCTCCTGCTTCACCATACACTAGGTGCATGTCAGCAAATTCGGTAACAGTGTAATTTTGCTCCATGTTCCCAGAGTACCTATTTCACTGTGAGACGGGAACTTCTATGTATATATTTGTAATTTTAGATTAAGAATGTACATAAATATAAGATTTTAGATATAAGTATAACTTGGTATTGTGCAAAGAAGTTGCCTTTTGGAAGTAGGTTGACCTGAATAAGTTTCTGAAGGCCACGGAACAAACAATCTTTTGTCATCCCAAGCCGAGGGACATTTTGCCAGAAGTCCAAGGACACAGCTGGGGGAAGATTGTTCCCTCCTCCATAACGGGACTAGAGAGAAAGTGCGGGGGTGAGATATAAAGAGAATAACGTAGAAGCGGACAGTTGGCTCTGGTGTTGCGATGTCGCGACGAGGGAGAGCCTCGTATCGCTAAATAAGTATAGCTTCGCGCCAAAAGAAACGTCGAGGTATGAAAATAGACGGTGATTAGTGTAAAGTAAAGCAGATAGCAATCTTAGAGCGAAACACCAGAAACTTGCTCAGGTCGGCACTTCGAGGCAAATGAAGTGTTGAATAATAAACTTAGTAAAAGTCTGTGTTGTGTTGTCATCTAACCTCGCGCCCGAGAAACATCCTCTCATGCCTACCTAAATCCGGCACCCAACGTCCAGAACCCGCTACAAAGGCGCCCAAAGTCACGACCCCGTTACAAATGGCATCCCAACGTGGTGGCCCGACAAAGAATGACAACCAGAGGATCACCGATGGAAGCAGTTGACTCGGCGAGAATAAATCGACGCGTAGGAAGAAGGTGAACTTCAACCCAGGGACAGCAGTAGAAGCCGTGGACGCGAAAAGGAGACGACGACCAAGTAACATCACGAGCGACAGGAAACAGCCTCAAGACCTCGGAGGAAAGGCGCACGAGGTGCTGTTTCAACAAGCGAGACAATCAACATCAGAGGACGACCACATCAACCCAGCAACGCAAGTCACCGAAAGGTCAGAGTTAAACAAACAATCCTATGTAAAGACAAAATATATCACAGTTAAAATAGTAGATGCATGAAAACAAATGTGTGGAAGAATGAGAGGATATTATATACTGTATGACTGAGTGGGGAAGATTAGAATAGGGTAATTTTAAATAGATGCTCCTTCGTAGCGGAAAGTTAAGTAGAAATACCAAAATGGAGTCGCTAGAACAGAATAAAGAAAACAGAGCTGGGAGCAGCGACGCAGTAGGGAATACTTCGGAAGATTACTTTAAGATACTCTTGAAAAAAATTAGTGGTCAGGTTAACGAAATGGGTGAGAGATTGGAAAGTAAAATTAGTGGACAGGCTAAAGAAATAAACGAAATGTGTGGTCAGTTTAAGGAACTAAACGAAAGGGGTGATAGATTGGAAAGTAAAATTAGTGGTCAGGGTAAAGAACTAAACGAAATGAGTAGTAGATTAGAGAATATGGGTGGTCAAGTTAAAGAACTCTTAGACGAAGGATTTAGGACCCAAGAATCAAAGCTCAAAGAACATTTAGATCACAAGCACCAGGAATTTGAGGAGAGAATGAAGAAACAATTAAATATACGGCAGGTGAGCATTTCTGAAATCCAGAAAGGGTTAAATTCTTTTAAAGTTAACGTGGACGACAATTTAGAAGGTATGAAAGAGACGTGTGAAAGAAAAAATGTAGAAACTATGAGAATGCTGACAGATGAGCAAATAGCTATTAAAAACGTAGTACATGGGGAAGTAAATGAAACTTTCCAAGCAGTACACGCGGAATTAGAAGCTGAGGGACTAGAAATTAGTGAACTTAAGGAAAAGAATGTGAGACAGCTATCAGCTCATCTAGAGGTAGATGACCGTTCAAAACAGAAAGAGGATGTAACACCTAGCTCCTTCCACGTGAACCCGTCTAATACCGGAAATAGTCTTAGTCAATATGGGCAATTACTGAATGAAGTGTCTGTTCCCATTTTTGACGAGTTTAATGCCATAAATCAGAAGAAATTCCTTACCAACTTATACCACTATTTCGAGATAGAGAATATAACGAAACAGCTCAAAATGTTTGTTGTACGGAAGGGACTGAGAAACAGATCTCTGACGTGGTTCAAGCTTATTTTGGGAGAAAGTTGCTTTTACGAGCATTCCAAGCAAATGTTTATCAATATGTACTGGGATGCGACTACACAAAGTAAGATAAAATTAATGTTTAGGAAATTGGCCGCGGAACGAGTGAAAAAGAAAGACGAAAAAGGCAAAAGAAATCATAAGATCAAAAAGAAAACGAAAGGGGAAATCCATATTGATACCCGAAAAGAACAGTCATTTGTGAAACGCGTAGTAAAGATCTTTACAATAGATAAGGAGCAGGCGGATAGCCACGGTCCTCATTGTGACCACCCCAAGGCGAAAAGGGACGACGGACGACCGAACCAGCTGTATTTACGGTCAATGAACCAAGTTACGGGATTGAAAACAGTAGAGAGTACCAAGGAAAGATTTATTTACCTACCTTACTAAATAACTTAAAAACAATTGACTTAAGTACCCGGCGGGAAAAGAGGCTGAAAAAAGAAATAAATAAAGTTGACCGTGGAATAGATGAAACAAAGGGGATTTGAACCGATAGAATAGTGGAGATCAAATTCATTAACACAGTGGACGCGAACTTATAAAAGAACAGCTGATGTAGAAGCTGCCGAAAAGTAAGCTGAGATGCGCGAACATGAAAGAATAATTGAAGTAGAAGCTGCCGAAAAGTATGTTGAGATAAAAATGATAAAGTTGACCGTGAAAATAAATAACTAAATAAAAACAAAAGTAGACAAATGCAAAGCCATGCACAAGGCGAGAAAGATAGAAAAATGCTAAAACCGGATCAGAGTCCTAATTGCTGGAACGTTATAACTCGTTGTAGTACTTATTAAATGAAAAAAGGGAAGGAAATCACAGATTGATTACGGCTATGACAGAAATTACAGAAATGATAATAAAAGTGTAAACTGTATCATACAGTAATTGTAAATTCGATCTAATTACTAATCAAAGGGAGACCGAAGATGCGGGAAACAATAACAAGCAACAATTGAAATAAAAATAATGGTTTAAAATACGCGCGAAGAGGTATATAAGTTTACAAAGACAGATGAAGGAACAATGGTAAACTTGGAAGGATATAGGTGAAGATAGGTAGAAATAAGTGTAAAATTAGTAGCTCGTAAATGTGATTAGATTAGCAGTACAAAAGGTCATTATGTGAAACACTGGTTAAGAATTGAGGGACCCTGGAAGACATTGAATCCTTGTGTTTACGTTGGCCAGGTAGACAAGGAGAACCTGTGTCAGTGACCTATATGTGTGATAGTGTGAGGGAAGAAAGTGAAAGTCCAAGACAGGTAGCTAATTGAAAGCAAAGGTATGCTACGAGGAAGTGGACATTATCATGTGTAAGTTAAGCTGAAGTCAGGACTTCGGAGGAAAATAGAATTTGGTAATCAAGAAAAAAGGAGAAATCTCTCAAAGATCTTCCTGTTTTTCTTGTTACAAAATCCGGCGCATTTGAGACGGGAACTTCTATGTATATATTTGTAATTTTAGATTAAGAATGTACATAAATATAAGATTTTAGATATAAGTATAACTTGGTATTGTGCAAAGAAGTTGCCTTTTGGAAGTAGGTTGACCTGAATAAGTTTCTGAAGGCCACGGAACAAACAATCTTTTGTCATCCCAAGCCGAGGGACATTTTGCCAGAAGTCCAAGGACACAGCTGGGGGAAGATTGTTCCCTCCTCCATAACGGGACTAGAGAGAAAGTGCGGGGGTGAGATATAAAGAGAATAACGTAGAAGCGGACAGTTGGCTCTGGTGTTGCGATGTCGCGACGAGGGAGAGCCTCGTATCGCTAAATAAGTATAGCTTCGCGCCAAAAGAAACGTCGAGGTATGAAAATAGACGGTGATTAGTGTAAAGTAAAGCAGATAGCAATCTTAGAGCGAAACACCAGAAACTTGCTCAGGTCGGCACTTCGAGGCAAATGAAGTGTTGAATAATAAACTTAGTAAAAGTCTGTGTTGTGTTGTCATCTAACCTCGCGCCCGAGAAACATCCTCTCATGCCTACCTAAATCCGGCACCCAACGTCCAGAACCCGCTACAAAGGCGCCCAAAGTCACGACCCCGTTACAACTGCTTCAACGCAATGTTATTGTGTGCTGAAGGAAATAGGAAATGAGACATGGGTGACTCGCGTAGGAAACAGTCACCACATGGTGGTGTTTGTGTCTTCCAGGTTTATTAAGTTCACCGATTGGCACTGTTAGACATTTATCATGCTAACAATTAAGTATTGAGCGCCTCTTTTAAGTCGTAGTACTTTGTGCTATTATTTGGTTTCAACGTTTTGTGAACTGTTTACAGCAGGCCAACCGTTAGATTAAAAATTGCTCTTATTGACACGACCAGCTATAGCCATCAGACAGCTTCAGACCAATGGCAATATATACCTCTCCAGCCTAAGCCATCAGATGTGAGTAGAAGTAAAAGTAAACCATACTCTGTGCATTGTATACGATGGTCGTATTTTGCCATTTTAAAGTAAACGCACAACATTGCTCTCAGAATGGAAAAGAAAGGGAAAAGAAAAAGAAAAAGAACGGGAAAAAGTTTATCCCCTCCGCTGGTTTGTACTCGGTTTTTCGGGCTTATTGGCTCCACAATCAGTTGCCATAACCGCACGGCCAAGGCACAGGTTTGAGATCTGCACTTTAATTCTGTAACGGCTTGCCACAGCCTGTTCTCCATTGCAGTGGCATGCAGCCACATGTTAAATCTCCAATTTAAGCACTTTTGATAACGCTACAATTTAGAAATGTTTCTTCCGAGAGACAGCAGACAGGCTTTACTGAATTCCTAATAAGCGCTTTTTTCGATTCCAGGGGACAATATTGACATATTTCTTTCTGGTTATGCTTTATTGGACATAATTTCTAATTACTTTGAATACGTATAACTCATTGACTTGACCTCGTAGACCATTGGTTTCCTATCTCAAATTGATTGTCTATGAACCCTCTATTACCAATAAAATTCGTGCGGTGTTATTCATTTACATCCTGTATATATGATGATAATAATAATAATAATAATAATAATAATAATAATAATAATAATAATAATAATAATAATAATAATAATAATAATAATAATAATAATAATAATAATAATAATAATAATAATAATAATAATAATAATAATAATAATAATAATAATAATAATAGTAATAACAATAATCATAATAATAATCATAATAATAATCATAATCACAATCATAATCACAATCATAATAACGATAACAATCATAACAATGATGACAATGATAATAATCATAATAATAATCATAATCATAATCACAATCATAATCACAATCATAATAACGATAATAACGATAATAACGATAACAATCGTAACAATGATGACAATGATAATGATAATGATAATAATAATAATAATAATAATAATAATAATAATAATAATAATAATAATAATAATAATAATAATAATAATAATAATAATAATAATAATAATAATAATAATAATAATAATAATAATAATAATAATAATAATAATAATAATAATAATAACAATAATAATAATAATAATGATGATGATGATAATGATAATAATATAAGAATAATAGTAATAATAATAATAATAATAATAATAATAATAATAATAATAATAATAATAATAATAATAATAATAATAATAATAATAATAATAAGAATAAGAATAATAATAATAATAATAATAATAATAATAATAATAATAATAATAATAATAATAATAATAATAATAATAATAATAATAATAATAATAATAATAATAATAATAATAATAATAATAATAATAATAATAATAATAATAATAATAATAATAATAATAATAATAATAATAATAATAATCACTCCAAAATTCTTGCACTGTAAAGTTACTGCCATATGGAATGTCAGTATTGAGCAATAGCCTCCATTCTGTATGTATTTATTGGATTTCTTGAACTGCGTTCACCAAATTAGGAAATCGAGAAGCAAGTGGTGCAATCACGGTGCAATTGACTGAACTGTTTGGATTTTAGCTGGTTCTAACATTTCCAACATAGTAAGAAGAGGATCACTTAATGGAAAACGACTTAGTATGACGCGAACTGACTCGACGTAAAGTCAACACAGTGTAATTTGAAAACGTGTACATATTTGTCGTGCAGGGATGTTTTGTCAGAGACATTTGAACCTTGGCACGAAAGTACATGTTTTCCACAGGAAGAAATATATTTGGATCCTTCTATTCAACTTTATCTATTTCAGTGGAATGCAAAGACGAATCGCCATGGCATATTCCATTTAGTCCTTGCATCAACGTAGAAACGACAGCTGATAAGAGTGAGCGGCTGCAAGTGGAGAATAACAATAATTGCAGAAGGGCGGAAGTTCACCAGACAGTATATAAGTCTGATTTTTAAACGAAGATACATGTCAAATGCCAGCTTCTCCACGTGGAGAGCTGAGGTGGTCAATAAGCAGATAGCGATAACCCTCAATACTCGAGACATGCATATCTATAAACAAACGTTCGGGTTTATCTCAGGCAGCGAAAACATGCACATGTAATCTCTAGTAGCCTACTATCAAAACAAAGGTAATTTCTTCTCAGTACGAATAAAGTAATTTGAATTCACTGTGTTTTTTCGTCTTTACAGGTGTGATTCTCAGTGTCTATTTTGCAGTTAAATCCCTCTCTCCCCTCTCTCCCCCTCTCTGTTACCGTCTCTTTCTCCCTCTCTCCCCCTCTCTCCCCCTGTCTCCCACTGTCTCCCTCTCTCTGTCACCGTCTCTTTCTCCCCTCTCTCCCTCTCTCATGATTATACATTGAAACTGAAATATATAATGAGCAGGCAAACCTGATTGCATAATTCTTTATAGAGGTATATTCCTTCCATATCGACCTCCTCGCCGCTGTCATCGCCATCATGCTGTTCCTCTTCCTCCTCACTGGAATCGCTGCTGGAGCTAGTGCCAAGGTGGATAATCAGGTCATCCACACAATCGCCTATGACGCCATCCAGTCGTCTGGCCTCTTCCAGTATTCTTTTCACGTGCTTTACACAGTTTTTCCACTTCTCGGGTGTCACTTCTTTTGCTGCTTCCCTTGTAAGCTGTTCCACTTCAGCCATGGTGAATGTCTTATTATGTCTTGCAACATAGCCCTTTACTTCTGCCCAGATTAGCTTAATAGGGTTGAAGTTACAATGATAAGGGGACAGTGATGACACGGTGTCCATGTTCTTTAGCCAGTTCGCCAATAATATATTTTGGGTTGTGTTTGTTTTCCTTTGTTGGCAGCAGAAATTCCCATTTTCTCATACCACTGTCACATGCTCCATTATGGCGGGTGGGCCACACTAACATTTGCAATTTGGTGTTGCTGTTAGTGGGTGCCTTATCTATCTGGACCGTGTTGTACGAGGCGTTATCCATAACAATCACGCTAGATTGCGGGATGTTAGGGAGTAGCTGATCCTTAAACCACCTGTGGAAATGATCATGATCCATGTCTTCATGATCCATGTCTTCAGTTTTCTTCAATCTGAAGAATAGCAGGGCGTGATCAACAAAACCATGGGACGTACCAGCATGACCAATAATAAAGCGGCCACCTTTTCCTATAGGGCCTTTTACGTTACTTTCAAGTGTACGGTTAGTCCATCCCTTTGCCACAGTATGGCCGACATTGACCCAGGTTTCATCTAACCACACTATTTCCTTTAAGTTCTTGTTCTTCATTTCTCTTAAAAACAAAGCCCTTAGCGCTACAATATCTGATCTCTCTAATGCCAGTTTTCTGTTGTTTATTTTTTTAAATTCACATCCCAGATCATGGAGAACTTTGTTTAGAGAACTAAGGATTCTTTCAAATAACTCTGCTTCATTAAGAGAAGAGAAAAGCCTATGTGTGGTAGGATGCTCCTTTCGAGTGTAATACCCATAGATATGCCTTCTTATGGCATCTGGCTGGAAACTGTCCATTTGCGTAACTGGAGATGCTCTTGGTCTCTCTTTCCCAGGAGCTACAATTTCGATGGACCTGCCTGTAGCTACTTCTCTTTACAGATTCTCGAAACAGTCACCTCACTTATTTTAAGAGCACATGCAGTTCTTTTCCTCTCTTGGTTGAAAGGAATAGCAGGTTCTTTGTGAACAAGCATGTTCTCTTCCTGTTTGAAAAATTCCCTAAGAGAACACACCCTTGCTGTGCAATGTAACACCCCGACTGGAAGTTGGCCTCTCTCTTTGGCTATGAATCCTCGGTCTACTTCTGCCTCTACGTTCACCGTCACATGCACCAACTCTTGCTTCCATAACTACGCGTTGTAATATAAAAGTGTTAATAAAGTAGGCTAACAACACACTGTGGCGGCGCCGTGGCCGAGCGGTTAGCGTGCTCGCCTACCACCTAGGCGGCCCGGGTTCGATCCCAGGGACCCCCATGTGGTATTCGTGGTGGACGAAGTGGCGTCAGGGCAGGTTTTCTCCGGGTGCTCCGGTTTCCCCCGCCATCTCATTCCACCGGTGCTCCATCTTCATTCCATGTATCATCAGTATCACCGCCTGCGGTGCCGTAGTAGTAAAAGCGGGCGTTAAACACAATAACAACAACAACACACTATGCAACTGAACATCCAAACAAGTTCCGTTCCCCGCACGAGCTTAGCGATAACTGACCTGAGGAGTAAACTATTTATCTGCGGCTAATGTGGCAACCTTTGTTTACGTTTCCATAGCAACGATCTTCTCCTCTTATCCTTAACCTCTCTTGCTTGACTGCTGCCATGTATCTTCTTTTAAAAATCAGACTAGGAATGGAGATGTTTGAAGTGGGGTAGATCTGCTGCAAGAGAAGCGGGCGGGACCCCCGGCTAGCGTGTGTAGCGTGTGATAATAGACAAGAATAGTCTTAGAATATTTTCCACTTCACTTACAGGACTTTATTTTCCAGAGACTGAAATTATCCTGTATATGCTGCTGTTGTCTAGCATTAGGGATTACAGATTGTTAATTGCCAAAACAAAATCCATGCAAACATGAAAGCACGTAATGTTTCATTGGTATTCCTTTGTTTCTTATTAGTTATTGTGGTATTTAATTATAATTTTTGTTATTGTTATTATTTTTGTCATTGTTGTCTATATAATTGTATTATATTATTTATATTGTTTATATTATTACCATTAATATATATATATGTGTATATATATATATATATATATATATATATATATATATATATATATATATATATATATATATATGCATATGTATACAGGGTGTCCCAAAATCACCTACAACGCTTAATATGCTGTACGGGACGGTAAGCTGATCAAGTTTCAAATGCATGGTTTGGACGCTGTAGCGCATCGAAGTGTGAGATGGCTGTACGCTCACGTTTCGTTAATAAACCCAACATCGAGCTGTCTACATTGCAAAAGGGTTTCGAACTATGTACCTCCTACATCACTGCAGAGCTTCATCGGTGGTGGTGAGCCTCATGTACATGACCCAATATGTGCGATTGTCTGAAGATTTTCAATCGCTCCATGGACTCGAACAATAAGGATCTCCGCTGACGTTACAGGAGTGCCATACACCATACTCTACACACAACTCCACAGAAAATAGTCGAGAGGTGTCAGATATGACAACCGTGGTGGCCATGGAGCTGCGCCACCCTTACCAATACATCGATCTCAATATGCGAAGTTGAGGTGATTCCGCACATTTACATCATAGTATGCCAGAGCTCAAGTCACTGCTGTTGAAAAATTGTACTGTACTGGAAACTACACAAATACGCACCAAGGACTCTATGGAGGAATTTGGCGC
Source organism: Tenodera sinensis (assembly GCA_030765045.1). NCBI lineage: Eukaryota > Metazoa > Arthropoda > Insecta > Mantodea > Mantidae > Tenodera > Tenodera sinensis. The sequence goes on from CM060962.1 coordinate 163,082,657, forward strand.
ATGCGCAGGACTTTTATTATGCTCAGGTCGTTCATCCCATTACACAGATGTCTAAAGGGTTGCATGCGGCCGCGCCGTAGCCGATTGGTTAGACCATTCGCTTCTCACCAAAGCGACCCGGGTTGAATTCCAGGTAACCGCATGTGGGATTCGTGGTGGATGAAGCTGCGCTGGGGCGGGTTTCCTCCGGGTTCTCCGGTTTCCCCCGCCATCTCATTCCACCGGTGCTCCATCTTCATTCAATTCATCATCAGTGTCACCGCCTGCGGTGCCGTAGTAGTAAATGCGGGCGTTAAACACTACAATAAAGGTTGCATACCTTCCGTACTAAGCTGGCTGCAGTTGCTGGGGCTAATACTCGCGAAGTTTGGCTTTGAATGGATGGTCAGTCCATTGCCTGTCACCCTAACGATCACGGCTATTTGAATCGCTTCAGCTAAGGGGTTGTGACGGGGTTGTTAGGTTTGTTTTGTTAACGATGGATGGACGGAGGGACGGACGGATGGATGGATATAGATATATTGGCGGGGTTGTTGGCTTAGTTTGTGTTAGGGCTAGATTGTTTGTTAATCGGTTGGTATACCTGTTTTATTGACTTTCTTTCTACGAGTAATTTCTTGTGCTATCCTAAATAAATAGGATTTAGGTATTTGTAGCTGTCTCGTGTTGTAAAGATATTAAATAATTTCAGTAAAGCTGGGTCTATAGAATTAAAAATATAATTTAAAGGAAATTTAAGAAATAGCAAATGGAGTCTGGAATCCAAAAAACGAGTAGCCTACAACCATCTACGAACGTTTCCGCTTCGAATGGTCGCAGTCCCGTATCGACTTGTTCAATAGTTTCTGCATGACTGTGTCTCAAGGATAAGTCATTTTCATTACACACACACACACACACACACACACACACACACACACACACACACACACACACACACAGAGAGAGAGAGAGAGAGGGGGGGGAGGGGGGGGAGAAACCGAACCGAATGGATGGCCAGTCCATTGCGCATCGCTGTAGCAGTCATAGCTATTCGAATCGCTTCGAACAAGGTGCCTCCGAAAGGCATATGAAAACTGATCTAGGAATTACAGAAAGAACGTCATATGTTGGCGGAAAAATTTTCTATCAAAACAGATTTAAAAATGACATGGGGTCTACTGACTCCAAAAAATGAGTAGCCTAGAACTATATTCGAACGTTTCCACTTCGAATGGCCATAGTCCCATATGGATACGTTCAATAGTTTTTCGCGTGATTGCGCCTCAAAGGAAAGTTATTTTCATTTTATAAATATATAGATGAATTAAGAATATAATACATAACTATGAATTGTGTAATCCGAAATTTAAAGTATTGCTGTTATGGTAAGGCGGGCAAAATATTGTATCAAATATTCAAAATAAAAGTGAATGGAGTGAAAACGATAAACAGCATTAAAACATCAAACATGCATTAGTCAACATGCATGCTAAGCATTTAATAATTCTGTTCATAAAAAGGTATTCCATAATGAAGCTAAAAGGCAATAATAGTTTATGCTTGACAATAAGCAACAAAATCTCGTAATCAACGTACTAATTTCACACACATGCAAGAAGGTTAATCAGCATCTATCAGTTTTTGAAGAAAAAAGACTGAGTTTTCAAACCTCAAAATTCCACAGGTGAAACTATGTAGTATAAAGGTATGGATATTGGTAAGAATTCTTAACATTTTCTGTTGGAATAGTGCACAGTTTATATCCAATATTATGAGATCCAGTATACTGACAAATGAATTCAAATCGTATCGTATTTAATGTCAATAGTATATGACGCCAACGATTAAGGTGTACAGAGTGGAAATCGGTAAAAAGACAGTCAGCTCTATGTGGTGCTAATATATGCGTTCTTGACTTTACTGCATATAGGAAACAGATACCATTAGTGACAGTGATTGTTGCGTGTAGAAATCACTATTGTGACAAAGCAACACGAAAAGAAGTTATCATGCGATGAAAAAGCAAAAATCGGTGCGTACAAGGGAATGGAAGTCTCTAATCACCAAATCGACAAGAAGTTGAACCGTTCAAGTTCAGTGACTGATAATTTCGTTAGAATGGGCACACGATAAGGACAGAGCGGAAAATATGGACGAAGTAGAAAATGATCTGAGGCATCAAAGCGCGTACTTTTGCGCAAGGCAAGAGTCACATAGAGTTATGCTTCTCAACTTATTGCTGACTACAGTTCTGGCAACTGCCAGACAGCTATGACAAATTCTGTGAAATGACAAACATCTTGCATTCAAAATACACAGCCTTACAGTCAAACATAAAGAAGCTAAATTGGAGTTTGCTGAAAAACGTGTTCATGACTTCCAAATGGGATAAAGGGATCTTCAGCGATGAGAAGAAGTTTAATTTAGATGGGTCGGATGGATTTCATTATTATTGGCATGATCTGGGAACAGAGCGGCAGGTAAGAATGAACAAAAATGTTTGTAGTGATGTCTTATGATTTGGTCAGCCTTCTACGCTAAAGGTAAATGAAGCATTGCTGGCTGAACAATAGAAAAAACTCTAACATGTACTTTGAGGTGCTAGAGATAGAATTGATTAGAATGTATCAAGACCTAGGGGATGAAAGTCTAATTTTTCAACATTTATGCATTCGTATGCTACAGCCAAAAACTGTTTGAAGATATCGATGTTTTGCCCAGGCCTTCATGTAGTCCAGATTTGAACCACATGGAAAACTTTTGGGGAATACTTGCAAGGCGTACTCATCGCAAGGAAGGCAAGTTAAGACCTATATGAGCCGAAAAGAGCGAAACGAGAAAAGTGGGCGACAATTTCATTGCAAGAACTACAAACCCAAACAAAATCAGTATATCAGGAACTTTTTGAGGTAATTAGGAAGAAAGGAGGAGGTTCGGAAAATTGCTACTAATGTAATAACACAACATGACAGTGTCTACCAGTTTCTATCCAGGAAATGCAAACGCCTTATTTTGCTACTCGTGTTATAAGGGAAACTAATTCTGTCACGATTTTTATGTCTTATATCTCGTACTTTCATAATAAATTAGAAACATGCATGCTTCAGACATTGTATCTATTATTTTCAGTACGAAATGTGTCTTTATACTGATTTCTAATACTGTATGCAGTTTGTTTTCCCATGCGACGAAACAGTTTTAGGAAGGAGAATGAACCATTAAAAAATGTACAGTGCTAACCAACCTCTATTGTTAATAATTAGAAAGAAAAAAAAAGACTTTTTCCTCCCTCAGAAACGTATTTTGTGCATCTATCAGGTTTTGAAAAAGATGCACCTCAATTTTATGAGGTTGAACTTACGAGGATAACATTAGGAACATAGCAAGAACATAGTCGCAAGCCCTCGAATTCGACATGTACGTTTCCCTGACTTTAGCAATGGATAAACGAGGGCAAACATTGCGAGTTCGCTATTGTATCTATTATGTCGCGCAAAAGTTCTTATGCTACTAACCGTGACAAATTGACGAACGAACCAAGATCCTGTTGTGGGTCGCACAGAAGAATCCTCCTTTTATGACTTTAAAAATATCGCAAGTGGGGGAGATGTGCTAAGCTTAAGGAAGTTGTGTAGCTGTTAGGGAAAGCCGACCAGTGGATGGGAATAGTGATGGACTGCAAGGGAGGTACGCGAGCTGGTGTTAGGGAAGTTCGTGTCATTATAATGTGATTTAATAACAAACGCACCAGAACGGTCAGCGCCATTACATGAGTGGTTACGCTTCATCAATTAGAAAAATAGCCGAAGATGCAACTTCCTACTTCAGCACCTTACAGTGTAACTGCTATGAAATAATAATTACAGTTTACTCAGATCTTCGTGTGTCAGTTCCTCTCCCCCTGAGATCCTAAACACAACCTCCTTATCCCAACGCTAAGCCAATAAAAGCAACCTTACAGCAGGATAAACTCTGTTCTATCCTAAGTGCATCGCAGTCATTCTCTCACAACGCCACCCAAAGCTAACCGGAGCCACAGCATTAAAGTAACAGTGGCAACGTCAAAGGGACAGCCTCATAGTTTTGAATAAGAGCTCATTCATATCCCGATTGTGTTTCTTGTTCAGCAACCAATGAAAATAAGTAAAACCACAAAGACTCCTAACATGAGGGTTAAATTAGCAGAAAACTGAACTATTCCAGACAATAATATACGAAAAAGCTCGGATAGCATCGCGCTATGCACAAAGTAAATTGTAGCTCAAGGACACGTATTCCAGCGGGATTACTGATGTTCTACATAGAACCTGGGATGAAACGAATATGGACTTAAATATTAGCCGTACTAACAAGGAAGTTAATACAAAAATATGGCGATTGTTCTTTAGTTTCTTTACTGCTCACAAGTAGAAGTGCTGTGTTCTACCCAAAAATTCGAGGTGGAGATTTGACCCAAAATACATGTTTTGAGGTATCTACGAAAAGCATTTTATAAAATGGTCTACGTATGTGTATCTGTGAGTGTTTGTGTTTGTGTGTGTGTGTGTGTGTGTGTGTGTGTGTGTGTGTGTGTCCGTATGTGTCTGTGAACAGCAAAACGGGAAGCCCGATAAATGCAAACTTTATTCAACTGCAATATCTTCCGAAGATGCTAAGGAAGACTCACTAATATATCCTCAGCATAAATTAATCTTTACATGAAAGAAAGTTTGCAAATATTTTGTTTTCTCAAAACTAACTGACAATTTTTACTAAACCACTATATGTTTGAGAAGTTTGCATGACTAAACAAATTTTTATTTTGAATTTTCTGGAAATAAACTGTGAAGTCCCCTTAATTCAGAATTACTTTTGAACAACTGGCAAATCGTAAGAAAAAAGACAAAATCCTACCACACAAAAAGCGTAGATCCCGTTAAAGCACACAATTTATGGCAAACAAGAATTCGGGAGTTAACCATTTCTGAGATATTCTTTGTTATTAGTTTCCATGTTTAAATACATTCTTCAGGTATTCGTTTATTCATGAAAACCGCATAAAATTTCAAATTCATCACACAAAAATCAGATTATTAAAAATTTTAAGTTCGTTTTAGTTTACTTCATCCCTCTTTAAATATGGAGTGATACCGTATCTCGATTAACAAGAAATAGCCAGAACAATAAGCGTTGTGTGAATAGTTAGTAGAAGACTAAGTAGAGAAAATTATATGATGTAACAAGTAAGATATTTGAAACTTACTTCCACGGTAGTTTTAGATGACCGGGGTTACATATGTGGAATGATGTGTCAATCTCCAAAGGGATAAATCTATTTGGTCAATGGATCATCCCATAATGTGGAGTGCTGCTTCATGTTTCTTTAGCAGGCTGCTTGTGTGTTTACAGGTTTGTGTGGTGGCGTGGATATACTGTCTGTTCATGTCCTTGCCACCCCTCTTCGGTTGGAGCAGTTATGGGCCTGAAGGATTCCTCACTTCATGTTCTTGGGACTATCTCTCACGCACTCCAAGGAATCGTGCCTATTACCTGTACTTGCTCACTCTTGGATTCTTCATACCTGTTGGAGTCATTGCCTACTGTTACACCTTCATCCTCACCACTATTTACGCTCATGGTCGGGAGATGCGGGACGTGAAAGCCACAGGTGAGTATTGAAGATAATATCTGCTATACTAGTAAATGAGACGGTATCCCATGTGTAATAAGATATTTATAGTTTAACTATGCATTTCCATATATCAGAATAAGTTTCATATAGCACAAGAATTCTTCATTTCACCAGAATGCAAGAACGGCAGACCAGGCAGCGACATACTGACGCAACACCGTAAATCATTAGCAGAGCGTCTGTTAGACTAGACTACCAGATGGCAGGCTGAGAACAGCCCGAGGTGTGTCATCCGTGTACCTGCCCTTTTAGGGCTTAACCACTGCATGACGGGATTAGGAAGTTATAGGATGGCTGGTGAAGAATGAGGATTGAGGATTGTTGGGAGGTAGCATTTTTATGCTCCTCGTCGGATGTTACTTTCAGCATGCAACTGCCGTTGGGCACTGCTGATGGGTGGTCCAAATATGGATATTTGGCGAAATGTTTTGGACTTCTAAACTGCTCTTGGAAGGACTGTCAGGAGTTCAGCTTACGCTGTTGATGGGGAAGCTCCTGTGTTACCGGGGGTGCCCGCAAGCCATGCGGGGAACCCGGTGTCGCACAAGCGTGCGTTCTCTAGGGATATAGTCCCCAAGAGACCTAACCAGGGCGCTCCGATGTTGTGGAAACTGGTCGTAGAATTTAGTTGCCCGGCGCCTAATTTCGTCCTCCACGTACGGGAGGGACGAGGCTTCGTGCAGTAGTCTCGTGGGGAATCTGCGGTATACAGAATAGATTACACGAAGACCTCTATTCTGTATACGTTGCAGACTCAGGAGGTGGGTGTCTGCAGCCATGCCCCAGATTTCGCAGGCATACAGGAGGATAGGGATAATGAGAGCCCGAAAGAGACGTAGCTTTAAGGGGATTGGCATCCCCGACCGCAGCATAGGGTACAGTGAGGCAATTGCCCCACTGGTCCGCGCTGATAGGTCGTTGATGTGTCCCCGAAAAGTTAGGCCCTTGTCGAGCTTTACTCCCAGGTAGGTAAGGGAATCTACCCACTCAATCCTTCGGCGAAGGTATGTGAATGTGGGGAAGTTGGCGGGAAAGCGGCGTTTGGTGAAAAGTATGGCGCAGCTTTTCTCCGGGTTGATGGACAATCGCCAACGCCTACACCACTCTTGGATGAGGCGGAGGTGTCGCTGTATGGGGAGGAAGGTTCTGCGAGGGTGTTTATTTGTACAGTATAGCAGCACGTCGTCAGCATACTGGGCTATGTTAACGTGCTGCTCGGATGGAATGTCGGCCACATATACGCTGAACAGCGTAGGGGACAGTACAGAACCTTCAGGGACTCCGCCTCTGATTGGCCTTCGTGTGGATTTGGTTCCCGCAACTGCGACCACAAAGGATCTATGTTTTAGGAATGAGTGTAGCAGGTGTATTAGATGTGTGGGTAACTCCAGTTGGATGAGCTTGTGAAGGAGACCGGCATGCCAGGTCGTAGAGAAGGCCTTCTCAACATCTAGATAAACCGCGGCGGTATAGGCTTTGTCCTGGAAACCCAGGGCAGCTGCCTCCACCACACGCAGCAACTGCTGAGATGTTGAGTGGCCAGGCCGGAACCCAAACTGATGGGGAGGGATGGCTTGAATGTCCCCTAAGATGGGAGACAAGCGGACTAGAATAAGCCTCTCGAGTACTTTCGAGAGTACAGACAGGAGACTTATGGATCGGTAGTTGGCAGGATGAACCGGGTCTTTCCCTGGCTTCAATATGCAGATCACCCGGGCCTGCTTCCACTCACGTGGAAAGTGACCAAGGGCGAGGCACATGTTGAAGACCTTAGTAAGGAAGAGCACGGCCTTGAAAGGAAGGTGGCGGAGCATGGCAGGGGTTAACCCGTCAGGCCCCGCAGCCTTTTTGCGGTCGAGGCGTCGGAGTACGCCCTGGAGTTCGCTAGGTTTGATAATGGGAAGCCGATCCGCCTCCCCATGAGGACGCCGAAGATATCGACGTACCTCCTGGCGGACACGGTCGGAGAAGTCTAGGTCCTGCGGATCGTCTCTAGGACGCATAGTCCTCTCCAGGTAGTCAGCAAACACATTTGCTTTGACTTGGGGTTCATAGGCCAGGCCTCGGGTGCCTTGGATGGGTGAGGTGTGTGACCCTCCTCGGTTCCTGAGTCGCTTGGCAATCTTCCACACGTCGTCATCTTCCGGGTTCAGACGAATCATCGTATCCTCCCACGCGCGCACTCGGTGCTCGCGTAGGCGGAGACGAATCTCATGGCGTAAACGCCTTAGAACCGCTAGATGATGGGGCGTGCGTTGCCTCTGGTAGCGCCTGCGAGCCGCCCAAGAGCGGCGGATGAGCAAAAGAAGCTCTAAAGGCAGGACATCAGGATGGAGAGGAGCTGGGGTGTGGATGGTGAGGTTGTGGACCGTTCGCTTCACGACAGAGGTGAAGGAAGAGACCGCAACCTCTAGGGTTGGGATGTCTGTGATGTTGGGGTTGGCGGGGATGGAGCCATTCAGGCAACTTCTGACGCAGTCCCAGTCTACGTTCCGATGTTGGATCGGGACCTTATGACTGGCAACCTGGGTGTTAATGATGGCCAACACGGGATTTTGATCTGAATGAAGTTCGTTGACCGATGTGAGTGATAGATGATGTGGAAAATGCTTGATGATTGCGAAGTCTATGACGGATGGCCGCCCTAGACCTCGCGGGTAATGGGTAGGTTGCCAGGGACCCTCTACTCTAAGTTGAGGGTCCGCGTCTACCATTCTGATGATGTCGTTGCCTCTAGCGTCTGCTCGGGGGCCGCTATGCCAGCGCTGATGCTTAGCATTTAAGTCCCCGGCAATAATGGCATGAGGATGTAGGGCAAGGATGGAGAGGTAGTCGTTTGGAACGAACTGCCTCTGGGGTGGGTGATAAGATTGACAGGTATATGATAAGAAGGGGACCAGCAGTTTCGCGTGCCTATCCAATGATAAATCCCGAAGCAACTAAATTTAAAAGATACCGCATTTTAAGCAATCAATAAAAATTTAATATTTTTGCAAGCTAGAGTAGGGAGGTTTGAAATAGTTTTAGCAGGGCAGTTTGGCTACAACCCTGCAGAGAACACGACGAAAAAGTATCTTCAAGTGATAGTGTGAAAGTTTCAGTGCTACAAGACAAGGTACGAACAGGAAAGCAAAATTGTATGCTACAAGATAAATTTCGGCATTAGACAAAATTTGAACTGGAAGATTGATTTTAATTCTTTTTCGGTGTTAGGCTAAATTCTATCCAAGATTCATTTAGGCCATATTATCTTATGTTTATTCGGTTATATACGTTTTTGGTGACAGTGAAGTGAGGCTCAAGATATCAAATCATTTGCCATATACCAAGTGATTCTGCCGCGCCTTATTTTTTTGGAAGGTAGGCCACCCATCTAAAGGCATGTGTGCCTTAGTCCAATTTTGCGCTTACTAAAATGTATTGCTTGACGTTCTTAAAGAGAGGAATACGCAAAATTGAGAGCAACAGTGCTTTAAGGGACAGAACGTACTCCTCGCCAAAGTACACCTCAAAAACATACGACTCGTTTACTGAGAGCGAATTCCGGTCTCCGGCCGATTTTACAAACTTTTTATTAGAGTATACATAGCAACGAAATTCAGTAAACGCCTCGGAGAAAATGGACCTATCATATGAGTACACTAACAACGTCAGCTAAAAAGAAAATGGTGGATTCTTGTACTTAGAGCAGGGGTTGGCTGCCAAAAATTAGGAAAAATTTAGAGAAACGCCTCATCCATCATGGACCCGTACAGTCAAAACGAACATATTATTAAACAACAGTTTATTTACATTTTTGCGTGAACTACGCCTCGTGCATCTCAATTAATATGCATAATAGCTTTTGCCATTTAAGTAATAATATTAAAACGCCCAATAAATGATTCAAACTGTCTTAAAAGGCTAAATCAAGCACGAAAACTTGCAAGGTGGCAATGGCATAGCGCCAGGCATCCAAGTCGTACTATTGCACGCAGTATGTGCTTTCAGTCAAGGCTCGAAACAGCTGAATAGGATTGTGACGTGTGCTCTACACTAACCCCCAATGATACAGTTTCGAGTCTCAGTATTGTAATTTTTTTTTTTTTTTTTTTTTTTTTTTTTTTTTTTTTTTTAATGTTCACCAAAACTTGGAAACCGAATTCACAATAATTTAATTATAAAGTCCCTGAGGTTTTAGGACATTATAATTTAAATCGTTTTTGGTTGTCTGCATTTTGTAATTGAACAGATATAATGACTTCTGCCCCATTGGACTAGCATGATGTGTGTTGCGAATGCCGATCCCTGCGTTCTTCACACGTATGCTGTCGGGCAATATTTTGTGCCAGTCTTTCATTATGTATTCGACAAACGAGTACGTAGATATGCTTTTGATCTACGGAGAAGCAAGAACAAATGCACCAGCGGCTCAGTATCTATATTGGGAGAGATATCCGAACAGACGACAACCAACAGCAAACACCTTCCGGAATGTTGAAAGGCGTCTGCGTTTAACAGCGTCACTTGCAAGAATGCCTCCTCATAGACACGCACCAGCAACATCGGGTGTTAATACAGAAGCAGTTTTGAACGCCACCCAGAACAATGCGCATACTAGTACACGGTCAGTTGCTCAGGGGGTGAACATCAGTCAATCTTCTGTAGTGCAAATATTGAAGTTCCATCCTTATCGTTTGCACCTACGCCAAGCACTTCACGGGAGAGATTTCGAAGCTCGAGTAACCTTTTGTGAATGGTTGCTGGAGCGAGTAGCAAGTGATGTGGGGTTCGCATCCAGGATATTGTTTTCCGATTAATCAAGATTCCGCAACAATGGAACTGAAAATCGTCACAATATACGCTATAGGAGTGTTGATAATCCTCATTGGGTAAGGGAGGCACATTCCAAGAGCAGTGGAGTGTAAATGTTTGGTGTGGAATCTTGGGAGACCACCTTATTGGACCATTATTCTTCGAGGGGCATCTAACAAGAGCACGCTACCTGGAATTCCTGAGCATTCCAAGAGCAGTGGGTGTAAATGCCTGGTGTGGAATCTTGGGAGACCACCTTGTTGGACCATTATTCTTCGAGGGGCACCTAACAAGAGCACGCTACCTGGAATTCCATATTATTAGGGAATGTGCCACTGCAGGAGCGAATGACGATGTGGTTTCAACACAACGGCGCTCCTCCGTAACGGTCGAGGACCGTCTGCAATCATTTGAATGCTGCACATCCTGGTCATTGGATACGAAGACAAGGACCAGTCTCCTGGCCTGCCAGATCACCTGATCTGACACGCCTTGACTTCTTTCTCTGGGATTATTTAAAAGAACGCATTTATGCAGAGGAGCTGGGCAATCTAGAAACCCTTCGTCAGCGCATAACAGTGGCTTGTAGAAATGTTCAACCCGCTACACTGAGTCAGGGGTTCCATCAAACAGCGTGCTCAGGCGTGCATTACCCAAGAAGGTCACCAGTTTGAGCACTTGCTTCGTTAGAGTCGTGTCCCAGGAATAGAAAAAGGGTTATTCCAGCGCCGCAAAGCATATCACTATGAAACATTTTTAATAGCACAATAACTCATTGTCTGCAAAATTGTGTTTAACTTCCATGTTAAACTCTGACAATGTAATTTCCTTGCTTTCTGTGTTCAAATGTGTATAAAAGATCCTTATTTCAATTGCACCTACCTATAGGTGTGTTTACACAGCTACATAATTATAGTTCACAAATAAAGAAACATCAAACAATGCCATGAAACATAAATAAAGCAATACAAATGAATATGATAACAGTTTTTCAGAATAATAATTTGTAAATTGTGAGGATTGCACTGTAAAAAAATCAGTACATGCAGGGGATTCGAACCAACTTCACAGCAGACAGATTACTTGGGAATCTTGTGCCCGTTCCAACTGAGCTACCTAGTAACGTGGGAGTTACACATTCCGTTTAAGATGTAATATTCGCTGGTTCCAGTGAACATTTGCAGAAGTGCAAACGTCAGCTGTTTAATTACGAATATATTAAAAGGCGATGTGATAGCATTTATATTAGTGCTAATTTTATCGAGTGTTTAACATCCATGTTAAATACGCGGGTAGAACCTCGTAATGGGGTCGATGTTTTCATGTTGGACTATAAAATACGGGATGCATAAAACTCCTGAATAAGGTGCAGCTGACTCACCTGGTATATTTAAAGTTGGTTTTATATTTACAATGTATATGGTATTCAAGTTTTAGCTGCTTAACATAGTAATAAAAGTATAATTAATTGTTTCCCCTTTAATTTCATTTATTAATACTTCTTTCAATCCACTGTCTGAGAACCACTCATTTTTCCCACGACCTACTTAAGCAGTTTCAAAAACAGCCGAGGCAGAAACACGAGGACCCAAGGACGAGAAGAAGACTATTAATTTAACACTAAAATAAATGAATGAATGAATGAATGAATGAATGAATGAATGAATGAACGAAGGAATGAATGAATGAATACATATATAGGCGCCGAAAATAGTGAATTAGTGAAATTTGGATACCTTCACCTCTACTTGGGAGACTAAGTTCAAAAATTCTATATTTACTTAAGATTGTATATTTATGCTACTCAGAAGTCGAAAAATTGTCAATAATATGGAAAGTGCTCAGGTGAATAACTTTGAAAGTGCAGAAGCGTTTGGTAATTTTGACGCAGGTAATGGTCAAGGCCAACCTTTATACATAACTTTGAGTAAAGAATCTGCAATGTCAGGTCTCAAGGTAACAGATGAAAACAGTAGATTAGGAAACAATAATCCTGTCCAAAAGGCAGTGGAGCGTGAAATTGCAACTTCAACAGGCCGACCTCGTACACATGAAAGTTCCAATGGCCATGTAGAAATTCCGGTAGGGGTAAATTTAGAGATTGTAGGGTAATTAGCTAAATTATTTGAAGCAATGAAGCATGTGGAACAAAATATGGATGGTCAGTTGGGAATAATTACGAATCAACAAGTAGAAATTAGGGGTGAGCTCAGGAAACGGAAAGATGAGGTACAAAAACAGTCAAAATGTGTATAAAAAGACCTTTAGATGTTAACCATGAAACTCAGAGGCAGTTAGAAGAGAAAATTAAGTCAGTACATAATGAGATAGTACCTAGGGAACAAATAATCCAGGTGGTGGAAGAGCAGAATGCTAAAGTATTACAGCAACTAGGTCAGAAATTAAAGAAACTAGATGATTCAGTTCATGAGAAACTGACCAAACACAGCGGTGAATTGAAGAATAATATAGAGCAAGTACACGAAGATGCACAGCTGATTCGTGTAAACTTTCAAACTGAATTAAATAATTTAAAAAAGAAACTTGAAATACAGCACGAGAGCACTGAAAAGAGACTGGAGGATACCTTGCAAACTGTTCGCAAGCAATTATCACAAAAGTTAAGCGAGGAAGTAGTATAAATCAGAAGCTAAATGAATACATACACCAGCAAGATGCAAAGAACCAAAAGTCACAAAAAATGTTGAAGCACTAATTGAGAAGGTAAATGCATTGCACGTATTACACAGCAATAATATTATCAATGATAACAGTGCGAATAGATCCGATAATAATTCTGTGCTTCGAGGAAGCTCTCCTCACTTAAATGTTAATGTCAATTAACTTGCTGAAGCTGTAGTCCAGAGTTCGTATACCGTACCAAATGTGACATCCTGTCATAGTTTTATACTCCAAGATATCCCATTACCTATATTCGCGGGTTCCGACCTAGATGGCCCACTACAATATTTAGAGCAAATGGAAGAATACTTTAGATTAAAGAAGGTACCAGAGGAATCAAAAATATTTGTAGTTTACAAGACATTCGATAGCATCTGTTCTTAAATAAATTCTGGAACCCAGCTAAGCAACAGAAAATCCGCGCAAGTTTAAGCCATGGACAATACCCACCACGTGGTAATTTAAGTATGGCTGATTATATCTTGCAATATTCGCAGTATCTACGACATCTGAAACCACAAATTTCTGATCAAGATTTCATTACACTAATGACAGGCCACTTTCCAATGAGGATTCAGAACTATTTATTAATTTGGAAACCTCAATCCGTTATGGAGATGATTGAGCTCGTATCAGCATTGGAAGCCAATGAAGAACAATCTTCATACTATACAAGCCACCGGAATAATCCGAGAAATAATCAAGGTTTCCGGAATCCTCCACACCAGAACAATCGGAATTATCAAGGTCAAGGTAACAGGGCACGTGACCGGTATAACACATCCATTCCGCAGTTTTCGCAAAAACCAGTGACATGAAAATCGCCGGGAACCACACCGCAGGTGAACATGATACATGTTGAACAGCGTAGCCCGAATAGCTGGAGAAGAAGACATTTTCGTAACAGTAGACATTACCACGATGTTCCTAAAAACCTAAATAATCATCATTGGGAGTCACAGCGAGAGAATTATAATCAACAGGAGCCAAGAGTCCACTACCACCACAAACGCAGCGACTCACAGATACACAAGACGGTCGGCAGGAGATTTATGTCGCACCAGTTATGCATAACAGACCTACGCATGATCACGAAGCTTCTCAAGTCTATCACCACAAATCAAACCAGGAAAACTACAAAATGACGTCCCGGATGAAGGATGTCAGTGCGTCGGGAAAACAAAATACCCTTGGATAAATTCCCAGATTCAAAATTTCGTCACCGGGGAAATTATAATAAATAAGGATAAAAACATTGATTTTAATACATCCTTTATCAAGGTTGATGTAACTGGTCAGCAATTTAACGCCGCTGTGAACACAGGAACGTCAGCAAGTGTTGTATCACTTAGATTATATGGACATCTAAAGGATACAGGAATTGAAATGATGAGCCTATCAACCTCGAATTTAATATGTCGAGTAGCCATAGGACGATCTGCCCAACTGATTAAGAAACAATGTATGTTGCCTATAACTATTGAAGGGGAGCATTTCGACGTAATATTTCTAGTAATCAACAACTTCAATAATGACTTAATACTGGGTTGTGATTATTTCGACGAAAATCATGGAAGCATTGACTTCAAAAACAAAACCATTAGCAGCTGGAAGGACAACAAGGAAGTCAGGTGCTAGGCGGCCCGGGTTCGATCCCAGGGACCCGCATGTGGTATTCGTGGTGGACGAAGCGGCGTCAGGGCGGGTTTTCTCTGGGTACTCCGGTTTCCCCCGCCATCTCATTCCACCGGTGCTCCATCTTCATTCCATGTATCATCAGTGTCACCGCCTGCGGTGCCGTAGTAGTAAAAGCGGGCGTTAAACACTACAAAAAAGAAGTCAGGTGTAATTTTGTAGCAGAACAGTATGTTCTTAAAGAAATGACCCAGGAAGAAAAGCAAATTGTAACTACTGAGTTATTTGTACAGAAATTCCAAGTGTCAGGGGGAGCGGAAGTAATTAGGCCACTAGTGGAAGAATCTCAGGTAAACTACTCTCCCAAGTGCAAATAAACAGGTTTAATGGAAGTAAACAACATACTTTGTGGTATGCGGAATGGTGAGATGAAAAAGTTAGATACGTTAGGGAGAATATGTAATAGTGCTTATAACTTCACAGATTCCCAACGAAGTGAATTATTTCAAACACTGCAACAAAACACAGTAATCTTCAGTGATGTACCTGGTACATTTAATGAATATGTGCATAAATTTCAAGTTGAAGGAATAAAACCATATAGTCATAAGTATAACAACTTACCCAATAGCTTACGTGGTCAGGCTAAGAAAGTTATTCAAGATATGTTAGGTCACGGAGTAATACGTGAATGTCAGTCAGAATATCTAAACCCATTATGCTGGACAGTAAAGAAGGACACCTCAATATTGGGAGTAAATAGCGAAGCAGTAGTCCATGGTCAAACTGGAGCTACATACACTTGCATTGCGAGCTACACTTGATGCCAGAGGATTAAACGCCTACATGAAACAGGATCATTTCCAAAATGAAAGCATTAACCAGTTGATAAGTAGATTATCACGAGGAAGATTTATGAGTAATGTAGATCTGGTAAACAGCTTTTGGCAAATTCCGTTAGCTGAAGAGTGCCAGGAATACACAGCTTCTAATTTTCAAGCAATTTATTGCTTCAGGAAAGTTTCATTTGGAATTTAAAATGCTAGTAGTGCTTTTCTCAGGGCGATCCATGAAGTGTTTCGAGTTGTTGAAACTCCATTCTTAATTCGTTACACAGATAACTTTCAGATTCTAAGCGACACATTTGAGGAACAGCTGGAACATATCAACTTCGTTCTTGGAAGGTTAAAGCAGTATGGATTCACACCAAACTTACATGAGTCAAAGTTCTGCGTTAAGGAGGTAACATTTCTTGGATTCGTGATCGATGAAAAAGGAATGCGCACTGATCCTAAAAGAGCTGAATCAATCTTGAAGATGCCAGCTCCAAAGAAACCCGAAACAGCTACGAAAATTTTTGGGACTATGGAACTTCTCTAACCGCTTTTTAGCAAGACATTCACATGAAACAGCACCGTTAGGTGAATTACTTCAGAAAAATAGGAGATGGAAGTGGACATAGGAACTTCAACAATGCTTTGAAAGAGTTAGAGGACTGTTTGCCAACTATATTCTCCTTGAAAGACCGAAAGATCATTGGCAGTATGAGATATATGTGGATACTTCTTCGGGTAGATTAGGGAGTATTCTATGCCAACGTGACCCAGAAGGTGGAATGCACGTCATAAGCACGGCATCACGTGGTCTAACAGACATTGAAGAAACGCGTCAGTCACCGAGCTTGAAATATCTGGACTTTATTTTGGATTAACTAAATTTCGGAATTACATCTACCAAAAGCATATTAAGGTATTTTCTGACCATATTAGTCTGACTTTTCTGCAAAAATGCAAGCTGACGTCTACAAATATCTCAAGATATGTTCACGCAATCACAAGTTTCGACATTTCAATACATTACATTCCTGGGGAACGAAATCACTTTTCTGATTTATTGTCACGCTTAAATTTTGCCTCTGGGATTTCTGAAAATTTATCTAAACCAAAGAGGCAGATAAAAGTGTTCCAAATCAACATTCAGCTGAAGAAGGAAACGCGAATAGATTAAAGCAACTTGGTGCGTTGCAGCGTAAGGATGCCAAGTTAAACATGTTATTCGACAGTGCACCCAGAATAGAAAATGCCAAGGAATGCAACGTAGCCACGTTAGACGGATTGTTGTATAAGCTGCATGGACGACATGTCAAGAAATGGAAAGTAATAACTCCTAAAGTATTGAAGCGGTCAATAATTCAAGAATTCTACGAAAACTTATTCCACTCTGAAACCAACAAAGTGACAGAAGTAATCCTGGAAAACATGTACATATCTAAGCTGTGTGAAAATTACGTAAAATTGTAGCATGATGTGCAAGCAAAGGAATGTAGCTTATCAATCTGACATAAATGCAGTTATTCGAGAGAAACCACAAGATCTTGTATACGTCGATATCCACGAGCTTATAAACTCGTCTTTTTCCTTTGAAGCGTGCTAACAGCCGAGCCTGTGCCAACAAAATCACACAAGTGTATGTTCCGCAAGAAGGGGACATAAAAGCTATATTAATAGATAACGCAATCATCTTTACAGGCAAACTGTTTACCGAAGCAATGAAGAATGCACACATCAAACAGTATTATTGTTCACGGTATTATCCACAAGCTAATGCAAGTAAGCGTATTATCAAAGAATTAGGTATATTTTTGAGAATATTGTGCCATAACTGACAGCCACGATGGATCGATTACTTGGAGCCAATTGAGTAGATTTGGAATCAAACACCGAACGCTGTGACGGGATTCAAACCCGTAGAGCTCATGAAAGGGCAAATCATGAGTAATATCAAAGTGAACGTCCCTTCACCAGTCGATAGTGAAGAGACACGACAATTACAAGCAGAAGAAATTTATAACATAGCTCTTGATTAGATAAATAAGATGGTGAAGAAACGCAAAAAGAGGCACGATGCTAACAAGAAAGGCATTGTATGGAATCCAACTATTGTAGATGAAGCACTGCTCAGGAATAAGCCCTTATCAAGTACAGCACGAGGTGAAAATCAAAGGCAAATGCTGTATTACCATGGACCTTACGGCTTACGTCATATCGAGGGAGTTTGGAACAGACAGTTATGAGCTGAAGGATGCGAGGACCAACAAAATGATAGGAAGGTACCACAAAAGTATGCTGAAACCATATAAAAGATAGAAACGCGAAAATACAAAGAAAGGCAGTATCGAAACAATCTGATAATATATGTATGTGCATTTATTTAGAAGAATTAAAAAGTGAATATTTCTGTAACATACATGAGTATCGCAATGTTCAGTGTGGAGTATTAGTTTTTTTAATTGTTTTCATTAACGACAAACATAAAGATAAAACGATATAACAGCAATTACACGTTCCTGTTGACAGAAGTATCATTAATTGAAAATAATGTCCCACAGATTCACGTTCATAAACGACGGAGGATTGAATTCTCAATACGTAATGATTTACAGGTGGCAGTGATGTTCTAAACTTAGAATGTGATATGTGATAGATATAGTTCAATAATATTAACTTAGCAGTCAAACCCTCCACCTTGCGTAGCACATGTCTGCTTTGTAAACCGGAGATTAAATCGAACCTTGTTTGCAAGGAATTTGTAACTTTATCTTCCCTTCAGGATTTCCATTAGGTCCGAATTTATTTATTTAATTGGAACACTCATATTGAGGTATTCATCTTTAAATATGAAATGTTATTTGTTATAAGTATCAAAAATAGAATATCATTAGTATTATTATATCTAATGTGAGAGTTAAGGCAAATACTTTGAGTGTATGTATATATTAGTTTCGAACACGTGTAATTCATTTCTGTAGCTATTAGTATTTAGACTGGCCTAAACTTTAAGATTCGTGTGAAAAATCGCAGAGTAGTTCTGTTACGAAAACGTCTTGTAACATTAAGCAAGTTTAATGAAAATCATCTTTTATAGCGTAATGATTGTCAAAAACTTTAATTAAAGATATATAATAATTAAACATTCTGTGCATGTAAATGAAATCCAAGCGATTGGTGCTCCTTGTTTAGAGACCGTTAGTAAAAAAACGTTGTGCTGTGATAACCACTATTTTTGCACAGATGACCAAAAACAAACGATACATTACATTAAAAGCACGAATGTTTTAGAGGTGATGCTTTTTAAAAGTGTTCCTGAAGATATTTAGCACCTTGAAGACAGATGTACATTGTGCGTAGCTAATATACATAAACTAATTATTGATATTAACAATTTCATGCTAATCTGCCTGTCATTAATAAAAATAAACTAATCGACCTTAAACTCCACACTGAACACTGCGATCCTCATGCTTGTTACAGAAATATTCACTTTTTCGCTCCTCTAAATAAATCTAAACGAATATCTAGAGAAAAAGCAATCTTTTAAAATAATTTACAAAAATTTTATGAGCTTTTCGCCTTGCAGTGGAATTAGCAACCAAGTTATTAACAATAAAACTTGATATATGAGTCGAGTGTGAATGCCCCAAGTGACGAATAGCTGAGAGCGTTGCGTCGCTATCAGTGGAATTCACAACTACTAGCTGCTAGGGGTTCGATCCTCGCCTTTCCCATGTTTATTTTCTGAAATACAAAATTAACAAACGTGTTTAATTCTCTACAGCTTTTTATCAGGAATGCAGAATCAAAGTGAAGTCACACTGCCATAAATTGAGTTAATGGTGGCATAACAACATTGGATAGTACTTGGAAATAAATAACACGGCAACGCTGCTAGGTGAAGCCGATTCCTTCAGGTTGAAGTAATCTACAAGTGTATTGTGTTCTGTTTATTATATCATTTATTACATTGGCATCCAGATCTTCTGGCAATGGATTTCTATGATCATTAATACCGTATTTGACACTATTAAATGCTTTCCTAGGATATGCAATGTATTAAATACATTTGCTTTCAATAATCTGCGTCCCATTCCACATAGCATGATATTTGTGTCGTACTACAGCGTGATTAACCATAAAGGATTGTAATCAGGCTGAGTTCATTAAATATTTGTAAAATAATTATTCTCCTTTTTGTGCCTGAAACGCTTTAATTTACTTGCTTGTCGAGACCTTCTAACAGAAGATACACTTAATGCTTCCATATATTCATTGGAAGCTAATGTAAAGATCAACAGTGCATGACCGAACTAAATATCTGAACATAACAATAGTCTACGAAACTAGCGGGCCCGACAGACGTCCTGTTCAAACGTTGTATATCCAAAAATTATACAATTGTGTGAATAAGCTAATATGTAACTGTGAAAGAAACAGAAATAAAAAAAATCACCAACTCCACGAATTTCGCTTTTCCTGTGGGTTAGAAGTCGCCATTGCACATTCTCTGTAGCGGGAAGATGGCCATGGTTGTTGTAGTTACGTGATCATATTACTGTATAAGAAAACGCCCTAAACAGGACGCCGTGGCCGAGCGGTTAGCGCGCTCGCCTACCACCTAGGCGGCCCGGGTTCGATCCCAGGGACCCGCATGTGGTATTCGTGGTGGACGAAGCGGCGTCAGGGCGGGTTTTCTCCGGGTGCTCCGGTTTCCCCCGCCATCTCATTCCACCGGTGCTCCATCTTCATTCCATGTATCATCAGTGTCACCGCCTGCGGTGCCGTAGTAGTAAACGCGGGCGTTAAACACTACAATAACCTAAACGGGAGTTCAGGTGGATGGGTTCCAGACTGTATCTACAATGAACAACATCACAACACCGCTAAGTAACTACTTCATTTTCCTTAATGTGAACAACATTCTTTAGCTGTATTATAAACAGTGAATCATAAGCATCTTAAAAACGCACGCTCCCTTCTCTCCAGTGATTTGTTATGATCGGTGGGTGCTAATTAAACGCAAGGTGGCCATGTCCAGAGGTGGTTGCTTGTTACTTGGACCGGAAATGTTGCATTATGCAGAAAAACCGCTTATTTATCTGCCCTTTTCACCTATCTCCTTTGCTTTTATTATGGTTAGCATCATTTGTTGAATAATGTTTCAATGGTTAACTCTAGCACAATTTGCACAATGTATATTGTTTATTTACACTTTAAAGGCGTACTTCAATAAATAATAGTATATTATAATTGTAGGTTAAGGCGATTATTATAGAATAACCTGTACATCTCATTGGAATTCATGACAAATCATGTAAAATACTCACTTCAATACTGCACCTTACACATTTGCACAATGTATATTTGTTAACTATACCTTTAAATACATTTTCCAATAAGCGCGCACTTTTAATGTACTATTAACGCTAAGCTGCGACAAAAATGTCCTATAATCCGATAGGAGCATTAACTACCGGAAATTCTAAAACGCGAATGCAGAAAAATATGTATATTAAATTTTTAGGTTAAGATGGTTGTTATAGAAGGCATGTTTATACATATGTCATTGGAATTCATGACAAGTTATGTACAATACTCGCTTCAGTACTGCACCTTACACATTTGCATAAGGTATGTTTATTAAATACACTTTTAATTACGTGTTCTCAATAAGCGCGCACTTTTAATGTAATATTAACGCTCAGCTGTGACAAAAATTTCCTAGAAACCATCGCAGCATCAATATCGGAAATTCTAAAACACGATCGCAGCGCTACTTGATGGATCCAATTGTGAAGTTAAACCATCCAAAGATCAACAACACATTAATTAATCTAAAAGAACATGTTCTACTGGGGCAAATTGTGAATTTAAATCATTCTCGAATCACGTTTATCACCACGCAAAGGTTCTTAAAAATCGATCCAGCCGTTGAGCAATAGTACAGTCAGATACACACGGACAGAAGAAATATATAAAAACACCGACAACGCTTAGTATGTTGTGCGGGATGGTAAGCTGATTGATTTTCAGACAGGAAACCCTGCCCGGAAATGTACGGTTTGAACCTTGAGGGCGTCGAAGTGACACAGCTGCTGAAATGACCGCCATGAGTTCCAGCTCACTTTGGTGAAAATGTGCTAAATCACCTCAACGTCGCATATTCAAATTGATAACTTGGTAAAGGTGGACCAGTTCCATGGCCAGCACGGTTGGCTACAGCGGCCAAACCGTGTATTTCCGGACAGGGGTTTCTATTTGAAAAACAGTCAATTTTCCATCACACACGACATACTAAGGGTTGTTGGTGCTTTTTGGGACATCCTGTATATATTATATATAAAGATGCTTTTGAATGAGAATATTTAAAGGAAAATATTACTTATTTCGAAAGAATAATTGACCATTGAGGCAGGCGTGTTCTCTGGTTTATTTTCAGCAATTGCAATTAATATCTTTTAATGCATTCAGTTGTATAACTGCAATGGCATTGTGGCATTCATAAGACGGCCGGAAAAGTTACAAGGCTATAAAATAAAAATACCTAAAGGAGGAGCTGAAGTTGGGTATTTACTTTTCTGAACTGTGTTTTGGCAGCGCCCATCCCTCCCAACTTTAGGGTCCTGAATGCTGAAAATGGAAGAGGTGCGCAACAATTCAAAGTGCTTAAAGCCCGAGAATATGTAGACCAGCCAGGGCTTCTAAACCTATGCTGGCGTACCATTAATGGTACGTGAACTACTGAGGGTACATAAAACTTTAAGCCAACAAATTAACATTTGCTTCAAGGACAACAAGATTTGGACACTTCCACTATAAATAAACAAAAACATTACCTACATTTTACATTATGAATTTGTGTGCATTATCGTACATAAATAATACGAGAGTTTAATATTTCAGTCCAACAACAACGACAGAACGCAAACCGAATATACTCGTATTTAATCGGACAATTGAAAACATTTTGTTGTTTATTTATACACACACAAACACACGCGCGCGCGCGCGCGCACACACACACACACACACACACACACACACACACACACACACACACTAGGTGTATCAGCCGTCCTTTTTTCTTTTGAAAGGTAGGCTAGCCGCCAAATGTTCGCTTTACGTCTGAGACGTATTACTTGACGTTCTTAGGTACGCAAATGCGCAAAATTCAGAAGAACAGGTGATTTAACGACAGAACGTACTCCTCTCTAAAGTATACATCAAAAACATAAGACTCGTTCACTGAGAGGGAATTCGGGGTTTTTAGCCGACCTTAAAAACTTTGGATTGTGGCATTGATTACAGTGCAATTCAGTAAACGCCTCTGATAAAATTGACCTGTCAGTAGGGTATATATAGCGACTTTGCCCCACTTAGCATAAATATCCCATTAATCAAATCCTGTCACGCCCCCCCCCCTCCCCCCTCCCCCTGCCCCTCCACCCCCACATGTGGGAATTTCCAAAAGGTAATAGCGACTCTGCCCCACTTAGCATAATTTCCCCATTAATAATCCGCCCCCTCACACTCCTCTCCCCCCCCCTTAAGTGACTGGTCTGTCACGATCAGGATGACAAAGGAAGGGTAATTTATGACCCCCGTTCCCCTGACCCTCCTATTCTAGTGTCTGCAGGTGTTTTCGAAAGAAGAACGCGAGGGTAAGAAACCCTACAATGAATGGCCCCCTTTCAGATCTTGATATATTTATGTGACAGTTGGAAATGTTTCCCTCTGACAGTTTTGAAAAGAACAAGGCTTCATCTTGCAAGGGGGCGAGCATAGAGGATGACAAAGGAAGGGAAACAGAGAGGGCGGATGGTCTGTCGCGATCAGGATGACAAAGGAAGGGTAATTTATGACCACCGTTCCCCTGACCCTCCTATTCTAGTGTCTGCAGGTGTTTTCGAAAGAAGAACGCGAGGGTAAGAAACCCTACAATGAATGGCCCCTTTCAGATCTTGATATATTTATGTGACAGTTGGAAATGTTTCCCTCTGACAGTTTTGAAAAGAACAATGCTTCATCTTGCAAGGGGGGCGAGCATAGACATCCCCATTTTCCTGTCTGAACAGGCCTAGTGTTTTTCTCTTAACAAAGCAGTCAAAGATCACCACCTGCAGGAAGAAACCTTTTCAATAGCGAAAGGATACTTCTGTATTGACGCGTGGACCACCCATGTGGTCCCCCACTGCGTGGGTTTCCCTGCCTTCCCATTGTGTTGAATGACCGTCCAACCCCTCCAACACTTCAATGCGTTCCCACACAGTGGGGACAAAAGGAAACCTGTAACATAACTCTTAGCAGAAAAAACAAACTTGCAGTTCGACATAACGAAACTTTTACTGATCAAAATCTACCCCCCCCCCCCCACACACGCATTCTTCCGAAGAAAAACCTATTCTCACTGAAATTTTCGGACCGCACACATCTTTGACTTTGCACTAACCATTAAGCGGAAGGGTAACTCATTCTCCCTATTGTACTTGCAGGTGGCTGCTTCAAGCATTATTTAAGCATTGACAATGACGACAAAAAGAGAAAGGACAGTGTTGTTTGCTTCTTAGGGAGCATCGCCCA
Source organism: Tenodera sinensis (assembly GCA_030765045.1). Taxonomy (NCBI): domain Eukaryota; kingdom Metazoa; phylum Arthropoda; class Insecta; order Mantodea; family Mantidae; genus Tenodera; species Tenodera sinensis. Next base: position 163,106,834 of record CM060962.1, read on the forward strand.
AAAAAGATTAGGTCTTCTCCCTATTGTACTTGCAGGTGGCTGCTTCAAGCATTATTTAAGCATTGACAATGACGACAAAAAGTTAAGGGGTTTCTCTTACACATAGAGGCAAAGACAGCAACAGTATTGTATTGAGAAAGGACAGTGTTGTTTGCTTCTTAGGGAGCATCGCCCAATAACGTTATTTTATACTTGCAACATTCATTTTGTGTATAGTATCATGTTCGACGATCAGAGAGGCTGTTTCTCGTTTCTTTCAAGCAAATTTAAGCTTTGACAACATGTTACTTAAGCTGAAAATATTGTCTCGTCTGTTACCCTCACGCAACTTTCTCTACTCTTGCCCTAACAATTAATACAAAATGTTATTTGCACTAACATCTTCGTGTTAGCTGAGATAAACGTTTTCACAAATTATCTCTCTGCTTATTTCCTTTTATGTGCAAGGAGGTATATTAGAGTAAGGAAGGATTTGTGTACTGATCAAAAGCTACATGCAATTCTACTGAAAAAGCATTCACAAGGGAATTTTTTTGGGTCCATCCACATCTCTTGACTTCGCATTTGTTTATGTTCCCAAAACTCAACTAAAATCATGGAAATATCTCCAAAAAATCATACAGGCACACACACATACTCACACGTAAACACACACACACACACACACACACACATACACCCCGCACACATGCACACAAATACACATGCACACCTACACACATGAATGCACAACCACACACACATACACACACACACACACACACACACACACACACACACAAACAGACATACATACGCGCAAACACACGCACAAAACCGCATAAGCTTCATTTATAATTTCCTTAAATTAAGGACTTTATGTTAGCCAATGCATCACTTTTCACAAGGATACTCTACTCAGTTTTTCTTTGTGAAATATCCGGGGTGTTTAAGAGGACACTTATTTATACATTTATTTTCTTATTTATAGTATCTTACAAGATTACTATGCTTGTTTAATCCTAGCAAGTAATATTTTCTAAATCGCACCAAAGAATAACGATACCACAATGCAGGAACAGTAAGCACCCGAGGAACGTATCTGAATCATTGAACCATCAGCAATACAGGTTTCAAAGTAATGGGCAAATTTCAAACACTAAGTAATATCTCGCCTTATTATTAGTTTCTTTATTGACAAATTCGAGAGTTCTGGTCAAAGTAATTACTGCAATAACATATGTTAACATATATAATAACCCCTTTCAATCATACAGAAAATTCTTTTGACTTCATTTCTACATAAACACAAATATTAAAAATCTGATGTGTTACACTCACGTGACTTCTACCCTCTTGTACTTCCCATTCTTACAAAATCTTATTCCTATATCTTCTTCGTGTTAGTTGAGATAAACATTTGTACAAATTATCTTATTGCTTATTTCCTTGCAGGTGCAAGGAGAATGTTAGAATACTGCAGGCTTTTCTGCCATAGTCTAATGTTTAAAAGCTTTGAGATTCTGTTGTCTTTGCACACTTAAGATATAAAAAATGAACAACAATGATCCATTTCACGAAAGTTCTAAGTTTTTCCGAAACTCACACACATAACAAGGAATATCTCCGAAATGATTCACACTACAAGAAAATTTATTCAGTCAAAAATTGGGTATTTTAGCAAGATCTATATTCTCTATAGTATGATTTGGTCCATCTCTAACGGTTTACCAGTTATGCAAAAGTTGCCCAGAATAAATACGACTACAGGGGCTTCACCCAGAAAATTCAAGAAATTAATAAACGTATGACATTGTAATCAAATCGTTAGAGCAATTTCCAAGAAAGTCAAAATTTTCGAAAAATGTTCCATGTAAAGGGTAGTTAAGGGGGATATTTTCTTTTCAAATTCTTCGTGGCGCATCCTTGAAAGACATTAAACTTAAATACTAACTTTGGTTTAACCGACTTTTCGTTTTGAGTTATGCTGAGCACAGACTGACACACACACACACACACACACACACACACATGCCTACACATACACACACACATTTTAGCAAACACACCTACACTCACACACACATTTAGACATGCACACACGAGCATACACACACATACACACACTCACACACGCGCAGACACCCACACTTACACACATACACTCACACACATGCACCCCAAGCACACACATACACGCACCTTTTGTAAACCTGCTTTTTTGGATTCAGGGGGCCTCGAACATATATTTCCGGTGAAATCTTGACTTCGAATTTTTGGGTGGAGTACGTTACTTCCCCTATTGACCAGTAGAGAAAGTAAAAATAGAGGTTGCGACAACTGAGCATAAAAAATACACAACGCTAATTTCATTTCAATATATGAAACTCCTGATATTATTCTTTGTTATCAAATGATTAAAAATTGAAGAGACAGAATAATGAAAATTTCATTCATCTTACCCTTGCTATTGAATAAAGTTAGTGAATGAGACCTGATGCTCTGAAATTATTTATTTTTTCTCAAGTAGTAATAGATAAGGAGTTAATAAAATCTCAACAGGAACTTTTTGTCACTAGATGTAAGTTTATTTAATAAGTTTGCCGGTTTATAGCAGGTTTGTATAAAACAATTGTACTATTAAATCTTACAATCCAGAGGCTTTTAAGGGGAGAATATGTTTGGAAACAACTCAAAGAATGAGTGAAAACTGCGTACCAATATTCATTACAAATACAAACCAAAACGGATAAGTGGGGCTTGTAGACAGAATACAAAACGAGCTCTATGGTGTTAAAGGAAATTAAAGGCGCAAAACTCCTTATGTGACTTAATCCCTGGGAATGACTGATGGTAGCATGGAGATGGGAACAATAACAATGATAATGAATAGGAATCCCGCCAGCCTATATTTTAAACATTTTGTTCGGTGTTATTCATCTTTATTTTTTTTATTGAAGCATAACATTTCTTGTCATTTCTTACTGAACCTTCAGCATTCAGTTCATTGAATAAGAAAAGAGAATAAAGACATCTTTCAGATGTTCATACATTCATTTTAAATTACATTAAAGGTTGGCTTTGTCACTTTCATTATAAAACAAGCTATTATGTATATCATTTCACAGTATCCAAATATTGGAAAGAAAGCTAACTTCATAGTTTAGCCAATAGAAACAAAGTTCGGCGGGTGGGGGGGTAGCTGTTTCTACTACGCAGCTGCACAGGTGTGGTGGGGGGAAAGCATTCTAACCTATAAAAGGGTACACCGGCCGCAGGAGTGATTGCAGTTCTAGAGGGCGAAACATCAGTTGGCATTTACACATCACTGCAACAATAACATACATTCCATAATGGCAGGTAAGCCCATTTTATTATACTTTAAAGAAACATTTTGGTGTCTTTCTACGAGTGAAAGTCATTAAATAGGAACAAAATACCGAGAAAAGTTTTTATATGTTAAATGGCATGTATTTCCTTACAATGGACTTGAAATTATCAGCTCATCATTCATTGCCTTTACACATTGAAAGATTAAGTCAAAGTGGAAATCCGAACTAACGATGAAATTGCCAAATGTAGGAAAACACGATAACTTTTTTTTCCCACTATTCATTAAATGTTTTCTTTTGTTGTTATTTTTATTATTATTCTTTTATTCTTTTGTAGGAAACATCGACAGGGCAAATGAATCTAACACGAGCATCAATGGCTCGCCCCCTGGACGTTGCACAACACGACTTGACAAAGTTACAATGCCAGTTAGGCTCAATAAATGCAGTTGTGATAGTTGTAAAAATATTTCATCACTGAAAAGTCTACTGGGGGAAATTCAAGGTAAGAATTATTAAATATTGAAATGCTAGTTTATATTGTTCCTTATTTGTCTCATTGTAGGAATTCCATCGTAAGCAATTTTTGTGTACATTCTGTCTTCCAGCGTTAGCATTTCAGCTCCAAACCATATGTTCAATCGAAATATCATATATGATATTTTGTTTTTTCATCATTCATCTGACTTATAGTATCCCTTTTAATACTCTCTTCTTCATATCAAAGTGACTTATCTCAAATAATCTGTCTCTAAGCCAAAAACATTTTCTTTTATACCTGAATTAAATATAGTCTTTTATTCAATCTTTAATAAATGTTCACTTGCTGAATATGAATATCCACTTCAAATATTATAACACCATTAATTAATTTTTTTGTTTCATCTTACTTCAGGCCCATATGAACCAATGGACCTTTCATTGAATCGCCAGCCTAAGGAGCAGCACACCATGAGACCTTCACAATCAGCTTTACACAGAGAATCAGCGCAAAAGAGGGAATTATACCATAAATCACTTTGCGATTGCAAGATCGCTAATCAAGCTGGAAAGAGCACATCTTCTTCAATATCGCAGAGTAATAAGCAGTCGCATGAAAACACCCATCAGATTACAGATGAACAATTATATCAACAACGCAAGTACAGCTGGGAACCTTCAAATAAAAGATGTCATACTCATACAAGGGAGCAATTCAACAGCCCGCAGCAAAGAACTCAACAAAACTTAAAGGAATTGATCGAAAACAAGACAAGGATATGTATTCATACCTGTGAAACTATGAAATGTGATACTTTGAAAATTGCCATAGAACTTATTTTATAATTCAATAAGATTTCTTAGAACAGATAACCAGCTCTTATTGAGATACGTTATTGACTTTGGCAGGGACTCTAGGTCATATCTAACGACAGTAACAATCATTCATCATGTAATTCATGCTTAGCCTGCAGAGTCGCAGTTATCAGAAGTAACAGGTATTCTATTTTATTCCAAGGGCGGAAAAACAGCGTGATAGACACAGAGAGAGAGAGAGAGAGACTGCCCGTTATGTGCAGGTGTTTTACCATATTTATGAATTCTGAATAATATCCACAGGCATTTAGCCTGAAGCAGTATCTACTTATATTGTGAAATCATCAATTATGTTGAAATGTAAAACGATTTTGATTCATTTAATAAAATTTATGAATAGAAATATCAGCGTTATCATTTAACCTGTCGTAACCTATCCTAGCCTAAGCAAGCCTACCCTATCCAAATTTAGCCTATCTTAACTAGGAATGCATGCAGGAATAACATAATGCATGATATAAATTAACAAAAGAACATAATTACAATCAGATAATTTTATTTAACTTATAAAGATGAATACACTACCATTACCATTCAGAAAGCAAGCATATACTATTGAAAGACAATACATATATATTCATTTCATTTCTTAATCATTCAGTGATGCCAGTCGATTTCAGTTCATTGATAATTCCTTGAATTTCCTTATAGTGATTCTGTCCGGTCGATTCTTGTGACATGATTAATAATCGTAAACGTTTTACTAATTCATTTGGATCGAACCAAGGATATTCCATGCGAAAAGCAGCACTTGATGAAGGAGCATCTTGCATGTTATCGGAGACTTGGAGATTATTACTTTCTTCCAATGAAGTCATGTTTCCAGATGTTTTTACAAGGACGCTTAGCGTTGATTTTCCATCTTCATTATTAGATGTTTCATCAATCCCAGACTTTTCACTCTCTTGCAACGGAAATGCCCCTGATTCAGAATTAGCTATATTGTTCACAGGAGCATTAGAAACTTCTTTCTTGCATACTTTATTATGGCGTTCAAGCCTACTTGTTGTCCTATTCTTTAAAGTCTGCCCACACTCACAGCATTTGAGGAAACGATGCTTTCCAAGACTAATATATGAAAAATTAAGTCTTGCATATTTTGAGCAATACAACCTTTTACTGTGATCACTCATAGTGAAATGCAGCTGAAGCTGACAATAACCGCTTTAAGCAAAAGTTAGAGATGCTCGATATTTTATACATTGATTGTTCATATGTCAAATATAAACTCGCAACAATGCAAAACAATTTAGTGTAAGCAGACACCCTAAGTAACCACGGGTGACCAAGGGTGACCACGGGTGACCAATGGTGACCAAGGGTGACCATGGGTGACCAAGGGTGACCAAGGGTGACCAAGGGTGACCATGGGTGACCAAGGGTGACCACGGGTGACCAAGGGTGACCATGGGTGACCACGGGTGACCAAGGGTGACCATGGGTGACCAAGGGTGACCATGGGTGACCACGGGTGACCAAGGGTGACCATGGGTGACCACGGGTGACCAAGGGTGACCAAGGGTGACCATGGGTGACCAAGGGTGACCAAGGGTGACCAAGGGTGACCATGGGTGACCACGGGTGACCAAGGGTGACCAAGGGTGACCATGGGTGACCACGGGTGACCATGGGTGACCACGGGTGACCACGGGTGACCAAGGGTGACCATGGGTGACCACGGGTGACCATGGGTGACCACGGGTGACCATGGGTGACCACGGGTGACCAAGGGTGACCATGGGTGACCACGGGTGACCACGGGTGACCACGGGTGACCATGGGTGACCACGGGTGACCACGGGTGACCACGGGTGACCAAGGGTGACCATGGGTGACCACGGGTGACCAAGGGTGACCACGGGTGACCAAGGGTGACCATGGGTGACCACGGGTGACCAAGGGTGACCATGGGTGACCAAGGGTGACCATGGGTGACCACGGGTGACCAAGGGTGACCATGGGTGACCAAGGGTGACCAGATTAGGTGACCAAATAGGTGGCCCGTGACCCAAGCACGTACGTGAGCAAAATAAGTGCAAGCTAATGTGAGACTATCAAACATTCAAAATATATAACCTAAACCTAACCTAAGCTAACATAATGTTACCTGAACCTGCTTGCTTGAATCTACACACTGTAACTATTTTAATTGAGGATTTCATTCTGCTTGCACCAACAAATATAACATTACCTAAGCTGAATTCTTCTATTTCAAACTTTTATTCTTGTAACACATGCACTAAGTCATCCCATCCCATACAAATATTCAATTTCCGTATAACATAGTCTAATCTACTCTTAATGTGTTTCATGTCTCTTAAGACACGATTCAACATTCAGAGAACAATGTATCAGGTCGATTCTATAGACACAATTAACAAATCATTTCTGGAAAGTAATGTTATTCCACTATTCTTCCATACATCACCCCTACAGGTTATTCACACCAATCAGATAAACATATATCCTACACTCACCTAACTCTAATCTAAATTCAAGCAAACTATTAAGAGAATGCTATTGTATTGTAGATGCTCTGATGAAGTCAATGTGATCATTTCCTCTCATATACAAGTATTCAATACTCTGAACACCAAACCTGGCTTAATATTCTTGATGGCACATAAAATAAATCACAATTAATTATCTTGAGAGCAAGGTGTTTCGATTATCTTCTGGCGTGCTTGCATTCCTAGTTAAGATAGGCTAAATTTGGATAGGGTAGGCTTGCTTAGGCTAGGATAGGTTACGACAGGTTAAATGATAACGCTGATATTTCTATTCATAAATTTTATTAAATGAATCAAAATCGTTTTACATTTCAACATAATTGATGATTTCACAATATAAGTAGATACTGCTTCAGGCTAAATGCCTGTGGATATTATTCAGAATTCATAAATATGGTAAAACACCTGCACATAACGGGCAGTCTCTCTCTCTCTCTCTCTCTCTCTCTCTCTGTGTGTCTATCACGCTGTTTTTCCGCCCTTGGAATAAAATAGAATACCTGTTACTTCTGATAACTGCGACTCTGCAGGCTAAGCATGAATTACATGATGAATGATTGTTACTGTCGTTAGATATGACCTAGAGTCCCTGCCAAAGTCAATAACGTATCTCAATAAGAGCTGGTTATCTGTTCTAAGAAATCTTATTGAATTATAAAATAAGTTCTATGGCAATTTTCAAAGTATCACATTTCATAGTTTCACAGGTATGAATACATATCCTTGTCTTGTTTTCGATCAATTCCTTTAAGTTTTGTTGAGTTCTTTGCTGCGGGCTGTTGAATTGCTCCCTTGTATGAGTATGACATCTTTTATTTGAAGGTTCCCAGCTGTACTTGCGTTGTTGATATAATTGTTCATCTGTAATCTGATGGGTGTTTTCATGCGACTGCTTATTACTCTGCGATATTGAAGAAGATGTGCTCTTTCCAGCTTGATTAGCGATCTTGCAATCGCAAAGTGATTTATGGTATAATTCCCTCTTTTGCGCTGATTCTCTGTGTAAAGCTGATTGTGAAGGTCTCATGGTGTGCTGCTCCTTAGGCTGGCGATTCAATGAAAGGTCCATTGGTTCATATGGGCCTGAAGTAAGATGAAACAAAAAAATTAATTAATGGTGTTATAATATTTGAAGTGGATATTCATATTCAGCAAGTGAACATTTATTAAAGATTGAATAAAAGACTATATTTAATTCAGGTATAAAAGAAAATGTTTTTGGCTTAGAGACAGATTATTTGAGATAAGTCACTTTGATATGAAGAAGAGAGTATTAAAAGGGATACTATAAGTCAGATGAATGATGAAAAAACAAAATATCATATATGATATTTCGATTGAACATATGGTTTGGAGCTGAAATGCTAACGCTGGAAGACAGAATGTACACAAAAATTGCTTACGATGGAATTCCTACAATGAGACAAATAAGGAACAATATAAACTAGCATTTCAATATTTAATAATTCTTACCTTGAATTTCCCCCAGTAGACTTTTCAGTGATGAAATATTTTTACAACTATCACAACTGCATTTATTGAGCCTAACTGGCATTGTAACTTTGTCAAGTCGTCTTGTGCAACGTCCAGGGGGCGAGCCATTGATGCTCGTGTTAGATTCATTTGCCCTGTCGATGTTTCCTACAAAAGAATAAAAGAATAATAATAAAAATAACAACAAAAGAAAACATTTAATGAATAGTGGGAAAAAAAAGTTATCGTGTTTTCCTACATTTGGCAATTTCATCGTTAGTTCGGATTTCCACTTTGACTTAATCTTTCAATGTGTAAAGGCAATGAATGATGAGCTGATAATTTCAAGTCCATTGTAAGGAAATACATGCCATTTAACATATAAAAACTTTTCTCGGTATTTTGTTCCTATTTAATGACTTTCACTCGTAGAAATACACCAAAATGTTTCTTTAAAGTATAATAAAATGGGCTTACCTGCCATTATGGAATGTATGTTATTGTTGCAGTGATGTGTAAATGCCAACTGATGTTTCGCCCTCTAGAACTGCAATCACTCCTGCGGCCGGTGTACCCTTTTATAGGTTAGAATGCTTTCCCCCCACCACACCTGTGCAGCTGCGTAGTAGAAACAGCTACCCCCCCACCCGCCGAACTTTGTTTCTATTGGCTAAACTATGAAGTTAGCTTTCTTTCCAATATTTGGATACTGTGAAATGATATACATAATAGCTTGTTTTATAATGAAAGTGACAAAGCCAACCTTTAATGTAATTTAAAATGAATGTATGAACATCTGAAAGATGTCTTTATTCTCTTTTCTTATTCAATGAACTGAATGCTGAAGGTTCAGTAAGAAATGACAAGAAATGTTATGCTTCAATAAAAAAAATAAAGATGAATAACACCGAACAAAATGTTTAAAATATAGGCTGGCGGGATTCCTATTCATTATCATTGTTATTGTTCCCATCTCCATGCTACCATCAGTCATTCCCAGGGATTAAGTCACATAAGGAGTTTTGCGCCTTTAATTTCCTTTAACACCATAGAGCTCGTTTTGTATTCTGTCTACAAGCCCCACTTATCCGTTTTGGTTTGTATTTGTAATGAATATTGGTACGCAGTTTTCACTCATTCTTTGAGTTGTTTCCAAACATATTCTCCCCTTAAAAGCCTCTGGATTGTAAGATTTAATAGTACAATTGTTTTATACAAACCTGCTATAAACCGGCAAACTTATTAAATAAACTTACATCTAGTGACAAAAAGTTCCTGTTGAGATTTTATTAACTCCTTATCTATTACTACTTGAGAAAAAATAAATAATTTCAGAGCATCAGGTCTCATTCACTAACTTTATTCAATAGCAAGGGTAAGATGAATGAAATTTTCATTATTCTGTCTCTTCAATTTTTAATCATTTGATAACAAAGAATAATATCAGGAGTTTCATATATTGAAATGAAATTAGCGTTGTGTATTTTTTATGCTCAGTTGTCGCAACCTCTATTTTTACTTTCTCTACTGGTCAATAGGGGAAGTAACGTACTCCACCCAAAAATTCGAAGTCAAGATTTCACCGGAAATATATGTTCGAGGCCCCCTGAATCCAAAAAAGCAGGTTTACAAAAGGTGCGTGTATGTGTGTGCTTGGGGTGCATGTGTGTGAGTGTATGTGTGTAAGTGTGGGTGTCTGCGCGTGTGTGAGTGTGTGTATGTGTGTGTATGCTCGTGTGTGCATGTCTAAATGTGTGTGTGAGTGTAGGTGTGTTTGCTAAAATGTGTGTGTGTATGTGTAGGCATGTGTGTGTGTGTGTGTGTGTGTGTGTGTCAGTCTGTGCTCAGCATAACTCAAAACGAAAAGTCGGTTAAACCAAAGTTAGTATTTAAGTTTAATGTCTTTCAAGGATGCGCCACGAAGAATTTGAAAAGAAAATATCCCCCTTAACTACCCTTTACATGGAACATTTTTCGAAAATTTTGACTTTCTTGGAAATTGCTCTAACGATTTGATTACAATGTCATACGTTTATTAATTTCTTGAATTTTCTGGGTGAAGCCCCTGTAGTCGTATTTATTCTGGGCAACTTTTGCATAACTGGTAAACCGTTAGAGATGGACCAAATCATACTATAGAGAATATAGATCTTGCTAAAATACCCAATTTTTGACTGAATAAATTTTCTTGTAGTGTGAATCATTTCGGAGATATTCCTTGTTATGTGTGTGAGTTTCGGAAAAACTTAGAACTTTCGTGAAATGGATCATTGTTGTTCATTTTTTATATCTTAAGTGTGCAAAGACAACAGAATCTCAAAGCTTTTAAACATTAGACTATGGCAGAAAAGCCTGCAGTATTCTAACATTCTCCTTGCACCTGCAAGGAAATAAGCAATAAGATAATTTGTACAAATGTTTATCTCAACTAACACGAAGAAGATATAGGAATAAGATTTTGTAAGAATGGGAAGTACAAGAGGGTAGAAGTCACGTGAGTGTAACACATCAGATTTTTAATATTTGTGTTTATGTAGAAATGAAGTCAAAAGAATTTTCTGTATGATTGAAAGGGGTTATTATATATGTTAACATATGTTATTGCAGTAATTACTTTGACCAGAACTCTCGAATTTGTCAATAAAGAAACTAATAATAAGGCGAGATATTACTTAGTGTTTGAAATTTGCCCATTACTTTGAAACCTGTATTGCTGATGGTTCAATGATTCAGATACGTTCCTCGGGTGCTTACTGTTCCTGCATTGTGGTATCGTTATTCTTTGGTGCGATTTAGAAAATATTACTTGCTAGGATTAAACAAGCATAGTAATCTTGTAAGATACTATAAATAAGAAAATAAATGTATAAATAAGTGTCCTCTTAAACACCCCGGATATTTCACAAAGAAAAACTGAGTAGAGTATCCTTGTGAAAAGTGATGCATTGGCTAACATAAAGTCCTTAATTTAAGGAAATTATAAATGAAGCTTATGCGGTTTTGTGCGTGTGTTTGCGCGTATGTATGTCTGTTTGTGTGTGTGTGTGTGTGTGTGTGTGTGTGTGTGTGTGTATGTGTGTGTGGTTGTGCATTCATGTGTGTAGGTGTGCATGTGTATTTGTGTGCATGTGTGCGGGGTGTATGTGTGTGTGTGTGTGTGTGTGTGTGTTTACGTGTGAGTATGTGTGTGTGCCTGTATGATTTTTTGGAGATATTTCCATGATTTTAGTTGAGTTTTGGGAACATAAACAAATGCGAAGTCAAGAGATGTGGATGGACCCAAAAAAATTCCCTTGTGAATGCTTTTTCAGTAGAATTGCATGTAGCTTTTGATCAGTACACAAATCCTTCCTTACTCTAATATACCTCCTTGCACATAAAAGGAAATAAGCAGAGAGATAATTTGTGAAAACGTTTATCTCAGCTAACACGAAGATGTTAGTGCAAATAACATTTTGTATTAATTGTTAGGGCAAGAGTAGAGAAAGTTGCGTGAGGGTAACAGACGAGACAATATTTTCAGCTTAAGTAACATGTTGTCAAAGCTTAAATTTGCTTGAAAGAAACGAGAAACAGCCTCTCTGATCGTCGAACATGATACTATACACAAAATGAATGTTGCAAGTATAAAATAACGTTATTGGGCGATGCTCCCTAAGAAGCAAACAACACTGTCCTTTCTCAATACAATACTGTTGCTGTCTTTGCCTCTATGTGTAAGAGAAACCCCTTAACTTTTTGTCGTCATTGTCAATGCTTAAATAATGCTTGAAGCAGCCACCTGCAAGTACAATAGGGAGAAGACCTAATCTTTTTTGGGCGATGCTCCCTAAGAAGCAAACAACACTGTCCTTTCTCTTTTTGTCGTCATTGTCAATGCTTAAATAATGCTTGAAGCAACCACCTGCAAGTACAATAGGGAGAATGAGTTACCCTTCCGCTTAATGGTTAGTGCAAAGTCAAAGATGTGTGCGGTCCGAAAATTTCAGTGAGAATAGGTTTTTCTTCGGAAGAATGCGTGTGTGGGGGGGGGGGTAGATTTTGATCAGTAAAAGTTTCGTTATGTCGAACTGCAAGTTTGTTTTTTCTGCTAAGAGTTATGTTACAGGTTTCCTTTTGTCCCCACTGTGTGGGAACGCATTGAAGTGTTGGAGGGGTTGGACGGTCATTCAACACAATGGGAAGGCAGGGAAACCCACGCAGTGGGGGACCACATGGGTGGTCCACGCGTCAATACAGAAGTATCCTTTCGCTATTGAAAAGGTTTCTTCCTGCAGGTGGTGATCTTTGACTGCTTTGTTAAGAGAAAAACACTAGGCCTGTTCAGACAGGAAAATGGGGATGTCTATGCTCGCCCCCCTTGCAAGATGAAGCATTGTTCTTTTCAAAACTGTCAGAGGGAAACATTTCCAACTGTCACATAAATATATCAAGATCTGAAAGGGGCCATTCATTGTAGGGTTTCTTACCCTCGCGTTCTTCTTTCGAAAACACCTGCAGACACTAGAATAGGAGGGTCAGGGGAACGGTGGTCATAAATTACCCTTCCTTTGTCATCCTGATCGCGACAGACCATCCGCCCTCTCTGTTTCCCTTCCTTTGTCATCCTCTATGCTCGCCCCCTTGCAAGATGAAGCCTTGTTCTTTTCAAAACTGTCAGAGGGAAACATTTCCAACTGTCACATAAATATATCAAGATCTGAAAGGGGGCCATTCATTGTAGGGTTTCTTACCCTCGCGTTCTTCTTTCGAAAACACCTGCAGACACTAGAATAGGAGGGTCAGGGGAACGGGGGTCATAAATTACCCTTCCTTTGTCATCCTGATCGTGACAGACCAGTCACTTAAGGGGGGGGGGGAGAGGAGTGTGAGGGGGCGGATTATTAATGGGGAAATTATGCTAAGTGGGGCAGAGTCGCTATTACCTTTTGGAAATTCCCACATGTGGGGGTGGAGGGGCAGGGGGAGGGGGGGAGGGGGGGGGGGGCGTGACAGGATTTGATTAATGGGATATTTATGCTAAGTGGGGCAAAGTCGCTATATATACCCTACTCCTGTCATATGAGTACACTAACTACATGTAAAAAGAAAATGGTGGATTCTGGTACTTAGAGCCTCGGTTGGCTGCAGCAAATTAGAGGCACGCCTCATCCACCATGTACCGTATAGTCAAGGCGCACATATCATTAATCAACGGTTAATTTATATTTTGGTGTAAACTACGTCTCGTGCATCACAACTAGCATGTAATAATATTAATAATATTAAATAAGTAATAATATTAAAATACACAGCAAAGTATTAAAGCTGTCTTAAATGGCTAAATTACGCACAAAAAGTCGCGAAGCGGCAATGGCATGGCGCCTGCCATGCATGTTCTACGGTTGAACTCGTAATGTGACGTCAGTCAAGCCTCCAAGTAGCTGAATAGAATTATGACTGTATCCCATGCGCTAACCCCAGGGACACGGCTTCGGGTCTCGCCGTTGTAGAATTTTTTATTCTCATCACAACTTGGAAACCGAATTCACAATAACCTAATTTTAAGGTCCCTGAGCGTTTATAACATTAGAATTTAAATCAGTTTTGGCTGTCGGCATTTTGTGATACATGTAATAAATTCTGTAATAAACTGGTATGATGCAGTGTGTTATTATTAAAGGCACAATTTTTAGTACCGCATCGTGTTTAGGAATGTCAGTTATGTCGCGAGTGTGTTCACCCAGACCGAGAGTCCAGCCATCAGCACTGAACGAAACTGGCCCATGCACACGGTAAGGTGACAAGGAATAATTGTGGATTTAGTTATTATGAATGCCGACTCCCTTCATTATCCACTCGTAAGTTGTCGCTTATCCACGCGTAAGTTGTCGCACGATATTTTGTGCCAGTCCTTCACGATGTATTCGACAGACGAGCATGTTAATTTTCTTCTCCACAGGTCAAAAGTATGAGTCAATGCACAGGCAGGTTGCCTATATGTCTGTAGAACGTAAAGACATTATAGAAAACCCAGTTTCTGCTGGTTGGAATCGATGTGGAACAGCTCGTCATATAGATAATTGAACGTATTGATGTTTGAGCGGAACTCATTCCTTTCCCACTGTCTTTGAGCGCTAAAGGTTCAAATAATCACCTATGAACAAACATTTAACTTATAATTCTGATTAAATACATTAGTGGTCAGGAAGCTATCTGCAGCCTCATATACCATGTGTACCAAATTTCGGATCACATATGAACAAAATATGATAAACTGCTATTTATAATTATTGTCAAGCATTAAGGTGATTTAGCAAAGACGTGGAGGACGAACTATCCAAATTTTTAAGCAACCAATTTCTCTCGTGTATTTCGTATTGAAAGTCTAATTATTCAATTCACTTGCTCTGACTATTCGTCTTGAACGCATTAACTGTGATTTCCCACATTAGCCAAAATACACAACATTGAATACATCGTAAGAAGAGAAAACTGTGGGCAGAGTCTCTTTACTCAACGCGAGTGCAGTTGCCGCTGAAGGAAATGTGCGCTACCCACAACTAATGACTGTCATAAATCCATCTCCACGCGTTTGAAAAGGCAAACCTCTATCCCTATCCTTGAAGACCAATAGCAACCCTGATTTTCAGGGAGTAGCAGTTACACGTTGACTCCGCGTCGAGTCTCAGTTGCCCAAATTCTGAATTCCAGTTCTTTTATTTTTTATTAACTACAAAGGTTCATGTTAAGGTGTTGCAGCTCTGTCTGAAAGGACTCAAGAGGAAGGTACCGTGTTGTAAAACGATTATTAGGGTTCCTCAAAGAGGCGGCCGAACTGCAGACGCGTTGACTAAACAAACTCTACTATTCAGGGTGAAGCAATACTCACGTGCGAGGATGACAAGTCTCTCTGAAGTTAAGTGCCGCATGCAAAAATATGTCATTTCCTCCTTCGCTGGCTGTTCTATTCATTGCTGAAGAAGCCTAAGGCAATTACTATCTTGTGCCGCTGCCCATGTTTTTATTCAGACAGCTAGGGCAAGAAGGTGATTTATGGTGCCGGAAACCGAAGTTGCACAATTGCCAACCTAGCCACCGGGGTGCACCTTATTCAAATAATGAGAGAGGAAGATATCTCTGGCAGAGAACCAAAATATTGGTGTCTGCAGTACATCTAAAATATCTGAAATGTATGTTAGATAAAATGAAAAGCAACCAGCCAAAAGCATTGCCAGCATAAGGGTCAAAGTGGCATCGTTCCAATTTCAAAATTTGTGAGATATAATGTTGAGTCATTGACGGAAAAATTAACTAACGTGTTGTTTTATTATTGATTCCACACGTAAATACGCCATCTGATGTGGACCGATCATATGCAAGCGTATTTATCAGCCAATTACGGTCATCGTTTACTGAAAAGTTGCCCAAGCACCTTGATTCCCTTCATTACATAAGTTCTACATTCTTTCAAATTCTTATCAGCCTGAATAATTACTTTACGGTGGTTTTTATATGGTGCATAATGTTAAGACAAACGCGTGTATATTTATTTTAAATTGTAATATCACTTCTATTTTTGAGCAGGGGCTACTTCTGTAAGAGAATTTGGTTCATGCTACACCCATAGTTTTAGGGTTACATCTGTGCTACATTTGCGTATAAATTTCAAGTTCCTTTTACTTGAAATTTAAATTTCAATTTGACAAGCAAAATTGTTATATTTCATATGAAGGCGCTTCTGCTAATACAGGAAAAAATGAAAGTCATGTGATCCAACTTCCAGCGAAGTGTTTTAAATGTGGTACCTAACTTCAGAGAGACTTGTCATCCTCGTCCGTGAGCATTGCTTCACCCCGAATAGTGCCCACAGTTCTCTCTTCTTACAATGTATTCAATGTTGTATTTTGGATACTGTGGGAAATCACAGTTAATGCGTTCAACACGATTAGTCAGAGCAAGTGAATTGAGTAATTATAGGTTCAATTCGAAATGCACGAGAGAAATCGGTTACTTAAAAATTTGGATCGCTCGTCCTCCACGTCTTTGCTAAATCACCTTTATGTCCGAAAATAATTATAAATAACAGTTTATTATATTTTATTCGTAAAATAGGCTTAATAAACCCAATTCATAATTTCAGATTACTCTATAAATTTATGATGGGTTTTCCATTCTCTAGTGACTTACAATGTCGATAGCATTCTTGTTTTGTTTTTGTTTTTTGGTTTTTTTTTCATTAACGTTGGTTTTTTAATAATATAATATACACTTACTGCTTTCAGTTATAGTGTTTAGTGTGCTATGTTACAAATCTAGAGTTCCATGATCGACTCATGACTAGAACAGGCAGTTTGTTCCCGTAGTCCGTAGTCTGCTGTTACATTCAGAGAAGTTCCTATAATGTTTATCATTTAGCTCACATTTCTTCTGCACAAAAGTCTTAAAACACTTCATGTTAATTCAAATGAGCGATTACAGAAATGGTTTCATTGCACATTTTGTTGTAGATACAAGGGGGATAATGCAGTAGACCGAAGTAATGGTCAAATATTTAAAAAGCGTATTGCCATACTCTGAATGACATTACGATAAACAAAAGAATGGTGACATAGCGCTTCCAAACAAGGTATGACTATCTAGAAAATTCAAACGAATAGCAATAAATATCTTTGAAATGGTTAGTACCCGAAAAAGTTATTTCAAATAAGCACAGTGTTTAAATAGATCTGCATTTGTGTAGTAAGTTTTGTTATGTGTTTTTGTTAGCCGTTGCACAAAGTTAACCAGAAATGAAAAGGGGCTCACAGACCATTCGCAAAAACTTGCACAATATTTTATTAGAGATGCAAATATCTGAAATATGTTATTTTAACCAAAATCGTTAAAACTATTTTTGAGCAAATAAAAAATAATTTTAAAAGTTTCTGTGTAAATGATGCGGTGGGACTTTATTGTGGCATTCTCTGAAAATACTGAAGTTAAATAACAAGTTAGTATTTACATACATAAAATGTCATTTTTATGGTGTTGTCACACACACACACACACACTCTCTCTCTCTCTCTCTCTCTCTCTCTCACACACACACACACACAGACACACACACACAGACACACACATAGACACACAGACACACACTAAAATCAGTTGTATGAATTTGTGTGTGTGTGTTACTGACCTGCTAATGAACCAGCTGAGCTGGTTTCTGAACACCAGCTGCTCTATTTGTGCCTGAATCTTCGTTAGTGCAAGTATAAATGGTAATTTTGTATTCAAGTGATTACTTCGCATCATATTCATTGTTGTTAATGCAGAGAAACCCTGCTCACATAAATAAATAAAGGGGAATGGAAGAAAGTGTGTAACTACTTTCTCACGAGCTTTAAAAATATTTCTGTCAAAACCTTGGAGTTAACCAATCAGCTCGCTAAATTTGTTGATAATATCCGTCAAAAAACTAATGGAAAATCCACTCTTCAGCTTCAAAATTCACCAATCGTGTTTTAATTTGGTAAGGAAACATTTAACCTTATTTTTCAGTTCATAAAGGTAGGCCAATATGCATCCTCGTGACAATATACCCTGGTGTGCAAAAACAATTGAGTGAATAGCTCCCATCTTCTCAGACTTTTTTGAAAACGCGGGAGTTTAGTACAGGTGAGTGTATTAAATTGACTACTTTTGCAGCAATGTTCAGTGTTTCGTGTAAATCAGGAGTTATTTATTTCACTACCAATTTTCTCGGTGTATAATGCAGTGTTGCCAAATTATTTTGGGGTTAATTTCTTAAGTACGAGGAATGGTGAGTGAGTGGGTGAGTGAATGAGTAAGTGAGTGCGTGAGTGAGTGAGTGAGTGAGTGAGTGAGTGAGTGAGTGAGTGAGTGAGTGAGTGAGTGAGTGAGTGAGTGAGTGAGTGAGTGAGTGAGTGAGTGAGTGAGTGAGTGAGTGAGTGAGTGAGTGAGTGAGTGAGTGAGTGAGTGAGTGAGTGAGTGAGTGAGTGAGTGAGTGAGTGAGTGAGTGAGTGAGTGAGTGAGTGAGTGAGTGAGTGAGTGAGTGAGTGAGTGAGTGAGTGAGTGAGTGAGTGAGTGAGTGAGTGAGTGAGTGAGTGAGTGAGTGAGTGAGTGAGTGAGTGAGTGAGTGAGTGAGTGAGTGAGTGAGTGAGTGAGTGAGTGAGTGAGTGAGTGAGTGAGTATGGCTTAAGGGCCCGTTCATACCTGTAGGTCACGCTTTTTTACCTATTAATGAAGCAGCGTTTGTGAACAAACTTGCACACTAGTCCCATACAAAGTTAATTTTAATCTTACAGAGTTATCAAGAATTTTAAAAATATCCTCTCCCAATGTATGTTCCAGTAATTGTTTACAACCTAGAATTTCATCAGGAATAGCATTCCTTTTAACATAAAAATACCGAACATGTATCTGGTAAACAGCTCAGCATCACACACCCGCAGATTCGTCTATTTGATTCACAAATCTTTTGTTCATTTTAATATTTTCTACTATTTGGTCGATAATATCTTGTGCCATATAATGAATTCTACACCCTAGACTTGTGTCACCATTTAGAACTTTTTTAATTGCTCCATTTATACCCCGCCTTTAGCAGCAAAGGTCGTATCGGCGGCCTCTCCTGTGGAACATGTTATCTACCGGTGATGGCGGTACTAGTTTAACAGCAGGTTTTGGGTCTTCAGGGTTTTAAACATTGAATTGACACATACTACATTCACACTCCCGCCGGGAATGGAAACCGGGAATCCTTGCACAGCAGGCAGGTGACATTTGGAATTGTTTCCATTACCTAAGTGGAATTTACGTGTAAACATTTTATCTGCTATAATCAAATACCCAGGAATAACAAGAAATTCATCTTGGTATAAGGCAATTTATTTTTTGCAAATAGCAAAACCACTCATACGATATCTCCAGTGCCAGCCTTGTTAATTTTGTAAAATGTGTATTACGTTTGAACTTTTGTCTAAATTTTCTGCTTTGCGCCTGAAAAATTAAGACTTGTTTTTGCAATCGCCGTGATGGGTTACCAAGTATCATAGTTACCATAGTGGGGATGGTTTTATAGAATTATTCGACATAGTTTGGTTGCAAATGATGCAGAAGGGAAGAGGTGGAACACACACGCTTGATTTGAATCCATATTTATCGTAAAATTTATTGTAATATCTGTAATATACTATTTTCATTGAATTTAGGTTTTCCCCTTATAACGAACTAATCCATCTTACAACAAATGGTTAAAATATGTAGTCCACTACTACAATAATAAAAATCAACGGTGATAATTTGAAAATCAGTTCACAAATACAAAGAATGATATGTGAGGCTTTGCGTAAAGAAAACGAACCTCCACATAATAGTCGCGAAAATATACCAAGTACTAAGAGAATATAAATCAGTCGGTAACGTACGCTCACAGACAATGTTATTGTTGACGGCGTTTGAAACAAAGAATACAAATGAGTAGTGAGCACGGCTGTAAGACATCATTATTGGATAGACCGTTAGAGTAAGCAAAGTAGATTCATGGATAGAAGACATTTCAAATCTCTCTAGCTAAAATATTTTTCATTATTTGTGATCATTCAGGAAACAATTATGATACTGACTGCATGCGTATTTTAAATTTTATTTAACCCCTTGGAAGTCTTCGCGTATCGAATAAATAGTACCATAAACCAAACAGTATTACCTTAAATTCAAATTTTATTAGAGAATTTTACTCTGAATAAATTTTGAGCTCCAAGCCTCAGAATAGCTTAACTTTATTAAATTGCGGTAATTCTGACCTCGGAAGAAAACCACAGCCACTTGTCAATCATAGCTGACGTTTTGCAAAATATATTAACTTAATAACTTAAGGTCTTCTTTACATGAAGAAAACTGAACACCTCCCCCCTCGCAAAAAAGATAAAATTAACTAAAAAGAGAATTAAAGTTTCCTGATTTCCGATTTTAAATTGAATAGCCCGTATGGTGGCCCCATACCTTGATCTGATGCTCTGTGCGCACTGATGTCACTGATATGAGTATCAAGCTTGGACTAATGGATGCCAACATGACAATAAAAACACCACTGGCACAAAGCCGCAAAGCGTAGCTGAGAGGTTGAGGACTCTAAGCCGCAAAGCGTAGCCAAGGGATGTGTTTATAAGAGGAACAGAGCAGTTGTGTGACGACAGAGCGTAGCCAAAACTCAGTGTAGCTAAACCCTAACGATCCAGGGAACCAGGAGATTTCACTTTGATTGGCACTCTCAATCCTGCGTGCGGAGTTTCTCCTACAGGTTCTACTCGGGTTAGTATTGCGTATTTGCTAAAATCCAATTCTCGTCATAAATATGTAAGTTAACAAATTTTGGGTACCTGAGTAAACAATCTGAGTACATTTATATTGCTGATTTAAGATTATGATATTGCCTCGCCCAGTTCTAAGAAACATGCAAATAACTTGTTTTTCGAACCTGGTTAGATAGCAGACACAACGCAAGGAAGTTATGTTGTAGGGGCAAAAGTGAGGTAGAAGAAGGTGGTATTGACGTCGCATGAAAAGCAGAAAGCTTTGTCATTTAGTGACATGCAGGAAAAGGTGGGAATGGGGAAACCGCGAAATATGTGTGAACTGGATGACACAGACAACCCCAAATGTTTTTCGACAGACGAGAGGGTGTATAGGAAAGAAACGAAGAATTTTCTTATGAACTAGTCACGCCTGGTGCGCCTGGCCGAGGGTCGGCTTCACCAGGGTTATATACTTTTGCGCGTATTCGTCTGACGTGTGATAATCGGAGAGGAAACAAGAAGCTAAATACTATAATAGACACCTACTTAATTCTATCGAAACGAAACAAATCAGCACATTCTTTTCTACACGCATTTAAATAAGTAATACTGCTTTTTGTTGTAGCGTTAATGGTGTTTAAGAAACATGTTTAAACAATTCCTTAAACAAAGATTAAAATTAAATCCGTGGCACTACAGTCCATATCGGACCAGGGACTGCACAACCCGACTGCCGACCTTACGCCCACTTACTTAAACAATAATATATTTAACGTTAATAATAATGATAATGATAATACTAATGATTATAATAATTATGATGATGACGACGATGACGATAACGATAATGATAATAATGATAATGATGATGATAATAATAGTAATAATAGTAACAATAGTAATACTAATAATAAAAAACTAATAATAATAGTCATAGTCATAGTAATGATGATGATGATAATGATAATAATAATAATAATAATAATAATAATAATAATAATAATAATAATAATGATGATGATGATGATGATAATGATAATAATAATTATATTATTATAATAATAATAATAATAATAATAATAATAATAATAATAATAATAATAATAATAATAATAATAATAATAATAATAATAATAATAATAATAATAATAATAATAATAATAATAATAATAATAATAATAATAATAATAATAATAATAATAATAATAATAATAATAATAATAATAATAATAATAATAATAATAATAATAATAATAATAATAATAATAATAATAATAATAATAATAATAATAATAATAATAATAATAATAATAATAATAATAATAATAATAATAATAATAATAATAATAATAATAATAATAATAATAATAATAATAATAATAATAATAATAATAATAATAATAATAATAATAATAATAATAATAATAATAATAATAATAATAATAATAATAATAATAATAATAATAATAATATAAATTTACATCTTTTAACACAGATCAACGTTAAGCGCAGAATATAAGGTTTTCATATGCTGGCACATTCCGTTCTGAGTTCTATTTAACTAGATTTTGAAACATACACACGAATATACATATCGTTCTTTAGCTTTGCTGTAATTAATAACAATGTGATAAGCATAATACAATGTCTATTTCGCGTAAAAGTGGACAGTAGAAGACGTTTACTTCTTAATTTGGATATACATATTTTATGTCCGCTGACACGGATCACACAATATTTAGGCAAAATTTGAAACTTTTTCACAACCTACTTTTTCAGTTACAAAAATAATATTTAAATTAGAGTTTGAAAATGCGGAAAGAAAAGTTATATTAGTTTAAAAGAGCTAATATTGAAAGAGCTAAATTAAGTCTTATTTGAAACTGCTTAGCTTTGAAGTTATATAGTATCTACTATTTGAGTGTAATTTCAAAAGTAGTTTTTTGTCACATTCGTAATAGGAGATAAATCGGTTCAGATTTCAAGGATGATGTGTAAAAACGCCGAGGGGGAGAAGTCCCGTCGCAACCTGTCGAGGATGATACATCATTGCCCTTTAGTGAGTGCTAAACTTTCATTTTCCTTTGAAGTTCTGTTTTCCGACTGTTTCCGACAAAAACCACGCAATATTTTAAAGTTGGATGTTGAAATTTCAAATATACTTTCATGTCTGCTGAATAAAACCAATTTGGAAAACTTACAGCACGCATGCATGTGTCTCTATAAATTCCTTAAACAAAATCCCTAAGAAAATACTACAGCTTGAATGTTCTAACATTATTTTTCTCTTTCCAAATTATGTAGCTCATTGCTAAAGAAACTAACCGGTATTAACATTTGCCTTGTGAGAAATAGTAGTTTTAAAAATAATTGGAGGGGGTAGCGCAAAGAATTTTTCTGCTATTTTTTTTCTTCTTATTCTATAGATATAAGTTAAATATTCACATTCAAAACAAATTTAGTACTGTGAACTTTGGATACCCCTAATTATAAATACTCATTTTCACTGTGATATTTGTATTGTTAGTAGTATCAGTGCTCACAATTATTCGTGTGACAAATATGCAGATTCGAAATAAATTTAGTAAAATGAACTTTGGATAACTCTATTACAATTACTCTCAATTTCACTGTGACACTTCTATGTAGTAGTGGTTAAAGTTATTGTCACCGCGCCCGCCGCATCTAATTGCCGACAACCGTAGTGTCACGCATCGCATTATTGTCGGCACTACCGCAAAGGAGCCGAAGGAAAGAGATAGAGAATGACCGCATTGTTGGGGCGCTTGTCGAAAGAGAGAAAAGGATAGAGGCTACTGGAATCTTCTACTTTGTACCCCAGCGCAATAAGTGAACGTTCTTGAAGCTTCCAGAATAGTGCCTGGGAGATATAAATAGCGGTAAAGTGTGAGAAGAGTCAGTCAGACGTATGTGAAGGTTGAGTAGTCGTGCCGACGGAGACGGACAGACGTATGTGAAGCCGACGGAGAAGAGTTAGTTCTTTGTGTTACGAATTCGGAGTCGTGCTGTTGGAGAATCGGAAAAGACTTTCTTGCTGTTGCAACGAGTGTACAAGTTACTGTTTACGGAAATAAAAGTGTTTCTTTATCTAGACTACATCTGTCGTATTTACTTCACACCCAACACACCAAAAAGTCACATTATTAATGATTGATGATGTTACGTATTACAAGACTACCTATGTCTAAATTAACGGCCCCTGTGAACAACCCTAACTTTTGAGCGTTGTGTGTGGCCTAAATTAAGCTTCTCAACTTCATTTTTTTTTTTTTTTTTTTTTTTTTTTTTAAATTATTGAGAAACTGTGCAATATACATCAGTCTGCAGCCTCCTAGGTGAGTGTTTGATGATATTTATATTCTCATTGTATGTTATTGTATGAATGGAAAGCATTTTAAATTTTAAAAATTTCTCAGCAAAGAGGGGTCATGAAGTGGAAAATATCTCAGGGTTAACAACTGCTCCATAGAGACGTGTTACTTCACATATCTTATTACTATGCTCATTTGTTTTAAGATCAAGAAAGAACATTGGACATGGTGCTTTGATTCGTGGATGGTGGACTGGAAGCGTCTGTAAAGCCTCAAATCCTAGTTGTGTGAGTTCAGGCTAACATCACGTGAGGGATGTAATTCCCTAACTTCAAAGGCAACCGCATATGGGATGCGTGGCGGACGAAGCGGCGCTGGGGCGGGTTTCCACCGGGTTCTCCGGTTTCCCCTCCATCTCATTCCACCGGTGCTCCATCTTTATTCCATGTATCATCAGTGTCACCGCCTGCGGTGCCGTATGTAGAAAAAGTGGGCGTTAAGCACTACCAAACAATTTCCTAACTGCAACTCCAAAGGGTCTTTCTGTTTTCATTCGAAAGGTATGGAATTGTGCATTTTGAGATTCTATATGTTTAATCGTGGCCCTTCCATATTTTCTAAGTTCACTTCCACTTGATCATTACTGGGAGTGTAATGTTTAAACGCGCCCGGATTCATTTTTCAAAACTTTCATGAGGTTATTGGTGTTTGATAGATTTTTAATAAATATGGGAGGAGGAAGTACCTTTTTCTCGGTTTCTGCAGATTCTTGATAAAAACAGCATTAGTACTTACATAAGTTGACACGCTTTGTTCATTTGATGCTTCAGGAAGAACAGCAAGCTTACTATTTGTAAGAAACGGTGAAGGATGTTCAACATTTTGCTTCTTGGCATTGTGTAAATCTTGCAATGTGTGCATGCTATTTAAATTAGGAATTAAGACGCTAAAACTGGAAAGCTGCTCTGGTTATTAACTGAAGACTAACAATATCTGAAAAATAACAATACCTTTGCGGTAACCAAACCGCAATAACAATATAACAATATAACAGTAAAATATAGGAGAGCACCTTCACCATCATATATAACTTTTCCATGGGTAATTGAGCTCGATTGGAGCCCAATCCCATTCTTAATACGATCCGCGTTTACATGTTGAATTCAATCCGTTGAGACCGATTTGGATAGGCAAGGTTCGAGCATAAATAATTCAAGCTTTTATGTTGGCCACTTGATTTATGTTGGCGAACACGTAAAAACATGTTTTCTGCGTATTTTAACAAGGTTTTGAGGTTAGTGAATGCTTTTAGAACATGTCGCAAGATTATAGCAACAATAATAGTGGCTTTGTTGTGTTTAATTACACCACTTTCGCTAAGAAAACAAAATGGCGAGCGTGCAGCGTGTTACGAGTGCAGGATAAAATCGATTTGAATCCCGTTAGTGTTCCCTGCAACAAAGTTTCGATCCATTCCAACTTCTAAGAGGATCGGATCCAAGAATTCAGTTCATCTGAATCCGCGTTTGCATGCAGTATTCGATCCGGAATGAGAACTCAAATCTATTTCAATTCCCAATGGAACCTTAGTGGTTTACTGCGTTTCCATGGGGAATTGACATATTAGTGTCATGGATTCGATTCTTGGCTGGAGGGTGGGAATGTTTACTTAACCAAGATTATTTCGCAGCCACCCTAGACATTGGAAATATGAATGGGAGTATGAATTTAATGTAGGTACGAATCCAAAGATTAACACACCGTAAGCCAGCGTGGAGCAATTATTCACTACATTTTCATGGGGAATTGGGCTCGGCTGGATTCCAAACCCATTCTCAATACGATTCGCGTTTACAAGTTGAATTTAATCCGTATAGAGATCGATTTGGATAAGCAAGGCTCAAGCACAAATAATTCACTTTATGTTGGTCACTTGATTTATGTTGGCAAACCTGTAAACAGTATATCTTCTGCGTATTTGAGGTTAGTGAATGTCTTTAAAAGAATATATTGTGAGATTATAGAAACAATTATAGTGGCTTTGTTGTGTTTTATTACAACACTTTTGTTACTAACCTAGCCGGGACCGCACGGGAAACACTTGTTCACTTCCATTAACTGAAATCTTACTGCTGACAAGAAATGTGCCACAAAAGTTTTAATATCATGCTATAAAATTACATGGTAACACCTAAACTTTTTATAATTGTGCTTTTTGTAGTAAATCTATTTTTGTAGTCTCCAGGATGACAATTAATTCAGAAAGCTTGGAGACCCCACAGTTTTCATTGGAACCTCAATGCTTGAATGAATATTGTTATAACACAGAATATGAAGAATCCATTTTCTTAACGGAGAATGTAAGGTTGGAAGACATACTGAAACACATATCTCGACGGATAAATAGCTGCATCTAACTGCAGTGAACTTACCTTTCATTTGCGACGAGGCTTTTTCAGGTATATCTCTGGATCAATTGTTAATTTGCGCTTTTTGGTATCTTCTACAGGGACATTACTTGCATTAACCCACTCCAGTATGAATTGTTGCTTTTCCTGAACCTCATGTGGTGTTAACTTTTGTCCAACACGGCCCGTGGTAATGGTTCCTTCACTTGGTTCCATTGTCCTAGACTATTTTTTATTACAACAAATAACTAATTAAGAAACAAAATGCCAACTTTTGCAATTCTCAGCCCTTTGAGCGTGTTCAGATGTCTCTGCCAACATAACCTCTGGAGATACATGAGCGTTCATTTTGCATGCGTTTCAAGAGGCCGTGACTACTTGCTCTAAAGGTAAAACTCTGATGTGTTGCACACACATGACTTTCTCTACTTTTATACTAACCATTCTTACAAACTCTTATTCCTATATCTTCTTCGTGTTGGTTAAAATAAAAATTTGTAAGAATTATCTTATTGGTTATTTCCTTGTAGGTGCAAGGGGAACATTAGAATATTGTAGCTTTGTGCGAGTCAAATCTTTTAAAGCCTTGAGATTCCGTTCTCTTTGCACACGTAACATATAAAAAAAAGAACAACGATACTCCATTTCACGAAAGTTCTAAGTTTTCCGAAACCCACACATATAACAAGGAATATCTCCAAAATGGTTCACCCTACAAGAAAATTTATTGAGACTTAAATTGTGTATTTTAACAAGATCTACATTTTTTGTAGAGTATGACTTTGCCTATGTCTAACGGTTTACCAATTATGCATAAGTCCTCCAGAGTAAATACGACTACAGGGGCTATAGCCAGAAAATTCCAGATATAAATTTCATTTGTCATAAAAATATCTCAAACCTACGACATTTTAATCAAAATCGTTAGAACCATTTCAAAGAAAATCAAAATTTTCGAAAAATTGTCCATGAAAAGGGTAGTTTAGGGCGAGGCTATTTCAAAGAAAATCAAAATTTTCGAAAAATTGTCCATGAAAAGGGTAGTTTAGGGCGGGGCTATTTTCTTCAAAATCTTCGTGTCGCATCCTTGAAAGACATTAAACTTAAATACCAACTTTGGTTTTTAACCGACTTTTCGTTTTTGAGTCATGCAGTCCACAGACAGACACACAGACACACACACGGACCTTTTTCTAAACATGATTTTTTTTTGGACTCAGGGGGCCTCAAAACATATATTTCCGGTGAAATCTCGACATCGAATTTTTGGGTGGAATACAATACTTCCCCTACTTACCAGTAGAGAAAGTAAAAATCCGCTGACATGACCTTAAAGGTTCAATAATGACAAATGTATTTATTGATGCACATTGTTGTGAGTTGTAAATTAACATGCATTCGTGTAT
This sequence comes from Tenodera sinensis, assembly GCA_030765045.1. Classification (NCBI taxonomy): domain Eukaryota; kingdom Metazoa; phylum Arthropoda; class Insecta; order Mantodea; family Mantidae; genus Tenodera; species Tenodera sinensis. Next base: position 163,134,911 of record CM060962.1, read on the forward strand.
CATTCAAATTAAATTTTCTGTGTCCCTATCCTTTGCAATAAATAAATAAATAAATAAATAAATAGATAGATAGATAGATAGATAGATAGATAGATAGATAGATAGATAGATAGATAGATAGATAGATAGATAGATAGATAGATAGATAGATAGATAGATAGATAGATAGATAGATAGATAGATAGATAGATAGATAGATAGATAGATAGATAGATAGATAGATAGATAGATAGATAGATAGATAGATAGATAGATAGATAGATAGATAGATAGATAGATAGATAGATAGATAGATAGATAGATAGATAGATAGATAGATAGATAGATAGATAGATAGATAGATAGATAGATAGATAGATAGATAGATAGATAGATAGATAGATAGATAGATAGATAGATAGATAGATAGATAGATAGATAGATAGATAGATAGATAGATAGATAGATAGATAGATAGATAGATAGATAGATAGATAGATAGATAGATAGATAGATAGATAGATAGATAGATAGATAGATAGATAGATAGATAGATAGATAGATAGATAGATAGATAGATAGATAGATAGATAGATAGATAGATAGATAGATAGATAGATAGATAGATAGATAGATAGATAGATAGATAGATAGATAGATAGATAGATAGATAGATAGATAGATAGATAGATAGATAGATAGATAGATAGATAGATAGATAGATAGATAGATAGATAGATAGATAGATAGATAGATAGATAGATAGATAGATAGATAGATAGATAGATAGATAGATAGATAGATAGATAGATAGATAGATAGATAGATAGATAGATAGATAGATAGATAGATAGATAGATAGATAGATAGATAGATAGATAGATAGATAGATAGATAGATAGATAGATAGATAGATAGATAGATAGATAGATAGATAGATAGATAGATAGATAGATAGATAGATAGATAGATAGATAGATAGATAGATAGATAGATAGATAGATAGATAGATAGATAGATAGATAGATAGATAGATAGATAGATAGATAGATAGATAGATAGATAGATAGATAGATAGATAGATAGATAGATAGATAGATAGATAGATAGATAGATAGATAGATAGATAGATAGATAGATAGATAGATAGATAGATAGATAGATAGATAGATAGATAGATAGATAGATAGATAGATAGATAGATAGATAGATAGATAGATAGATAGATAGATAGATAGATAGATAGATAGATAGATAGATAGATAGATAGATAGATAGATAGATAGATAGATAGATAGATAGATAGATAGATAGATAGATAGATAGATAGATAGATAGATAGATAGATAGATAGATAGATAGATAGATAGATAGATAGATAGATAGATAGATAGATAGATAGATAGATAGATAGATAGATAGATAGATAGATAGATAGATAGATAGATAGATAGATAGATAGATAGATAGATAGATAGATAGATAGATAGATAGATAGATAGATAGATAGATAGATAGATAGATAGATAGATAGATAGATAGATAGATAGATAGATAGATAGATAGATAGATAGATAGATAGATAGATAGATAGATAGATAGATAGATAGATAGATAGATAGATAGATAGATAGATAGATAGATAGATAGATAGATAGATAGATAGATAGATAGATAGATAGATAGATAGATAGATAGATAGATAGATAGATAGATAGATAGATAGATAGATAGATAGATAGATAGATAGATAGATAGATAGATAGATAGATAGATAGATAGATAGATAGATAGATAGATAGATAGATAGATAGATAGATAGATAGATAGATAGATAGATAGATAGATAGATAGATAGATAGATAGATAGATAGATAGATAGATAGATAGATAGATAGATAGATAGATAGATAGATAGATAGATAGATAGATAGATAGATAGATAGATAGATAGATAGATAGATAGATAGATAGATAGATAGATAGATAGATAGATAGATAGATAGATAGATAGATAGATAGATAGATAGATAGATAGATAGATAGATAGATAGATAGATAGATAGATAGATAGATAGATAGATAGATAGATAGATAGATAGATAGATAGATAGATAGATAGATAGATAGATAGATAGATAGATAGATAGATAGATAGATAGATAGATAGATAGATAGATAGATAGATAGATAGATAGATAGATAGATAGATAGATAGATAGATAGATAGATAGATAGATAGATAGATAGATAGATAGATAGATAGATAGATAGATAGATAGATAGATAGATAGATAGATAGATAGATAGATAGATAGATAGATAGATAGATAGATAGATAGATAGATAGATAGATAGATAGATAGATAGATAGATAGATAGATAGATAGATAGATAGATAGATAGATAGATAGATAGATAGATAGATAGATAGATAGATAGATAGATAGATAGATAGATAGATAGATAGATAGATAGATAGATAGATAGATAGATAGATAGATAGATAGATAGATAGATAGATAGATAGATAGATAGATAGATAGATAGATAGATAGATAGATAGATAGATAGATAGATAGATAGATAGATAGATAGATAGATAGATAGATAGATAGATAGATAGATAGATAGATAGATAGATAGATAGATAGATAGATAGATAGATAGATAGATAGATAGATAGATAGATAGATAGATAGATAGATAGATAGATAGATAGATAGATAGATAGATAGATAGATAGATAGATAGATAGATAGATAGATAGATAGATAGATAGATAGATAGATAGATAGATAGATAGATAGATAGATAGATAGATAGATAGATAGATAGATAGATAGATAGATAGATAGATAGATAGATAGATAGATAGATAGATAGATAGATAGATAGATAGATAGATAGATAGATAGATAGATAGATAGATAGATAGATAGATAGATAGATAGATAGATAGATAGATAGATAGATAGATAGATAGATAGATAGATAGATAGATAGATAGATAGATAGATAGATAGATAGATAGATAGATAGATAGATAGATAGATAGATAGATAGATAGATAGATAGATAGATAGATAGATAGATAGATAGATAGATAGATAGATAGATAGATAGATAGATAGATAGATAGATAGATAGATAGATAGATAGATAGATAGATAGATAGATAGATAGATAGATAGATAGATAGATAGATAGATAGATAGATAGATAGATAGATAGATAGATAGATAGATAGATAGATAGATAGATAGATAGATAGATAGATAGATAGATAGATAGATAGATAGATAGATAGATAGATAGATAGATAGATAGATAGATAGATAGATAGATAGATAGATAGATAGATAGATAGATAGATAGATAGATAGATAGATAGATAGATAGATAGATAGATAGATAGATAGATAGATAGATAGATAGATAGATAGATAGATAGATAGATAGATAGATAGATAGATAGATAGATAGATAGATAGATAGATAGATAGATAGATAGATAGATAGATAGATAGATAGATAGATAGATAGATAGATAGATAGATAGATAGATAGATAGATAGATAGATAGATAGATAGATAGATAGATAGATAGATAGATAGATAGATAGATAGATAGATAGATAGATAGATAGATAGATAGATAGATAGATAGATAGATAGATAGATAGATAGATAGATAGATAGATAGATAGATAGATAGATAGATAGATAGATAGATAGATAGATAGATAGATAGATAGATAGATAGATAGATAGATAGATAGATAGATAGATAGATAGATAGATAGATAGATAGATAGATAGATAGATAGATAGATAGATAGATAGATAGATAGATAGATAGATAGATAGATAGATAGATAGATAGATAGATAGATAGATAGATAGATAGATAGATAGATAGATAGATAGATAGATAGATAGATAGATAGATAGATAGATAGATAGATAGATAGATAGATAGATAGATAGATAGATAGATAGATAGATAGATAGATAGATAGATAGATAGATAGATAGATAGATAGATAGATAGATAGATAGATAGATAGATAGATAGATAGATAGATAGATAGATAGATAGATAGATAGATAGATAGATAGATAGATAGATAGATAGATAGATAGATAGATAGATAGATAGATAGATAGATAGATAGATAGATAGATAGATAGATAGATAGATAGATAGATAGATAGATAGATAGATAGATAGATAGATAGATAGATAGATAGATAGATAGATAGATAGATAGATAGATAGATAGATAGATAGATAGATAGATAGATAGATAGATAGATAGATAGATAGATAGATAGATAGATAGATAGATAGATAGATAGATAGATAGATAGATAGATAGATAGATAGATAGATAGATAGATAGATAGATAGATAGATAGATAGATAGATAGATAGATAGATAGATAGATAGATAGATAGATAGATAGATAGATAGATAGATAGATAGATAGATAGATAGATAGATAGATAGATAGATAGATAGATAGATAGATAGATAGATAGATAGATAGATAGATAGATAGATAGATAGATAGATAGATAGATAGATAGATAGATAGATAGATAGATAGATAGATAGATAGATAGATAGATAGATAGATAGATAGATAGATAGATAGATAGATAGATAGATAGATAGATAGATAGATAGATAGATAGATAGATAGATAGATAGATAGATAGATAGATAGATAGATAGATAGATAGATAGATAGATAGATAGATAGATAGATAGATAGATAGATAGATAGATAGATAGATAGATAGATAGATAGATAGATAGATAGATAGATAGATAGATAGATAGATAGATAGATAGATAGATAGATAGATAGATAGATAGATAGATAGATAGATAGATAGATAGATAGATAGATAGATAGATAGATAGATAGATAGATAGATAGATAGATAGATAGATAGATAGATAGATAGATAGATAGATAGATAGATAGATAGATAGATAGATAGATAGATAGATAGATAGATAGATAGATAGATAGATAGATAGATAGATAGATAGATAGATAGATAGATAGATAGATAGATAGATAGATAGATAGATAGATAGATAGATAGATAGATAGATAGATAGATAGATAGATAGATAGATAGATAGATAGATAGATAGATAGATAGATAGATAGATAGATAGATAGATAGATAGATAGATAGATAGATAGATAGATAGATAGATAGATAGATAGATAGATAGATAGATAGATAGATAGATAGATAGATAGATAGATAGATAGATAGATAGATAGATAGATAGATAGATAGATAGATAGATAGATAGATAGATAGATAGATAGATAGATAGATAGATAGATAGATAGATAGATAGATAGATAGATAGATAGATAGATAGATAGATAGATAGATAGATAGATAGATAGATAGATAGATAGATAGATAGATAGATAGATAGATAGATAGATAGATAGATAGATAGATAGATAGATAGATAGATAGATAGATAGATAGATAGATAGATAGATAGATAGATAGATAGATAGATAGATAGATAGATAGATAGATAGATAGATAGATAGATAGATAGATAGATAGATAGATAGATAGATAGATAGATAGATAGATAGATAGATAGATAGATAGATAGATAGATAGATAGATAGATAGATAGATAGATAGATAGATAGATAGATAGATAGATAGATAGATAGATAGATAGATAGATAGATAGATAGATAGATAGATAGATAGATAGATAGATAGATAGATAGATAGATAGATAGATAGATAGATAGATAGATAGATAGATAGATAGATAGATAGATAGATAGATAGATAGATAGATAGATAGATAGATAGATAGATAGATAGATAGATAGATAGATAGATAGATAGATAGATAGATAGATAGATAGATAGATAGATAGATAGATAGATAGATAGATAGATAGATAGATAGATAGATAGATAGATAGATAGATAGATAGATAGATAGATAGATAGATAGATAGATAGATAGATAGATAGATAGATAGATAGATAGATAGATAGATAGATAGATAGATAGATAGATAGATAGATAGATAGATAGATAGATAGATAGATAGATAGATAGATAGATAGATAGATAGATAGATAGATAGATAGATAGATAGATAGATAGATAGATAGATAGATAGATAGATAGATAGATAGATAGATAGATAGATAGATAGATAGATAGATAGATAGATAGATAGATAGATAGATAGATAGATAGATAGATAGATAGATAGATAGATAGATAGATAGATAGATAGATAGATAGATAGATAGATAGATAGATAGATAGATAGATAGATAGATAGATAGATAGATAGATAGATAGATAGATAGATAGATAGATAGATAGATAGATAGATAGATAGATAGATAGATAGATAGATAGATAGATAGATAGATAGATAGATAGATAGATAGATAGATAGATAGATAGATAGATAGATAGATAGATAGATAGATAGATAGATAGATAGATAGATAGATAGATAGATAGATAGATAGATAGATAGATAGATAGATAGATAGATAGATAGATAGATAGATAGATAGATAGATAGATAGATAGATAGATAGATAGATAGATAGATAGATAGATAGATAGATAGATAGATAGATAGATAGATAGATAGATAGATAGATAGATAGATAGATAGATAGATAGATAGATAGATAGATAGATAGATAGATAGATAGATAGATAGATAGATAGATAGATAGATAGATAGATAGATAGATAGATAGATAGATAGATAGATAGATAGATAGATAGATAGATAGATAGATAGATAGATAGATAGATAGATAGATAGATAGATAGATAGATAGATAGATAGATAGATAGATAGATAGATAGATAGATAGATAGATAGATAGATAGATAGATAGATAGATAGATAGATAGATAGATAGATAGATAGATAGATAGATAGATAGATAGATAGATAGATAGATAGATAGATAGATAGATAGATAGATAGATAGATAGATAGATAGATAGATAGATAGATAGATAGATAGATAGATAGATAGATAGATAGATAGATAGATAGATAGATAGATAGATAGATAGATAGATAGATAGATAGATAGATAGATAGATAGATAGATAGATAGATAGATAGATAGATAGATAGATAGATAGATAGATAGATAGATAGATAGATAGATAGATAGATAGATAGATAGATAGATAGATAGATAGATAGATAGATAGATAGATAGATAGATAGATAGATAGATAGATAGATAGATAGATAGATAGATAGATAGATAGATAGATAGATAGATAGATAGATAGATAGATAGATAGATAGATAGATAGATAGATAGATAGATAGATAGATAGATAGATAGATAGATAGATAGATAGATAGATAGATAGATAGATAGATAGATAGATAGATAGATAGATAGATAGATAGATAGATAGATAGATAGATAGATAGATAGATAGATAGATAGATAGATAGATAGATAGATAGATAGATAGATAGATAGATAGATAGATAGATAGATAGATAGATAGATAGATAGATAGATAGATAGATAGATAGATAGATAGATAGATAGATAGATAGATAGATAGATAGATAGATAGATAGATAGATAGATAGATAGATAGATAGATAGATAGATAGATAGATAGATAGATAGATAGATAGATAGATAGATAGATAGATAGATAGATAGATAGATAGATAGATAGATAGATAGATAGATAGATAGATAGATAGATAGATAGATAGATAGATAGATAGATAGATAGATAGATAGATAGATAGATAGATAGATAGATAGATAGATAGATAGATAGATAGATAGATAGATAGATAGATAGATAGATAGATAGATAGATAGATAGATAGATAGATAGATAGATAGATAGATAGATAGATAGATAGATAGATAGATAGATAGATAGATAGATAGATAGATAGATAGATAGATAGATAGATAGATAGATAGATAGATAGATAGATAGATAGATAGATAGATAGATAGATAGATAGATAGATAGATAGATAGATAGATAGATAGATAGATAGATAGATAGATAGATAGATAGATAGATAGATAGATAGATAGATAGATAGATAGATAGATAGATAGATAGATAGATAGATAGATAGATAGATAGATAGATAGATAGATAGATAGATAGATAGATAGATAGATAGATAGATAGATAGATAGATAGATAGATAGATAGATAGATAGATAGATAGATAGATAGATAGATAGATAGATAGATAGATAGATAGATAGATAGATAGATAGATAGATAGATAGATAGATAGATAGATAGATAGATAGATAGATAGATAGATAGATAGATAGATAGATAGATAGATAGATAGATAGATAGATAGATAGATAGATAGATAGATAGATAGATAGATAGATAGATAGATAGATAGATAGATAGATAGATAGATAGATAGATAGATAGATAGATAGATAGATAGATAGATAGATAGATAGATAGATAGATAGATAGATAGATAGATAGATAGATAGATAGATAGATAGATAGATAGATAGATAGATAGATAGATAGATAGATAGATAGATAGATAGATAGATAGATAGATAGATAGATAGATAGATAGATAGATAGATAGATAGATAGATAGATAGATAGATAGATAGATAGATAGATAGATAGATAGATAGATAGATAGATAGATAGATAGATAGATAGATAGATAGATAGATAGATAGATAGATAGATAGATAGATAGATAGATAGATAGATAGATAGATAGATAGATAGATAGATAGATAGATAGATAGATAGATAGATAGATAGATAGATAGATAGATAGATAGATAGATAGATAGATAGATAGATAGATAGATAGATAGATAGATAGATAGATAGATAGATAGATAGATAGATAGATAGATAGATAGATAGATAGATAGATAGATAGATAGATAGATAGATAGATAGATAGATAGATAGATAGATAGATAGATAGATAGATAGATAGATAGATAGATAGATAGATAGATAGATAGATAGATAGATAGATAGATAGATAGATAGATAGATAGATAGATAGATAGATAGATAGATAGATAGATAGATAGATAGATAGATAGATAGATAGATAGATAGATAGATAGATAGATAGATAGATAGATAGATAGATAGATAGATAGATAGATAGATAGATAGATAGATAGATAGATAGATAGATAGATAGATAGATAGATAGATAGATAGATAGATAGATAGATAGATAGATAGATAGATAGATAGATAGATAGATAGATAGATAGATAGATAGATAGATAGATAGATAGATAGATAGATAGATAGATAGATAGATAGATAGATAGATAGATAGATAGATAGATAGATAGATAGATAGATAGATAGATAGATAGATAGATAGATAGATAGATAGATAGATAGATAGATAGATAGATAGATAGATAGATAGATAGATAGATAGATAGATAGATAGATAGATAGATAAATAAATAAATAAATAAGTAAATAAATAAATAAATAAATAAATAAATAAATAAATAAATAAATAAATAAGTAAATAAGTAAATAAGTAAATAAGTGAGTGAGTGAGTGAGTGAGTGAGTGAGTGAGTGAGTGAGTGAGTGAGTGAGTGAATGAATGAATGAATGAATGAATGAATGAATGAATTAATTAATTAATTAATTAATTAATTAATTAAATAGATAAATAGACACGCAGGCAGGTAGAGAGGCGGGCAGACAGATAGGCAAACAAACACAGTCAAATGAATTAATGTTGCCATGGGCGTCCGCAAACTTTTTCCGGTGGGGGGGTTGCGCATGTTGAAAGTTTGGAACCAAACAATATTAATTCATTATTTTGTTGTCAAAAGTTATTGTATTGTTGTGGATAACCATATTAATTTGTGCTAAATAGAAATTATTCTTTACATCAAAATAGAAATAATAGTCCGTCAGCAGATGATTGCATATTAAGTTCATTACCTTCCAAGGAGGAAGGCAGCCCCCCACCCTTGTCCCCTCTTCGCGACGCCCATGAATGTCCCACGGATTTGTCTTCACTGGTAGATACCCCGCTTGAACCAACACGTTTGGAGGGGAAGTGAAAAGTAGGTTAAATATAAAACTTCAAAGTCGGCACCAGCTAAGTATTAGCGCCAATTACCTGGTGTATAAATCCTAGCATAAACATAGCTTAGGATCAGTTTATAAAATTTCTAGGTAGCGAGTGAACCAAGTTCAGTCTTAGGTTTGTCCGCATCAAAACAAACCCACGTGATCAGTGCACCGTGGTACAACACGGTAGCAATGCGTGCAGGGAAGTAGTCCCATTCTAGTAATCTGAGTTTTAGAATGAATTTATCGTTAAATGATATAAAATTCTACACAAATACCTGAGAGGTTAATTAACGCTGACGTATACTGATAAACAGAACTACAAGTCCCAACATGCAACTCGTGTACATGATATCCGAGTATTGTTTACAGCAGCAGTTTCTATTTAGAATCATGGCGGACGGTCGCGGTGAATTTGCTCTTGCATCTTCGTCGACTTTTGTAAAGTATAAGGCGGGAAAACCATTGACTAGTGGTGAAAAAACAATAGTGTTGAACGTGTATTATAAGTTGTGTGAGAAATATCCAACTGTTCCCATCAAAGAAGTAGTGAAATTCAGTTCTGAGTTTACCGGTGTTTCGAGTACCAGTATAAACAGTGCTCGTAAAGAAAAAGCTGAAACGGGAAAAGTAGTTACACCCGGGAAAAAACGAAAGCGTGTGAAATACGCCATTCAAGAATGTGACGAGTTTGTTAGAAACGCAATTCGTGTTACATGTTAGTCACTCTTTAAATTGACGGAATAAGGGATCATTTCGTTTCTATTACGTACCGCGTGCACTCACCACGTGGTTGTGTTGTGACTATTTCTGGCGCGAATGGCGGAAGGATACATTATAACTGTGCACTGGCTACCTGGGTTCAATTTCGCGCGGATCAACCTTAGAGTGAATAGATAGTAGTTTGGCGATCATTGGGTGGACAGTGGAATTGACCGTCCCTAGTAAAGAATTCGTAACGTAGATTTAAGGGGAGGTTGTTTGCTTGCAGTGTTAATTTTAAGAAGTTCAGCTGCACTTTTCAGAGAAACTATTTTCTCTAGAAGTATGAAGTTTGGTACACTTATAAATAGATGCTTTCTGATTGTCCTGCCTTTATTATATTACATAGATATGATTTGCAAATTTTATAAATTTTATAATTTTATAATGAATATACTATTCTTCACCCATTTTCTTAACCCGTAGCTGGTGAGGTGATTTTTTTTGTGATATACCTGATGAGGTGGGGTTAGACAAACCCCAGGACTTAATTAAGGCTGATGAAGAAATTATTATAAATTTGAATGAAATACTGATATTTGAAGGGAAGTATAATAACTCAGCATTATTAAATTTAGTAACTAACCATAAAAAACATAAATTACATGGTTCACATTTGAACAGTGTAAATAAGGGAAAAAGTGCAACACTCTAGAACCTGAGTTTTTCATATACAAAGAAATTATAAAAGTTGCAAATCTTTATATAATACTAGCTAGCGTGATGAATAAAATCAATAATTACATTTTCGTCTTGCCGAGAATTTGTTAGGGTGTTTTTGACCACAGTTTAGTTGGCACAATTTTCACATATGCTCATAGCACATGTTGAACAGATCGAAATTTCATAGCACAGGAAATTAGGGCCTTAAAATCTTTGATTTTAAGTACATACCACATCTTGTTTCTGAAATTCTTTCTGGCGGCGTGGGAAGCATTTTAGAGGACACGTTCTATACTTTGGCGCAATTCTCAAGGCAATGCCCGTTTAGGAATATTGGGTTCAGCTGTGGCTCGATTATTTGTTATCCAACAAGCTTGATAAACTCAAACATGTATTGCTCAGAATTACCTGAAAGTGATTTAAGTATATTGTAACCATTGACACTTAAGAGTGTAAAGAAAGCTGCCCACAGCCATTGGTTGGGACATCAGCTTGCTGAATAACTTAGGCACTTTTCATCCATAGCATCAACGCCTCCTTTCGTTACATTATAATTAATGGTAGGTCCATTGATTTAGATATGGGCTGTGTAAGTGATAGTTCTAATTGTATATCTATGTAGTCTAGTGGATTTAGGAGTGGTGGGTTGGGTAAATCTGCTTCTCTAGCTCGTTATTTTATCCTTAAAAGTTCTTCTCCATGTTTGAGGATTGGCTTAATATAGCATGTTTTGTAGATATTATCTAGGATGGCCATGTATGCTCCCTATTTACAGCCTACTAATTTTTTCAATGTGCCTTTGTTGTTATTAATTCTATATGGTGTTTTATTGTGAGTTTGTTGTCCAGTGTTACTCCTAAATATGTTGTATTGTTGCTTCTTTTTATGGGCTTGTCATTTATCAGAATTTCAGTTTCTTTTATCTTGTGTTCCAAGGAGGATATCTGGTAAACAGTTTTAACTAAATTTATCTACATGTTATTACTGTTTGTCCATTTAATTAGTGCTTGTATGATATACCTTATTTTCTTTTCAATGTTTGTTTATTGAGGTATTTATTGTCAACCATTGTACATATGACTACATCATCAGCAAACATAGCTATTTTAGTGTCATCTTCTACATCTTGTGTTCCTGGCAAGTCGTTTATAAAAAGGTTGAAAAGGGTCGGACTGCTGATCGAACTATTTTAGGGCCCTAATGACCTAGTTGTCGACGGGCCCTTATAACACAACTCTCTCACTTACTCACGCGAACTATTTTAAAAACTAGATTATTTTGAACCTAGGGTTACAATATTAGGCCATTAAATTTAACATTTTCTGTTGCAAGAGATCCTCTTAGGTACGTAACAGACATCTTTGATTATAATTTATAAACTATTAGAGCAAACTGGATGACATTTACGCTGTAAGATGTTTGCATTACATTACAGCTATGGCATGAATGTTAAAAAAATGTAGCATTATTAGTTTAGAATTTCAAATTTTCAGTCATACATATCCTTAAGTTATCTGAATCCTTTGAGCCATTCTTTACCCGTGAACTCATGACTGCAAGCAATCTGGAAGAATCTGCATTACAGTAAGTCAGGCATACAATAGCCTGCAAAAACGTTTTGTCCTCTTGGACCGGGTTGATCCCGTAGCTATATAAGCATTGGAAGAAGCAAAATAAACGTAAAGTGTCGCACATTTTTAAGTTGCAAGTTTGTGTATGTTTTGAAATTGAAGAAATTAAATTTTTCGTTCTGCTTTACGGCATTTTGATCTCTTGCTACAGAAACAATATTCTGTACCTGTTCCACGCATTATTTTAAGCTTCTGGAGGGAAGTACAATTTTCGTGAGGACACATTGCTAAAATGAATTATGCGAAGGCGTGGCTAACGAGAGAGACAGGCTACGGTGCGAATCGGAGTTGTGTAGTAATGGTAGTGGCTAACATTGAATAGCATCATGTAATTGTGTCTTTTCTATGAATCCAACGGGCGATTTTTGTCGTTGTTTAGAATGTGGATGTATTAGGCGATTGTAATGTTACTTCATTGGGCCATAACTGGACTAGGAGAATCAGCTAACTCCAGTTCGTGCCGTAGCTTATCTCGTTAGCCACATGCTAAGGAAAGTGACATCAAACGTATCATAACCAGTAGAAGTAGTGCTAAAATGGAACTGCCTGAAGCTTGGTAACCATTTACACAATACATAGAGAGTACGAAGTAGTTATAGCTGGTAAGGCTAGCAGATGACAGCTTATACAATTTGTGGAAACAATACTTCAGACTTTAGAAATGATGAAGGCAGATATACAGAGTGTTAGTAAGATTGAAATAATTAAATTAATAACAATAATAATGATAATAGTAATAGTAGTAACAACAACAATAACAATAACAATAATAATAATGATGATGATAATAATAATAGTAATAATAATAATAATAATAATAATAATAATAATAATAATAATAATAATAATAATAATAATAATAATAATAATAATAATAATAATAATAATAATAATAATAATAATAATAATAATAATAATAATAATAATAATAATAATAATAATAATAATAATAATAATAATAATAATAATAATAATAATATATTTCAAAGCCCTATGGTGTTAATTAGGTTGCAACACCTGTAATATGCATGAGGCAACAATGCTCCTGCTGTGAACAAATGCATCCTACATAGGTATAAATGCGATAAGTTCAAGTGTTTAACACTGCCACAATGACTACAGATTGTTCAGAATTAATGTAATCTTTGCTTTAAGGATTTGCTTTATGGCCACGTTGCTCCCGAGTGCAAAAAAGATTTTAAAATTTGCAGTAAGCTTCATGTACTTTTATATGCTGTTGAGAAGGAAACTCAGGAAACAGAAGTCGACTGTAGATCTGGTGTTTGCCTACTCTTAAAACAAAATGTAGTATACATACGTGTTCTGCTTTCAACAGGATTTGCGTCCAGTCCAACTACATAGTATAACGTCTAGGACTAAAGACACCAGGAACGCCATAGTTATTGAAGCAGGGTTTAAGTTGCAATCGCTTTTTGCTACTCGAGGTTGAAGAATGCAACGAAATTTAAAACAACATTCGCAAAAATGTGACAACAGTCTGCCACAGAAACAAACAATAGAGAGTATAAACACAATCTTTCAATAAGTCATGAACAATCTGTCACAGAAGCATATGATATGCCGCTGTTATCGAGTCTGCGTGGTTCACTCATTTTTGTCAACTATCACTTAGAACTGCATTAACAAATTAATTAGGTCGACATTTATAATTTGAACCGGAAGTATTTGTTTCAGGGTAATCCAAGCTGGGTTACTACCTAACAAAGCGAACAGGTTGTCAGAGCGCTAAGTTCGCTTGTTACCTGTTTACTAGAACAGCGAATTACTGGCGTACAGTTACTAATGCAACACAAATGGATAATCTCTCGCGCCTGCCGATGTATGACCCATTACTGTTCAGAAGACTTGATTGCACATGAACAGTGCACATACACTAACTCACCGTGTATGTGATGTAAGCTTATGTCAACAACTCTGCAGTTTCATATTCTTTCCGATACGCCTCATGGGTTTGTCACCTAGTAGATATAAAGAATGATTTTACTCGTTTAAACGATTAAGTTCTCGTGTTTGTTATGAATGTTAATAATAAAGCTTACTTGATGGTGGCGCCAAACAGTTATTCTCTTTCGTGTTCTCACACAAACTACATACAACTAATGCCATTGCTCCGGAATGCTACGCTTAGCACCACTTAAATAACTTTCAACCAAATAAACAATTGGTATGCCTCTATTATATCAGGTTTGGTTCTTTTGTATGTCCAGTTCGTTCCCTCCTCTTCCTTAAAGCAAATTTATCCATTAGTTCTTAAAAAGCATTAATACAAAATATCCAAATCAATACTGACCGTTTATCGTAGTTAGATATGACATGCAATTTCATGCACCTATATGCGAGTGAGTGTGTGGTGTTTAAGGGCCCGTCGACAACATGGTCATTAGAGCCCGACCTATAGCTGTAAAAGTTAATTTAAAATATATTAATAAAATTTCAGCTAGAAGATTACTGTTGGCTTAAATTCAATATACCCATATTTAATTTTAAAACCCTCCTTAATAGTATAATTTATAAAATTTCTATTAACAAAATTTTTCACAAAGATTTTATATTTTCTACAAATTTTTGTGCATTTTTTTTTTTTTTTTTTTTTTTTTGCGACATTGTTTTACTTTCTAGAGTAAACCCTGTATTGAAGGCATTAGTAACAATAAATAAGACTAAAGATTGTGTAGCAGTCCCCTTAAAATCAAGAGTTGCTATGTATTATACTTCACAAAGGTAAATACCCAGCTTCAGTGAACCGCACGTGAGATATGTAGTGGACGAAGCGGCGCTGGGGCGGGTTTCTTCCGGGTTCTGCGGTTTCCCCCGTCATCCCATTCCACCGGTGCTCCATCTTCACTCCATGTATCATCAGTGTCATCGCCTGCGGTGCCGTATGTAGTAAAAGCGGGCGTTAACACACACACACACACACACACACACACACACACACACACACACACACACACACACACACACACACACACACACACACACACACACACACAAAAGGGTCGCCTAAGTCAAAGGCGTTCCTAAATGTATAGTATGAGAATGAAATTTGCATTTGTCCCTTGCTGTTCAGAGGATATAGCAGCCATTGGCTCACCTCGCATCTTTGAAAAGCCATATTTCAGCAATGACTTTAAATTAACGCATATTGCAAATTCAACGTTACTACATCTGCAGAAATATGTTATTATTGGGGTTTGATTAACTAGTGGACCAGAAATAAAAAGCAATGCCGGTGTTAAGCCTTTTGCTTACCAAAATAAGCTCAATCATCCACGCACACTCCTGCATATCTAAGAGCGTTAAAGTGCGTTACTGTACACCAAGAGTGATTCCGTGAACTTGGATCGAATTTCATGTACCGCACAATTTCTCCCCTTTCCTTTCTATCTTAACGGGAACATCATTTTTATATAACCTGTGCCAAATGCTCTATTATAAAATATCATTATATTGCTGCAAAAGGATTGAACGCTTTAAAAGTTATTGATTACAATTGCTGCAGATAAAACAGAGAATACTCCTACTTCAACTGTCAATCATTCTTCCAAGAATTAATATATAGTATCTTCCTTTAAATTCCCGCATTCAGAGGCATTTCTCTATAAATTGTGAAGATTATTATCAGATTAAAAGGAATTTACTTCAGTCGTGCACTGTCAGTGCTTAGCTAGCTTACAATGGATATAAGAAAGCATTATATCTTGTTCATGTTAGAAAATATCGATATGTATGGAAACTAAAATGTTTCAGGCACAAGAAAATAAAACTATTATTTTAGAAAGTTATATCCCTTACCATGATTATATTCAATTATACTTTTATGCAATAATACGACACACGTACTATGCGAGAAAGAACTTGATGCCAGTGGTTAAAGTAGTTGATGTATTAAACAGAATGCAATTCAGTTGTAGATTACCTCGGCGTGAAGCAAACTTTGGACCTGGCAGAGTTGTCATTTTGCTTATTTCCAAGGACTGCACAATGTTGTCATGTGCCCATTCCCTCTATTTCTGGATGTGTGCCTTTATCCTGATTCTCCATTCCTGATATAAAGCTCTGGTAAAGACGCTGGTTAATTTTCCGTTTCAGAAAATAAGTATGCCGGAGGCGAGGTTTGAACCACGGACACTCAGTACTTTCAACTCCTACGTATAGCCACGCAACAATTTTGGCTATTTCTGGATTGGGCAACATGCAGTCTATTCTTGTGACATTGTTACATTCTATTATTAAGTTGGAATCAAATTTCCTTCTAAGGCGGAGGATTCGTAGCACTATTAACAAACGTTTAAATAGTTTGTTTTTGTTCCTAGATGTCCGTTTACATTTATTTAGGAAAAAAGTAGAACATTATCTAGAACAAACATGAATATCACAGTGCTCAGTGTGGATGATAAGTTCCTTAAGTTGCTCTTATTAACAAAATATAGGGCCCAAATGTTATATCTTTCGACGCGTCCTTAAACTCCATCCACTTAACGAAATATAAGGATGGAACTATTAAAATGATATGATAGTCAATACACGTTCCCGTTGATAGACATTTCAAACACTGCTGTTGAAATTGACGTCCATTCATGACGGAGGATTGAATACTGAGGGGGATTTACTGATATAATACATTTAAAATATATATTTAATAGGCATTACACTTCAATAATATGAACTCCAACTTATGGCGCAGTAGCTGTCTGCTCTGCAAACTTGAGGTTAGAATCGAATCTATTTACAACTCTTTAACTTTATCCTTCTTATAGGGTGCGCAAGACACCTTTCTGAGGAGTAGCTTAAATCGTTGCGTCGCTATTTTTAGGATTCAGTTGAGCCAGCTGTTGCTGTTTCCACTCTTGGCTATACATTTTCCTTCTGAAATGAAAAATTAACAGATGTCTTCAATTAGTCTAGAGTTTTTCTTATCGGAAATGCAGAACTGGGATAAAGTCACATTTTAGAACCTGAGTTAATGGGTTAAAAGGAACAAAATGGCAACGTGCAATGAGCATACATTTGCTTCACTTTCAAATATTCCACAACTGTATCATGTTATGGTTAATATATCATTAATTATTTTATTCACTGACACTCACTTCTTGTAGTAATACACTTTTACGACCAACTATACCATTTTTATAGTAGTAAACGTTTCCCATGTGAGCAAATTTATTACGTTCATTTTCATTCGACGCGTTGAGTCATATTGTCACATAGCGTGCTATTTCTGGGGTATTACTGCATAATTCAGAAGTAATGAGTGTAATCGTGCTGAGTGAATCAGCTTCCTAAAGTAATTATTTTCGTTTCTTGAGCCTGAAACATTTTAGTTGCCTTGCATGTCGATATTTTTACACGCTTTCTATTAGCTTCACCTATAAGTATGTGTGTAACGGAATCTCTCGACGTAATTTTCGCCAACTTAGAGTTGTCTGATTAAGAAAGTTTATCCTTTTGATGTTAATAATTATCGACCTATATCCATTCCTTCCATATTTTCTAAAGTTATTGAAACATTTTTACATAATAGAGTTTGCACTTTTTTGAATTCCAATAATCGTTTATCTCAGTGCCAACATGGTTTTACTAAAGGTAAATCTACTGAAACAGCTTGTATTGATTTTATAAGTCATGTTCATTCTAGCCTTGACAAAACATTATTTGTTGGTGGTGTGATTTTTTATTTGTCCAATGCATTTGACTGCATTGATCACACTTTTTTGATGATCAAACTAGATAAATTAGGGATAAGAGGTTGTGTTGCAAACTTAATTTTATCATACCTCAGTGGTTGCAAAGCGATTATAAAAATGTCAAACCATTTGTCAAAGGACTACCCTTTGAATATAGGTGTGCCTCAAGGGACCATTTTCGAGTCATTGTTTCTACTTTATGTTAACGATCTGCTGGCTCGGATAGCCATGATCGTTAAGGCAACACGTAGTGCACTGGCCATGTACTCAAAGCCTGAGGTCGTGAGTTCGAGTCTCGGCAACCGCAGTCAAATGTGCCTGTGGTAAAGGACGGGGAGGGCCCACGTAAAATAATCGGTGAGATGGCACGCGTGGATGATGACGGGGTATCATTTGACTGCGGTTGCATGGATTTTGCTTCTTTTCTTTAAAAAAAACCACAAAAAAACACTACAATATAAATTGTAAAAAAAATACTTTTTTGCAATTCAAATCGTCTGAAATATGTATTTTTAATTGGTGACAGACAGTATAACAAGAATATAGCAGAAAAAAAGTTAAAACTAGTACAAATAGGAAAAAAAGCTTATGTATCTTATAAGTCACGCCAGGCAATAAAGGGATAAAGATGCTTATGTGCACATCTTTAAGTGCAATACGAAGATGTATACAGTTGTTTCAAAACTAGGGGACATCATTTCAGGTATGTATTCCCCAGTTGTAGACAATCAAATTAGTTCATTACAACATGTGTCCGGAAATGCTTCATTTCCGAGTTATGGCCTTTACAACGCTGAAATTCACCGGAACGTTTTCCCTTCCGCATGTTGTTGTCATTACGAAAGATGTTCAAAATGCCCACCTCCTGCTTGAATGCAGAAGTCGATGTCTCATTGACCTGCGAACCCGATCCCAAACTCCAAGAGTATTGCGTATGTCCTAACAACATGCCACAATTCGATTCCGAAGGAATTGCAAATCAGGCACCGGAGACAAATTATTTTAAATGACCACATAAGTAGTAATCGAGGGGATTCCAATCAGGTGAGCGTTGAGGCCAAGCAATTGGGCCACCTCTAGCTATCCATCGATCAGGAAACCTTCGATCCAAGTACCGGCGAGCCGTACGACTGATGTGTGAAAGAACGCCATCATACAACAAGTGAGCTTGTTGAGGAATTAAAAGTGGAGTGGCTTTATAAACATGAGGTATAGTGTTTTCCAGGAAGTTTGTGTACGCCTAAAACATTCTGAAAGACCTTCAAAATTCTATATGTAATTTCACTGAGCGTGCGTCTGATTTCATTGCCAAGTTCTTGAAGAGTGCATGGATTGTTTGCACACCTTCTGGTTTGGATCCTCCCACAGATAAAACCCACGCACTCGTTGCTCGACACTATCGCAAAATTGAAAACAAGGTATTTAGTGTAACTCGCATGTCTTCAGCAACACCTTAGAATGACACTGAAGAGTCAATCGCTACGGCGTGCGTGGCGATTGATTTTCTTTCGTGAAGAAGTGGTCGGTTTTCGTACGGTACGCACGACCCGCTAGAACTCCAATAGGTATGGAATGGTTCCAACTATATATGGGTGTTATATTTTTTGGTTTATAGAGGAAGCGTTTGATTATAACTATATTTTATCACTACTGGATAACTTCAGCATTTATGTATATTTATTCTTAACTGTCAGCACTGGAAACACATGTAATAAGGTAACTAGTGAATAAACTATTTTATCTGATAACAATGCATAAAAGGAACAAATATAAAACCATGTGTTTCATTCCATGTCCCATTTAAAGTTTGTATACTACTGAACTTTTGTGCTTGGCTTAGAAGTTGCTTGTTTAACATAGTACTGATCGTCCATAAAGTATTTGAAGACCAAAGCTTTCACCCTGAGATCACTGACTTAGAGCATCTTTAACACTATGTTAGCGCCTCCATTTCCACTGTGAATTAAATTACCCTGTTTGTTTCACAGGTGGTGGAGGAGGAGGAGGAGCAGGTAGTGCAGGTGGTGCAGGAACATGTGGCACGAGTTGTGGTACGACAGGTTGCAGTAGCACAGGCACCAGTCCATATCGTGGGCCGAATTATCAGCGAGTAATGGCAGGTTCTCAGACGCGCTCAACCATCAGAACTGCTGAAATAATCATAATGCTAGTCGCACTCTTTCTTATATCTTGGACGCCGTACACCGTAGTGACTCTTATTGGCCAGTTTGGCGACGATCGTCTCATCACACCCTGGGTTGCGACGCTACCTGCATTCTTTGCCAAGGTATCAAGCAAATGAAGAAACTTTGCCTATAAAGATTAAACTCAATTGAATACGGACAAACTAAAACTATTTCTTAATGTACTATTGTAAGAGGTTTTTTTTTCAACAACCCATCCTGGAATGTACACAGCATGTGTAAAACCGTCCTTTAATTCCTTGGAATTGGAGTCAACTCTCACCATAACAGGAGGGGGTAAAGACCCTACTTTATACACATTGAGCACTTCCGTATCTCGATAACACGTTCACGCTTACGGCAACAGGTGGATGAAGAAACTTTCGTAGGGAACCAGCAAAATTTGCTCTTGCTACAATTTCCTTTCACTTTTTTTTTCCAGTCCAGTGAGCTGCCGTTACGCTTCTAATTATCACTGGACCAACAGTCTTATCATCAAGGTGCCAGTAGGATCGGCGACCAAAGATTCCAGTGGGCTGCTCCCTTCTATTCACTCCCTCGTAATTATCATTGAACCAACAGTCTCTATCACCAAGGTGCGCATTAAGACCAGTGACCAGGGACTAGAGTGAGCCGCTCTCTTCCATTCACGTCCTACCAGTTATCACTGAACCATCAGTCTTTATGATCAATGTGCCCTGAAAGATCAGTGACAAGTGAATCCAGTGGGTTGTTCTCTTCCATTCATCCCCTACTAAATATCCCTGAACCAACAGTCTCTGTCATCAAGGTGCCCAGCACAATCAGTGACCTTTTTGTGTAGAGTTTAACGCCCGCTTTTATTACTACGGCACCACAGGTGGTGACACTGATGATACATGGAATGAAGATGGAGCACCGGTGGAATGGGATGACGGGGGAAACCGCAGAATCGGGAGGAAACCTGCCCCACCGCCACTTTGTCCACCACAAATCCCGCATGTGGTTGCACGGGATCAAACCCGGGTCACTTTGTGAGAAGCAAATGGTCTAACCACTCGGCTAGGGCGCGGCCGATTAGTGACCGGAGACTCCAGTGTGCTGCTCTCTTCCATTCCCCTCCCTATTAATCATCACTGAACCAGTTACAGTAGCCAGCTTTCTTCCATTTATCATCTACTAATTATCTCTGAACCAAAAGTCTGTATCATCAAGGTGTGCAGTAGAACTAGTGACCAGTGACTCCAGTGGGCAGGTCTCTTCCATTCACTCCTTCCTAATTATCACGGAACCAACCGTCTCCATCATTAATGTGGGCAGTAGGGTCAGTGAGCAATGACTCCAGTTTGCTGCTCTCTTCCAATCACACCCTCCTATTTATCAGTGAAACAAGAGTATCTCTCTTCAAGGTGCGCATTAGCATCAGTGACCAGCGACTCAAGTGGGTAGCTATCTTCTTTTGCCTCCCTCCTGACACTGAACCAACAGTCTCTATCACCATTGTGCCCAGTTGGATCGGTAACCAGGGACTCCCTAGGGCTACTCTCCTCCACTCACTCCCTCCTAATTATAGCTGAACCAACATTCTCTATCAAATTGCCCAGTGGAATCACTGACCATTGGCTCCACTGGGTGATTCTTTTCCTTTTCCTCCCTCCTAATTATCACTGAACCAACAGACTCTATCAAGTTGCACAGTAGGATCTGTGACCAGAGAGTCCAGTGGACTGCTATCATTCACTCCCTTCTAATTATCACTAAAAGAACAGTGTCTATCATGAAGGTGCACAGTAGCATCAGTGACCAGAGACTCCAATGGGCTGCTCTCCTCCACTAACTGTCTCTTAATTATCACTGAACCAACAGTCTCTACCATATAGGTGCCCAGTAGTACACGTGACCAGAGACTCAAGTGGGCTGCTCCCTTTAATTGACTTCCTCCTAACTTATCACTGAGCAAACAGTCTCCATCAAGGTACACAGTAGGATCACTGACCATACACTACAAGGGGCTGCGCTCCTCTCTTCATCCACTACTAATTATCACTGAACTAGCTGTCAACTTCATCAAGGTGCCCAGTAAGATCGCTGACCGCAGACTCCAGGAGGCTGCTCTCTCCTAATCGTCACGAAACCAACAGTTTTACCATCTAACTGCCACTAGGAAAATGACTACAATGCACTGCTCTCTTCTATTCACTCCCAATTACGTCTCTGAACTACTGGTCACCTTATTATCAAGGTGACCAATAGTATGAGTGACCAAAGCCTCCAGTGGGCTGCTCCCTTTCATTCACTCCCTACTAATTATCACTGAAGCAAAAGTCTCTATCATCATGGTCAACATTAAGGTCAATGACCAGCGACCGCAGTGGGATGCTCTGTTTCATTCTTCCCCTAATAGTTATCATTGAACCTACGGTCTCTATTATCTTGATTCCCAGTAGGAATAGTGAACAGCTGCGGGGTGCTGTCTTTATTCACCCACCACTAATCACCACTGAATAAACAGTCTCTTTCATCAAGGTGTGCATTAGGTTCCGTCATCTGTGACCGCAACGAGCTGCCCTTTTCTATTGATCTCCTACTAATTATCACTGAACCTAGAGTCTATCATCTAGGTTCCCCGTATGATCAGTAACATGAGACTCAAGAGGGCTGCTCTCTTCCATTCATTCCCTACTAATTTTCACTGAACCAACAGACCCTATCTTGTAGGTGCCCAGTAGGATCAGTGACCAGAGATTCCATTTGGCTCCTCTCTACCGTTCACTCTCTCCTAATCATCACGTGACTAACAATCTGTATCATCTAGCCGCCCAGTTGGATCACTTAACGGTGTGTCCAGTGATCTACTCTCTTCCATTTATTCCCTCCTAAGTACCTCTGAACCAACAGTCTCTACCATGAAGGTGTCCAGTAGGATGAGTGATCAGAGACTCTAGTGCACTACCCTCTTCCATTCACTGCGTCCCTGTTATCACTGAACCAACAGTCTGTATCATCAAGGTACGCAGTACGATATGTGATTGGAGGCTCCAGTGGCTGCTCTCTTCCATTCAATCCTTCAAATTGTCACTGAAGCATCAGAGGCGTATGTTTTTAAGGTGTAGCGAGGAGTACGTTCTGTTACTTAAACCGCCTGTTTCTCTGAATTTTGCGCATTCGGCAATCTAAGGTTAAGCAATACATATTTCAAAAGCGCAAACTGGAATGCGCGTACAATTTTGATATCTTATTGGTTACCTATAAAATACCTCATAATTTTTCAAGCTGTAACTTTTTTATCATTATTGTTGTTATTATTATCATTGTCACTGTCACTGTCATTATCATCATCATCATTATTATCATTATTATTATCACTATCACTATGACTATCACTATGACTATCACTATGACTATGACTATGACTATGACTATCACTATCACTATCATTATCATTATCATTATCATTATCATTATCATTATTATTATTATTATTATTATTATTATTATTATTATTATTATTATTATTATTATTATTATTATTATTATTATTATTATTATTATTATTATTATTATTATTATTATTATTATTATTATTATTATTATTATTATTAAGGAAATAATTATTGTTAAAGCGTAAGGTACAGGTACGTCAGATGTGAGCAGACATAACAGACATAATTCAAAGGTCACAATTTCGAATGATAAAATCCAGAAACATTTCAAGTCTTCAAACTCAAACAGTCGGCAACTCGCTTCAAATTGTTCATCATTAGCCTCCATTAAGTATGTATATCAGCCAAATTAACTGGTGTTGTCCATTCTCACCCTAACCACGCATACCCTGAGATACAAGTCTCACTTCATCACTAAAGTAGCTGGTAGCAGATTCCCTGCGGAACTAGATTTGACTCATTTCTTCGTCATAATATTTGAATAGCTGTATCATTAAGGTGAGCCGAAATAGGCAGGCCAATAATTTAAAACCGTCCTTCGCCAGTTCCCATCCCATTATCTGTGGTCAAGTGTGCCTGTGGGAAAGCATGGGAGAGCCTATTTAAAATAAGCATGTGATGACATTAGTGAATGATGATTTAAAACTGATTGCAGTTCCATAGAATTTGCTTTTGATTATAAAGCAAACACCTCAATAGTATTGAAATAATTTAGTACTTCACGATAAAGTTACAATGGCTACAGATACATTCTAGAGTAAAATGTTAGTATAATATGAAAAAATCGATAAACTCTGTTAAAATATTCCAAAACCTGTAATAAATATCTTTGTTGCCAATGCGCAATATTAGGCAATAGATGGTCAAACACGATGTATTCCATTTTATGTGAAGAGTGGCGTGAAAGTCTGACTTTTTGCAAAATGTTGCAGGCCTCTGTGGTGTACAATCCTATTGTATATGGACTGTCACACCCCCATTTTCGATCCACGGTGAAGCAGTATCTGTCGGCGTGTAGGACTGGGACGCCGAGTGTGGGGCACACAACGTCCCTGGCAGGGCCACACCAAGGAGGAGCCCTCGGACGCTGCGGGGCTGGTAGTTTCTCACTGAAGAGAACCCGGGTGCCGCATGTGATGGAAGCGACGCCTCCAGCGAGTACCAGCAGACTGCTGCCACCTTCGTCACCACATCACCACCACCATCACCACCACCATCACCACCATCACATCCACCATGTGCACTTCCGCTGTTTCCCGCACCATCATCACCACAGTGAAAACTCCACGCATTTCTACAGCGAACCAGACAACAGAGGGCTATCATTACTGCTAGATCAGTATAAGTAAGTAGTTCATATCACACCATTGAATAATAATTAGGAATCTACATGTTGCTACTATCAGTGTAGGTAAGGACAGCTTTTTCAAATTAAGAGAGCATGTGGCATCGGAAGCAAATATAAAAATGTAATATTATCTTTAAAAATCGGGAAATCCTCCTATTAAACTTTAATCATCAAAAGGATAAAAAATGTCTAAAAAAACAAGTTGTGAGACAAATAATGCCAGCTCTGAACAGTAAATGTAAGCTACATTTCAAAAAAATTTCGATTTTTCATTTATGACATAACATCAGCCGGATATTCCGGTTTTTCTCTGAAACTTTTTTAAAGTCATGTGACATATTCACGGTATTTTCTATACCTACTATCACTTATTGATGCATAACTTCTAAGTACTGATAAGTATTTATCTGTGGCTTAGCGTGAAATAAAAAAATGCGAACGCTATAACTAGGGCACTCTTTCCGCATTAACGATAAGGGCGACAGCAGTGGCGGCTCGCAGTCAAAATTTTAGGGTAGGCAAAGTGTAACAGCAACAATAACAATAATCATAATCATAATAATAACAACAATAACAATAATCATAAGCATAATCATAATAATAATAACAACAACAACAATAATAATAATAATAATAATAATAATAATAATAATAATAATAATAATAATAATAATAATAATAATAATAATAATAATAATAATAATAATAATAATAATAATAATAATAATAATAATAATAATAATAATAATAATAATAATAATAATAATAATAATAATAATAATAATAATAATAATAATAATAATAATAATACAGTAGAACCCCGTTTATCCGAAATAAAGGGGGCGAAGTCATTGCGGATAACGCAAACAATATATTGTTTGGTTGTTTAATAAGTGCATAGGGAATGAGTGTGACTTACGGACGAATTACCGCCAAAACTAAAATGAATGAACAAATTGAAAAATTGTCTGAATGTAACATTGTGTTAAATAGCTAAAACACTCTTCTTTTCATTGTCAGTGCGCCGCGAAAGCAGACTTTGTAATAGTTCACTAATTAAGTCGGTCATACTGGTATTACAACACACTGGTATTACACAGAGTAATAACGACACGATTCGGGTCTCTGAGATCTTCGTTTGTGGGGTATGGCTGTTCGGAAAAAGTCGCATAAATTCGGATTTCAGTCGGCAAGTGTTCTGAATGCTGGCAGACGCGTCTACGCATGCTCGGAGTGCGTATACAAACGGAATATTTCCTTATCCATGTTCAAGGACCTCGTAGTGAGGAAAGGGGGCCGAGCCGGCAGAGGTTAAGCTAGCTGGCTCTCCAGTACCCAGGTTCCATACGTATCATTTCTGCCACGCGTTTCAAACACACAGCGCAGTTTTGATGAATTGGAATTGAGATTCAAGGATTTGACCATGCGCTGGTCATTATAACCGAGAAAACTTTTCTTGAACTGCAATTAAGGGAAAATGTGGGTTAAATGATAAAATGCACAATCATAGCTAAACGTGTTATTTGTTGATGTATTACGGTAGGGCAGGCAATGCCTACCCTGCCTACCCTGAGGAGCCGCGCCTGGGCGACAGACATGTTAAAGCTATTAGAACGGAACGGTGTTTGCTATTTTAGCTAAATATAGCTGTTCAACAGGATGATGTACGAAAAAATCAGTGCTGAATGAGTGTATAAAATAATTATCCTGCGTCAAAACCATTACAAAACAAAATAAATATAAAAGAATTAAACACAGAAAAATGAGGCGAACGCTCAGCGTACTAGCGTTCCCCAAAGCTACGCCCCTGGTATTTATAGGAACAGTTACATTTCACAATTTGTCGATAGAGCAAACCGCCTTGGAAGTCAGATGTTTAAAAGCGGGCAGGTATATGCTGACCTTAAAATTTGTTACTCTTTCCATGACATCACGAGAAACAACTGAATAGTGACAGTATTTTTAAAAATGACATGGTAGTCGGATTTCTCGAAAATAACTTATGTTATGAAAAATATTATTGAAAAAAATGTGTAGTTTAAACAGTTCTACAATTTCATTTTTGTACACACATTTATGTATATCTTTTATAGTTTACCAGTAAAACAAAATTATACAAATTTCCTTCCAAATAAAGTGGCTCCATGTGCTACCCCCAGACAATGAATGAATTTTATTTGTCAGTTCACAAGTTTGCCGTATTTTAATCACAGTCGTGTGAGCTATTTTTGAGAAAATCACGCATTTTGAAAAATGATCTGTGTAAAGTGTAGCTCGGAATTCAGCACTTTATTAAAAAGCTTCGTGCCTCATCTTTGTAAGATGCTAACTTGAATACCAGA
The DNA here is from genome assembly GCA_030765045.1 of Tenodera sinensis. Taxonomy (NCBI): domain Eukaryota; kingdom Metazoa; phylum Arthropoda; class Insecta; order Mantodea; family Mantidae; genus Tenodera; species Tenodera sinensis. The sequence goes on from CM060962.1 coordinate 163,163,126, forward strand.
TTTGGCATTTGTCCGTCATTTCGCGTTTAAAATTATGCAGCTAGGACACAGAAGACACGCGCGCGCGCGGAAACACACACACACACACACACACACACACACACACACACACACACACACACACACACACACACACACACACACACACACACACACACACACACACACACACACACACGGGCCTTTTTCTTTTTGGATTTGGGGTTCTCAAGACATGTACTTCCGGTGAAATCTCGACCTCAGATTTGTGGGTGGAATAAAATATTTCCTCTTACCTACTGTAGGTAGGGTATAGAGAAGGTAAAAATAACTATACATGGTGGAGTTGCGCCATTGGTCTATGCCCCATTCAATTATATCCTTGCGTACCTGTCTCGCACTAATAGCTGCGTACTTATACCAGCATGATAAATATGTTCATATTAACGTGCATGTTTATTTAAGCTTTCAAATGAACGACAAAATTTAAATGATTTATATTTCGGAACTCTCGCGGATATTTAGTGTTATATGCACTTGCGCAAAAGCCAGGTCACTTGGTACATACGAGTGTCTGTCGTAAAGTGGCCCCTATTTTAAGGCCGGAAATATGTTGTTGGTGATCTAGCTAAAGCTTTCCAATACATGAAAGAAAACTTGCGTACTGATGCAGCGCCCAAATTTATTATTACATAAGTATTTCTTTGCTTATTGCGCTAATCCTTTATTTCACATAAATAGAAAATAGAAAACTAAATTGTTTGTGTAATAAGATTTTGTCTACTCGATAAGGGTTTAAGAATCATACAAAAATTAATCACAGGCTATACCTAGAAAATTCAAGATATACATTTCATTTTTCCTGCAAATATCTTAAACTGTGGCATTTCAAAGAAAGTTGTTAGAGCCATTTTTGAGAAAATAAAAATGTCTGTGTAAAGGTTAATTTGATGTGCGGGATTTTCTTGAAAATACTTATGTTCCCTTCTTGGAAGATAATGATTTTAAGTATCAAACGTGATATTTAACTGACTCTCGTTTCTGAGTTATGCGGTTCACATCAGACACATAAATACGCGCGCATACAGACTCGCGGTTTGGTTGCAACACGATTGCGCATCAGGTAAAAATCTGAAACACGATTGCGCGTGGAGAATGCAACACCACTGCGCATGTCCTTACATTGTAATCGACTCATAGACAGCGAAGATTTACAAAGTCAAATGGGTACAAAGTTGAACCTCATTAATTTATATGTTGATTTTGAAGTTGACACTGCTGTTACGAACGCGTTCCCCCATATCAAGATAATAGGTTGCAGATTCCATTTAGGGCAGGCTTGCTTTCGACGCATACAAAAGGAAATGCTTCTGTTACGAGAGTATAATAATCCCATTTCGGAAACTGAAAACTAGTTGAAATATTCCTTCGCATTGAGTTTCTTGCCACCCGACGAAGTAACAGGTATAACTTGTAGCTCTAGCACCTATAACTGATACGAGATATGTAATATTAATTGCTTTTTTTCTTTATAACATTCATATAACCTTCTATATCAAACGTGTTCTGATTATTATTTTGATATATTAATAGTCGATCTTCAAGAGCAGTTTCTACTTAAAAAATTCAGAATCTAGGTTATGTTGTACCTCATGTAATTGCATAATTGAGTTTCTTTAATGTGCCTTCTACATGTTTCACATGTAATCTTTTGTATCCTTTTCTTTTTTGATTTGTTAAAAAAACCATCCTCAGTAGGAAATATTTCATGTTTAGGTTTATAAGTGATTTCACATTGTTTTCTCTAAATATCATCTACAGCATTTTTAATCATATCTCAAATGGTTTTAGTCAAATCAGCTTTCTTTAATTTGGAATACCTCTTCATATAATTATTTTCACAATACTCTCTCAATTCTACCTCTAGTTTCGTCTTTTTAGATTCATCAATTGATTGTTTCCTTTGAAAATCATCTAAAACATTTTTAATCATATTATCTAAGACAATGTTAATCAAATCAGCTTTCTTTAACTTAGAACACTTTTTTTTATAATCTTTTTTGTAATTGTCACAGAGTTGTTCTTTCACTTCTGCTTTCATTTATTAGAAGCAAAATATTAAAAATCCTGCATTTTTACATAATCTTAAACTGATTCAAAATATATGCTTGAAACTGTTTTTTCTGTTCAGTTACACCTAAAAAATTATTCCATAATTCAATATTTCTTTTAAAGCTAAAAAAGGGAATATGATGCTTAATATTTAATAAATCAGCTATCTTTGCAATAGAAGCTTATAGGGTAAAGGACAATTGGCAGTGATTTTAGATGAAAATAGGGCCCTAATGACCTAGTTGTCGACGGGCCCTTAAACCCAACTCACTCACTCACTCGCTCACTCACTCACTCACTCACTATATGAAAATATGAATTTTTGGTTTTTTGCTTAATATGAATCTACATAGTTTGCGGTTTTGTGTGTTTGTGGCAATTAAGTGCATTTAAATTGAGTTTTAAATATGGCGGCCAGGCTGTCATCCCCCTTTTACTCTGCATTTTCTCTTATGCTTATAACAAGCAAAACTGCATGTCATAGGTTGCTGCTTGTAACTTTTGTTTTAGAGTTTTATTGTGACTGTTGGCAGCACTTTTTCACTAGACTGTTTATTTGCCCCATTTCAAAAGCTAGTTTTTTGGTGTAGTGAGTGAGGTTGTGTTTTCTCCAATTCATTGCAGTTTTTTGTGGTTTTAGAAGCGTTCTGGTGAAATAAAACCATGGATAGGATAAAGAAATTTGGGAAAGGGAAATACTATCCTAGAAAGTCAGCACATTTGAGTGTGACAAGTCCCCAAACTGAAAACATTACCAGTGCTGAGGCTTTCACGGCCGGCGTTGTCAACTATGTTAAGTAGATTTTCCGGGCTTGTGGGCCGTGGTCTAGTTGGATTGCCTTCCTCCGACGTTTCGCTGAAATCTGCGTCCAGCATCTTCAGGGTAATCTAATTAGTGAACTTAGTGGGGAGTTCACTAATTGGATCACCCTGAAGATGCTGGACGCAGTTTTCAGCGAAACGTCGGAGGAAGGCAATCCAACTTGACCACGGCCCACAAGCTCGGAAAATCTACTTAACATAGTTGAAAACATTGCCAACAACTCTGTTGAATCAAATGCCAGTTGCAGAGCAGTCTGCATCAGTCACTGCATCCAAGACCAAATTTAATTACTCTGCTCAAGATTGTGATAGTTTTTTTATAAATAATTATTCTTCTAGTGGACTTATAATTTTTGATATGTAAATACAGTCAAGTTTAGTGAATAAGTCAGTGAAGTGCAGAAAGTGTGATGCATTGGACAGTATAACATTCGGAGAAAGTGTGAAAAGTAGAAGGAGGTTGGCCACTAAAATTCATGTTGCATATAGCAAATGTTCAAACAAAGAATCGGGAATGAGCTCTAAAATTTTAGAACATAGGTATGAAGTTAATTTAAGGTTATGTTATGGATTAAGGTGCATAGGTAAGGGACAAAGATCAGCACAGATTTTATGTGGAATAATGAATTTACTACCACCACCTACAAAGTTTCTGCTATTATATCAAACCTGAGAGCAACCTCTTCAGGAAGTGGCAGAAAACAGCATGAAAAATGCTGTCCAAGAAGCTGTAAGGTTAAATGATAACTAAGGATATCACAGCTGCCTTTGATGCTTCTTGGCAAAAGTGTGGGCATTCATCGCTGAACGGTGTAGTGTCAGGTATACAACAATATCTTCTTTTGCCATTTACCATAACTTGCTTTTCTAAAACTTTAGGTACACTTTTCTAGAAAACTATAATAGATAGAACTTTGAATTTTTTTTTTTGTGCATATGCAGAATATACTGCTCCAAACAGCCGGCGAAAGCTTTATATGTTACACTTTCATGAAATTCCTCAAAGAAATATTTTCATATATAAAAAATTAGTAAAGAGCGCAGTTGGTACCACGCTTGTCTCTAGCGTGCAGGACCCGGGTTTGATCCTCGGTACCACCATAGGGATTGTATCCCCTCTGGGAGGTCTGGCACGAGGTACACTCAGCCTCGTTAGGTCCCGGGGGACCAATGAGCTGCTTGATGGAGAAGTAGTGGCCCCAGATCGAGAAGGCCGTATAACTGGCCAGGAGGGCTCGGGGCGCTGACCACGTCCCACCCTCCAGTACTGCACCCCACCAATGACGCCTGTAGTGGGGAGAGGTGGGGGACGCAGTGGCGGGGTGGCAGACCTTGGGCCTTCATGGGCTGTTGCGCCAGGGGTTATTTTTAATCCCACTCAGAGTTATGACACTTGTCAGATTATTTTCTAGATAATAAAGATTCACGACATCAGATCCTTCAACGGGTATGAACATTCATCAGTCAAAATCATAATCCTCATCATTAAAAGTTCTAGTAGTTCTCGAGGAGGATTTTATTTCTTGAACTGATTCATCCATTTCCCCTTTGTCACAGCATCGTAGTGTTACATGCCACCCTTAATTTTGACTAGTCTTCAATTTTTGAATGGTTCATAGTTTTTTGTCATATTGAACATATGTTTTGCTGTTTTCGTAAATTCGTTATTAATATTTTTTTATTTTAGCTTCTATTTGGCTTACCACCTCCTACTTTTTTAACTCCCATTCCAGAACCAGCTTTCTCTTCCATAGTTAGATTATGTCGTTTTTGTTTTTCAAGCTCCTTTTCATTTTTCTTGTAATCAAGAACGGCTTTAACAACTGCAGCGCTTCCACCCGCAAGAGGACGTATCGTTGTTAAAGCTCCAATAAGCATAGGCATCGTAAATATGAAACCACATTTTAATTCAAGTGAACCTCCTAGTCTTCCTTTTTTAAACGGATACGCAGCATTGTTAACATCGCTCAGTGCGGGTTCAAACCCGGCCCAGGCCGATGGTTTTTAAGTTTGCTTAAAAACGACAGCTCCATGTCAGTAGATTTACTGACATGTAAAAGAACTCCTGCGGGACAAAATTCCGGCGCACCGGCGACGCTGATGTGATCCTGGCAATTGACAGCGTCGTTAAACAAGAAAATAATTTAATTTAATTTCGCTCAGTGCCATACGGTTTTCTACTTTAGCAGGAGTAGGCTTTTCAGCTTCTATGATTTCTCTAATTTTAAGAATTGGATGAAAGAGTTATATACATTTCGTTGAAAGTTGATTTTAAAATAAACTCGGTTTTATAGGGATTTCACAGGCTGTGTGTATATGTTAGCAATAAAGAACTCGCAGATGGGCTTATAACCAAATGTAAGGCAGTTACAGCAGGTTAGGAGTTTCCAATTATACCATTATTCCCGTCATAAGAGAAAAATTTTATCTGATGTATACCCTAACATTCCACATTATGTACTCCATAACCAATTTCTGTCATTTGGAATACAAATTCTTGCACCAATATCTTTCTTACAAGGGGACTTCTCCGAAGCCAGATTGTCTCACATCTGAAATTTTCGCCGGCAAACTTCATTACTCCGGAAGATGAAGAGAAGCTCCCTGAATTATTTCAAGTGCTTGTAGGCAATCTATCACACTGGACATACGAGATGTATCCTCTGATGTTTCCATCTGCTTCCAATGTAAACATCAAGGCCATATAACAAAAGACTGCCACTCTGCAGGTAGCCAGGATTCAAATCCATCCACACCAAAGTGTGACAATGCATAACAAAATTTCCCTCCAGCCACCCACGCCCAACACAGTTGATTCTAGTGATAATTCAACAATGTTACCCTCCAGCCTCACGCGTCTTATACAGTTGATATTAGTGATACCGCAGCAATGCAAAACAAAGCTTCCCTCCAGCCAAACACGATTATAATCGACGAGGTGTAACTTGGCACGTACTTATTAGAAAAAGAAAAAAATACCCACTATCTCATTTTAAGCCGTCCCTCTTTTATGACGAACCAGACAGGGTAGACACACCAGTGACGAGCGATGCATCTTCGTCCGTTTGTTCCTCATTCTCCCAATTTGGTTCTTGTTCCCCTCCTCTTCATTGTCAGAAATTTCAAACTGTTCCTCATGTTCACTATCTGAATCATCTTCTAAATTTAGTATGGACCTATCGTTAATTTTATATATTAATCCATCTCTCCCAATAAAACTGTTCCATCTTCTCCACATGTCCATCAGCTCCTCCACTTTTACTCGGTCACTTTATCTACTGCACTATCAAACAACACTTTTACATCACTATGCTTAAATGGTATGTTGTGTTTTGTGACATCATTCTTTATCTGCAGCCATATAAGTTCTGTATCATTTAAATCGTAATGATACGGAGGTAGTCATATTACAGTATGACCGTCCATTTGACAACAGATTGCAAGAGTTGCGACATCACTGATGCCTACATACTTATCCTCATACCACCGCAAGTAATTAGGGAATACAATAGGCTTTAAAAGGGATTGGCCATTTCAACGAAAAAAACAAAAACAAAACAAAACAAAAACAAGGATTTTCCACAGTCTGTGCTAAACAAGTATGGTAGGAAATTGCCAAGTTAAAACTCGTTCACTATGATACAGGGGATGTTAACAGTGCTTGTAGACCCGCTTTACTTCTTTATTAACGTATGCACAATTTTAACACTATTTAAATGCGCCTCTTTACTCCTTTCCAGTTAGTTTATTTCCTCTGGGTTAAGGTCTTTATTATTCTTCATCTTCGATTTTTATGGATGTATTAGTTTTATCGCAGAAATCGCAGGTGCCGCTGGCAGGTGGTTGGAATCCCATATTGTATGTATTGAAACGATCGCGATAATAATGTTTGGAGACCAGCTGATGTGTCTACAGAGGCAAGAAATAGCAAGCAAAAGCATTCTAAAGTAAGAACAAATTAGAAACTAAAAACTTCACTTATCTTAGTAATGTTGCAAGTTATTTTTTCAAACACTGACTCGAGTTTCGAGTTGACTCCAACTCAATCTCAAAGCTATACGAACAAATTCGTTACCAAAGCTACAATCCTTATTTTTCTCTGAAAACCAAAAACATAAATACTGATGTTCATTTTAATTACCAATCTCTAAAAACAAAAATTTATAAATACAATCTATAGAAGGTAATTCAAAGTTCATAACACGGTTCCTGTTTTTAAAATATTTTTTTTTCCCAAACCATTAAATCTATAGGTCCACTTAATTGTTTTAATAATTTAACTTCTGGATTAATTTCATGATTAAATGACCAAAAATGATCTGCCACAGCTGATTTATCAGTTTGTTTATATTTAATATTTCTAAAATTCTCTTTTATTCGGGTTTCTAAATGACGTTTAGTTTTACCAATATAAACCTTATCACAATCTTCAGAATGTTGTTGCTTCACTGTTAATAGCTTCAATTTCCTTAATTAAGCAAAAGCATACTAAAATCGAGCAATGCTTGTCTTTACTTACACAATTTTGCAAGCAATTGATCAGCGATCAAAGTCAGCAAGATTTTGCTCCCAGGGAGGTTGAGGAGAAACTTTTTTCTGTATACGAAACCAAGCAATTGCCGGAATTAGTGAGCTATTACTCGTTTTTATTTATGCCTCCCAATGGCTATCACCAACATATTCATTAGTGTACACTGCACAGTATAATATAGGTGAGAGGAGGTAGCTTGGCTCCTGGATTAACTGGCAAAACCCTTCTACTTCAGTCAATTTATAAAATATTGGACTCCCACTTTGTAACATTACCCTTAATCAATTTTCATAGAAGTATAGTCATGTGTGAATATATTTAATGGTGGGAAACTGAAAAGCTGCCTCCTGAGTACTTATTTTTGCTGATTATATAGATAACCTAGACAATGTTTAAATGTGCCATACATCACGAGAATTCAAATTTATGGAGTCAACCCGTGTTCTGGCACTTTGATGTAAAATTAATGCGTGATAGCCCATTTCTATAACCCGTAAAGTTAAAGCATGAAACCACAGTTTCCATTGTTATAAATGGACTCCTAGATCTCTACTTGCTCCATAAAAGTATGATCACATAAGCATTAGCATAATCACATCTTACCTAAGTATTTGTAAAGCTTTTCTCATGCAGGCATATCGTTACCTTGAATTTAAATTCATATTGTCGGTAACTAATACATATAGGCCGATCCCTACTGCATAAATGAGTGGGACACTACTTTAGAAACTATCAAGTTTATTATTCCTTGCCACAAGAATTTCACATAGCAATATTTCGCACACATTGTCTTCGAGCATTGATATTGATAGACCTAAAACGCGAAGATCTGTCGATATCTCCTGCTGGAGGTGCCCTGCAGAGTCTTATCTAACGAACTAAATTATTGAACCCGAGTCGTAAGACTACAAAGCTCTAAAAATATTCATGGAAAACACGAATCTATCTGGCAAATATTGCAGACTTTACGGCAGAGGTCATTCAATTTTACATTTTCAGATTTGCATAACGCCTACCTAGTTTACTCCTGGCAAGGACGTTTGGAAATCTGAAATTAACCAGTAATTATAAGAAACAAACACTTTCTGTTTGTATTACTTATTTACTATTCTGTTCTTCTTTGCAGTGGAAGGCCTGCGTTACTTGGAAGACAGCAGAATATGGAAACTTCCACCAAAGCTGTCGTTCACCTCAACAGCGTCGTCAGAATGAACAACAGGAGGCCCTGCACTTCATCCGCACACGATGTTTGAGTCTTCTTGTTTTCCTGCCATACACTAAACAATTCTTCCTTTCCAGAAGAATTTAAAGCGATGAATAAAGAAACATATACAATTTATTTAACAATATTCCGAAATTGGACTCGTGTACCAGTATTTTCCGTTTACTACAGAGGTGTGCATATTGCTATTTGACTTTGCATACTTCGTGCAGCCCTGCAACCTGCCGAAACCTGTAGTCCTTCGATCTCATCATATATGTTACACAGAATCTGGGTAACTGTTTTGACCTACCTTGGCTGTCAGATGTGTCGTTATATTGAAGCAGAAAAGCTATAGAAAACGAACATATTAGAAAATCATACAGAACGTTGAAAACTTAAAAGATTTTATTTTATTTTGGTAACACAGTGTAACCACCCCGTGTGACCAGATGTTACACGGCAGCGTGAGTCAGAGACAGAGTGCTTGCTTCGGGGTTAGGCAGCGCTTGCGAAATGGGTTTGGTTTAAGGTGGCAAAGAGAACTCCAGGTAGCGCTCCTACCCACACCAGGATCATTTATTCCAGTCTAGGTGGCCAAAGGTCCAAACTGAAAGTACCTCAACGGCATTAAATACCTGGCGGGGATTTAACACAAGTCTATAGCTTGGAGGATAGAAAGTATAGTGCATCTTGCATCATCTGTTGTGTGAGCCTCATTTGGGTGGGGTACTCAGGCTGCAACTGCATTGCGATGTGAGTGGTAATGGTTATCCTGCTCGCTACTACAACTCATTCATTTCTGTGGCATATCTCATGCTAGAATTTGGAACATGATTAATATTTACATATAACATTTGTATAATTTTCTGCGCACTTTCAAATAGTGCTGTTTACATGTATTAATTATGGCTAAGTTATGGAGTTTAATTGCATGTTACTTTAATTAACTTATGATAAACCCGCGATTAATAACCGTTAGCTATTTCTTCTTATTTCATCGCAATTATCAGTTCAATCTCCAAGATTTACTTCTTTCTTGCACGGAAGAAAGGTATATACACATTGTAAACTGTATAGCTGTCTATCTTTACAGTGGAAAGAGAAACCACTAAAATCAGCCAAAGTTCTGCATAACTTTTGGTCTATCCCTAGTATTTCCTCAACTGTATAGGTTATGTTTGTGTTCCTATCTTCTGGTATAGCAATTCATATTTTCTATTTGTACTTTCAGCAGGGAGGGATTCTGTACAGCCTTCTGATACACAGTTGAAACTGATAAATTCTAGTGGCGCTTCAATTGTGCAAAGCAGCTTTTGGTATTGTCAGCATGCGACAGATTTCGTAGTTGAAATGTTTACGCCGCGCTCTGACAAGTTTCAATTGTGCAAGGCAACGTTTAGTATTGTCAGTATGCGACCCTCTGCAAAGCTTCTCATCGATTCGGTGTACTATCTTTCGCAAAAGCAAATACCCATCGTCGTCATCATCATCTTCATTATCTGCAGGTGCACTGAAGTTGAATCTGCAATATTTGCCCGTTCATGTAGAAGGATTTCTGCAATATTGCTTTTCCAAACTGCGAGGTGACATGGCTGCCATGTCCTCCGAACAGCAAGGGAAGCATATGATTAATTTAATTCTCATACCATCTATGCGAGTACGCCTGAGAATTAGGTGACCCCTTTTTTTTAATTTGCCTTTATTATCGATCAGCGCTGCAGCGCTATACAGATAAGTGATAATTACAGGGAAATAACTGAATACAAAAACACAAAAAGTTACTACATAAGAACGTGAGTCTGAACAAGAATGAGGTCGACCTCTATAGGCCCCTCAGGGACAAGCACATGGTGAGAATGGTGTAGATCTCAATCCTCTTCTGCGGTGTCTGACGGGTTGTCAGGTGGTAGCAGCAGATCTTGCGGCAGACGACTGCGGATGCGGTTTGGAGGCTGCGACCTATGCCCCAAGGAGAAGAAAACCGCACCTGGGACCTGGTGAAGACGACCATAGAAGCGATGAGCCTGATGGCGGATGAAGTCCACTATGGAGGAAATTCCTAGTTCACGGTGTAGCTGAGTGTTGCGAACAAACCAGGGAGCGTGAAGAGCGAGGCGTAAAACTTTATTCTGAAAGGACTGCATGGCTGCAATTTTACTAGAAGCTGCGCCACCCCACACAGGGCAAGCATACGTGAGAAGAGGACGAAGTAAAGAGGTGTAAAGTAAAAGCACTGTAGCACTTTTCAGAGAAGATTTACGGTTAATCAGAGGATAAAGCTTGGAGAGTCGGGAATAAGCCAAGTTGAGTTTGCTGTTGATATGAGCCTTCCAAGTAAGTCGGCGGTCAAACAGTACTCCCAGATATCTTACTGTTTCGTCCTTGCGCTTCCAAGGTATGTGGATGTTATCTATCAAAACAGGTGCAGGAGACGCGGGCCGGCGGAGAGTGAAAAGCATCATTTCACATTTGCTGTGGTTGAGGGCGATGCGCCATGATTTTAGCCATAGAGATAAAGAATCCAGGGCAGTTTGAAGATGATTGCCAGCTGTGTGAATATCCTCGTGGGAGGTAAACAAAGCGGTGTCGTCGGCGTACATGGACACATTGATAGACTGCAGGGGAGGAAGGTCTGAAATGTAGATGTTGAAGAGGGTAGGTCCTAAGACGGAACCTTGAGGAACACCAGCGAGGACGGGCCGAGAGGAGGAACGGTCTGGCGGCGCCGTGGCCGAGCGGTTAGCGCGCTCGCCTACCACCTAGGCGGCCCGGGTTCGATCCCAGGGACCCGCATGTGGTATTCGTGGTGGACGAAGCGGCGTCAGGGCGGGTTTTCTCCGGGTACTCCGGTTTCCCCCGCCATCTCATTCCACCAGTGCTCCATCTTCATTCCATGTATCATCAGTGTCACCGCCTGCGGTGCCGTAGTAGTAAAAGCGGGCGTTAAACACTACAAACGAGGAACGGTCTGAACCTAAAGTGACGGAGAAAGTGCGATCCAGTAGGAAACTGTGAATTAATTGATACAGGTAATCAGGAAGACCAATATTACGAATTTTAAAGAGTAGACCACGGTGCCAGACTTTGTCAAAAGCTTGACTGAAATCTAAGAAAGCAGCTAAGCAATGCTGTTTCCTTTCGAAGGCTTGAGCGATGTGTTCAGTTACGCGGAGAAGCTGGTGCACCGGAGAATGCCTTTGGCGAAAGCCAAATTGAAAGGGTGGTATTACTGAGGATGCGGATAAAAATTTGTAAATGTGGATATTAACAAGCTTTTCAAAAATTTTGGACAGGGCCGGTAGAAGACTTATTGGGCGATAACTGGAAGGCTGATGTGCAGGTTTTCCGGGCTTGTGCAGAACTATAACATTTGCATGTTTCCAGCAGGTAGGAAAATAACCTAAGCGGAGTAGAGCATTGAAGAGAGAGGTAAGAAAGGCGTGGGCTTTGCGAGAAAGATTTTTAAGAGCAATATTGGGAATACAGTCATGACCAGGAGCCTTTTTGGATACCAGTATGTGCAATAGGCGGCGAACCTCGCTCGGTGAAGTAAACTTGATGGGCACGGGAACACTCGGAGGAAAAAGAGGCTGGTCCTCTATGGTGGAGTTATGAACAGCATCAGCGACTGGGTTGGGTGTAAAGGCTGTCTCAAAGTAGTCAGCAAATAGCTCGCACTTTTCGCTGTCACTGGAGTAGTGCCGACCTGCAGAACGAAGAGGTGGTATCAGAGGTGATTCCCGTAGAATGCGGCGGGTTTCCTTCCAGAGACTGCTATCTAGTGGGGAAATATTGGAAAGATGGCGCTGATACGAAGAATAGCGGTACTCATCCAGCGCTCGCTTAACGTACCGCGTCAACTGGTTTAATCTATGACGCTGATGAGGTTCACGGTACAGTTGCCAGCAACGACGGATTCGATGCTTCTCTCTCAGTAGCTGAACAATCGTCTGAGGCAGTGTTTCATGAAATGGTGGATGGTGGCCGGCTCGCCTGGGAACAGTGGTAGCCGATCGAATAGACGCAATCACAGTATTGGTGAAATGAGTTATAGCCACGTCAACATCTTGCTTCTGTGCCAAAGGAAGGTGCGGGTAGAGCTGCTGGTCGAGATGATGCCGAAACTGGTCCCAGCCTACGTGCCCCTGTATCAAGGGAGGAACGTAGGTAGAGTAGGTTCTGTCCACTTGAAAGGTTGCAAGAACGGGACAATGATCAGAGTCCATTTCAGGCAGAACGTGCAGGAGGAGGGGTTGCGGAAAGTTCTGTATTAGAGCGACATCAAGAATATCTGGTTGGAGTCTGACGTTATTAAAGTAAAAGGTAGGTGTGTCAGGGGCAACGACGTGGAAACCAATGGCATCAGCAGCTCGCTGAAGACGACGACCGTTAGGTGTGCTCACTCGGCAGCCCCAGAGGGCATTTTTGCTGTTGAGGTCTCCTAGAAGAATCGTAGGGGCAGTGGTAGAAAATAAAATCCGTAAATCCTGAATATCCAGAGTGGTAGAGGGTGGTTTGTAGGCTGCCAAAACGGTGAGCAGTTGGCCATTAGCAGTGGCGATTCGGATGGCGCAGGCTTCGAAGCTACGAAGTCGTGGCAGAAAGAGAGGGTGGTGCTTGATACGGCTTTTAATTATAATGGCAACTCCTCCGGATGCCACGGCAGCGTCACGATCCTCCCGGTAAATTCTATAGCTAGGAATAGTAAACTTCTCAGGAGGGGTTAGGTGTGTTTCAGAAACATAAGCAACGTCGACGTCGTGCCGAGAAAGAAACGTAAGGAAACTTTGGCGTTTGGATTTGAGTCCGTTAGCATTCCAATTTAGGAAGGTGAGAGTAGAGAAGACCGGGGTTAAGTCAAGGGGCATGGTTGAAAAGGTCTGCTATGAACTTGGAAAACAAGGAGCGTAAGTGTGGAAGATAGGAATGCAAAAGGGAGAGGAAGGAGTTGAAAAGGGATGAGATGAGAGAATCCGAAGCAGAAGTCGAGGAACACCTGGGTGGTGTATCTTTGGCAGATGACTGTTGAGGTCTAGAAAACCATTGTGGCGTAGAAGAGGAGGTGGAAGCTTGACCAGGCATGGCCGGGAAATGACGATCATTGACGGGTGGGGGCGGTGGCGGTTCACGCTCTCGCGGAATGGTAGTGTTAACAGAATCATTACGGAGCTGTTTGTGTTTGAGACGGAGATAATAAGAACATCCTTTATAGTTTGCCGCATGGGTTTCCCCACAGTTTACACAGCAAGGAGGTGCCTGACGAGCTTTAGTACAGGTAGAAAAGTGATGGTTGCCGGGGCACTTAACACAACGTGCAGGAAGATGGCAGAAATTCTTGGTATGTCCGTAACGTTGGCAGTTGGTGCACTGAGGGATGGTAGGAGATTTACGGCGATACTCAACGGAAACAACAGCATGCTGAATATGCTTCAACTCGAAGATTCGTTTGGCATCCTCAGAATGGTCCAATTCGACTGCACAAAGGGGCATCGGCTGTTTATTGCGAAAGAAGAGACGAACCACTTTGTTGACAGGCAACTTTTCCGTTTGGAGTTCGTGTAGAACCTCTTCGTCCGTTAAAGAGTAGGGAACCCCGCGTATGACAACTTCAAGTTTCTGTGAATGTGGATCTTGGAAAGTGTGAAATGGTAGCTGTTCTTGCTCAAAAAACTTGGTGACCGAGCGGTAGTCAGCAATGGTGGTGGTACTGATCTTTAACACAGATCCACGTTGGTAAGTCGTGAAATCAGAAGAGGCATGAGATCGTAGGTCCGCTAAAACTTGCTGGTAATTGTTGACGTCGTGCAGGAAAATGGGTGGAATTTTTATGCTGGATGCGTCGGTGGATGCAGTTTGTGGTTCGGAGTCCTCCATGGTTTCCAAAACGGCGAATCTGTTATGCACAGAGGGTAAATCTACCATGTATTTCTGGGGAAGAGAAGAAGATGCGGCAGTCGCTTATTGGGTATACAGAAGGCACCTTCGGATGGAAACTGCGAAGTGGCGTAGTTGCGTTTGGTTGCTCCAGTCGAATGGGGCTGGCCAGTTGTGGTGGCGAACTGCGATGACGGCATGTTGGAACAAGCCTCAGGAACAGAAAAAGCAGAAGCAGTAGAAGAATATGTTTGGCAGTTGCTCATTGAAGGTTGTTGAAGTGAGGGATGAGTTAACGTTGGTACAGATAATGGCTCAGTGTCATAAGCAATGTTTAAAGAGGAACGTACTAAGTAGCCAGTTACATCTGTTTCTAGTTCCATGTGGAAAGAAATTATAATATCTCGCGAGAAACTCGCTAACACAGCACTGTAAGCCAGCAAACAGCTGAAACGCACAGGTGAATGACCTACGCAAATCACTAAGATACAACACGAATAACACGCGCAACGACTACCGATACACGTCCGTCTCAGATGACAGCTGCGAGAGCACTGATAGGTGACCCTTCGCGGAGATCTCACTGAGTAATTACTTTTGTGAAAGATAGTACAACCGTTTCCATCTACTGAAACCCAAACACAGATCGTGATACCGGCCAGGCATGAGTTGCCTCTCTTCGACGTTGTCATATATAGTACACTACAAAATTACAAATCTGAGGAAAATGCAATTTGCGAAACGTAGTTCTATAAAATAATTCTAGAATACAACTCCATTAAATTAATGCTTAAGTGTGCATAGTTTTAAATGTGATTTTATAATAAAGGCAAATTACGTTTTATGGCGAATGTAGCAATCAAAATAAAAAGTAGGCTTACTTAATATTTCAATTCGTTATAATATTTAGTGTCAGCAGTTAAGCTGCAGATATTCATACCATCCAGCTTTATGTATATGTATATATGTATATAATATCGTAGTTATTTGTTTTCTTGCTATTTGTTCAGAAACCTCATGTACTGTTCTACCTTCGGGAAGTGGCGGGTTCGATCCCTGTCAACCGACCACTCTGATTTGGATTTTTCCATGGTTTCTCCTTATCACTAGGCGAACGCTGGAGTGGATTCTCTACTCCAAGGAATCCTTTCCCTTCCTTTCTCACTTCACTCCATGTCATCTTTCAGATTTGGTTGGTAGCGCGGTACGTTCCCGCGAGTGCGACAGATGGCATAGATGCTTGCGTTTTGTAAACGCACTCCTGGCCACTCCTAGAAGTTGCTGCCTGGGCCGCAAGGGTTGTCTCGTCAGCCTCTCCCTGCGTTTCACTGTTCAAAAGCTGCAGTGAAGAATGCAAATACCAACTCATTTCTTGGCTTTAATCAACAGGTTTTCTCCGATAGAAAGAGGTGTCCGCATGGTCGCCAAAAACGCACTGTCGCCAGCACGCTCGCCGATATACTAGTATATAGCCCCAAGAATTTGCAGTCTTGTATCACGATAGGTATCTCCTCCAAACAGAGCAAGATGACTCCGCGGTAACGTGTGCGGCTTGCATTTGGGAGGTCGTGTATTCGATTCTCGTGGTCGACCTTCCTGACCTTTGCTGAATGAAATGATAGAGTAAATACCTTTGGATTCAAAATGTTTGTCCCCTTTTTTGCCAATAAGTCGGCCTTTTCGTTCCCTTTTATTCCAACATAGGAAGGGATCCATTGGAAAACAATTTCTTTTACTGCCACTTTCAGCAGTCTTAGGGATACTCTCTTATTTTTGAGGTAACATTACATTTCAATTTTCCTATGACTTGGGTTGCTGAGATTAAGTCACATTGCATAACCACGTTATGAAAGTAGTCCAATCTAACACGCAATTGAGAAACGGCAATATTAATTGATTCTAATTCCGTATCGAAATTGGTGTTCAATTTTTCAGCTTGAGCATAAAAACGGGAAAGTTTGCAGTATACGCCAGCTCCTGTACTACACTCCGCTTTGATTAGTGAAAACATGGGGCCATATGTCCTCTGGGTATAAAGTATTCATAGTTTCCATTGCTAAGCTTTTTAAATGCTTCTATCAGTTTCGCCTTTCTTTACTTCTTCAAATAATTCTAAATTAAAAGATACTTCGGTGTAATGTAGCGGATTTTCTGGTTGTTCCAATTTTTCTACTTTTGTATATGGTATTTATTTACCTGTAATCTCATCAACGTGTTGTGTAAATCCCCTCTGGGTTTCAAGTTTCCTCTGTTATGATTTATATTCTAATCAAAAATTCATAGTAAGAAGCCGAATCAATTTTTCATATTATATAAGTGCCATCTTTCTTATTTTGTATTCATTGGAGCATTTCCAGTGGCAATTTCTAATGCTGCTAAAGCTGTAGCCTTTACCGCTCCTGTTATTATCCTCAAGGCTTAATTTTAATTTTTTCTAATGTATACACATTAGCTGTTATCAATGCCTCGCCTCCATATAATATTACTGGTTTACTGTATGTTGTGTACGTTTTATTTAGAACTTCTTGTGAACAACCCTATTTCTTCCCGTTAATCTTTTTCAATATGTTTAATCTATTTCTCGCCTTTTCATTAAAATGTTGGATATGCCTTTGCCAATTTAGTTTTGGATCCAGAACTACACCAGGATATTTCTGTTCTCTAGTTTCTTTTACATTTTGACCACTATATTGCACCTCAATTTTTGGAGGCTTATGAGCGAGTGAGAATATTTGATGCATAGTTTTATCAAGATTTACTGTTAATCTGTTTTCTGCTGGCCATTCTCGTAGCATTTTCAGTGCACTATTCATTGTTTGAGTTAGTTTGCTGTATTTTCTTTTTCAAATAAAGATGTTTTGATTCCACTTATGTCATTAAGTTTGGCTAGAAAGTTAACTATCATTGCATTGAACAACGTGGGGCTAATAACAGCAACTTGAGGTAACCCTATGTGTTGTTTAAATTTTGATGTCATTCCATTAACCCTTGTTGCACAAAATCTCTGCCCTATAAACCCTCTTATCCACTTGAGCATTTTTCCATTTACTCTATATGATCGTAGTTTATCAAGTAGTTTTTATCTCCATACCATATCATATGCATTCTTAAAGTTCACAAAAATAGCATAGATGTCTTTAACATCTTGACTAAATTTTATTATTTTTATGCAGTTGTTTGTTTTTTTTTCGAAATTCTGCTTGTTCATTGCAAAGAATGCCTTGCGTCTCAAGATACCAATTTAAGCGACCGTTAATCACCCTTTCCATATAGGATAATAGCTTGAAATTTTGTCTGAAATTTTCTTGGATTTCAGGATGGGTATGATTACAGCTTTTTTCCATTCTGAAGGAATCGTTGTATGCCAAACTTGATTAAAGAAACGTAGAGATGTGGTTTGAGGAATTGGTCCGAGGTGCTTCGGAAACTCTGCATGTACATTGTCACTTCCTGGGCTACTACCTGTTTTGATTTCTTTGATAGCATTTTGAAGTTCACAAATATTGAAATCTGCATCGAATATATCAATGTTTTTCCCCACATGATATTTTTACTTTTTTTACAAATTTCTTGCTCTGTTTGCTACGCCGTTTTGGGAGGGAGATAGTTCTGGTATAATGCTTTGTAGATCATCGCTAGTTGCTTATCATTATCACTTTTTATATTGTCTAGAATTGACTTTTTTGTCTTGATTTTCCATAGATGATATGTATTTATGCATCTTTCTGCTGTCTTTCTTGTAATCTAACCGGGAAAGAAATAACGTGTACTTTCTCTTCTTAGATTTATTTATTTCTCTTTTCATTTGAGCAGTCTCTTGCCTCCACTTTACTGCATCTACCTGATCTTCCCTTCTTTCAGCTTCTCTACTAGCGTCTTCTCTTTCCTGTTTCAATTTTTGAAGATCTTCACTCCAGAAAGGCTTGTAGTTAGATATTTTCCCCCTTGGGCTATTGTGTTCTGTAGAATTCAGAATCGCTGTTACAATTTTTTTTATTATTTTTATCCGATGTTTCTCGTTCAAAGATAAAGTTTTTGGGAATTAGTCTAATGTCAAGCTCGTCCCTATAGCCTCTCCAATTAGCTCTTTTCAAATTGCAGCTACTTCTCTTGTTTTCTCTGTTTTTGTCTATTAATTTATTCTTATTGCTTTAATAGTAGGCAGAATAACTCTATGACCGTAGAATGGATCATCTATATCATGTCTTTCTATTCAAGTTATAAGTCGAAACCATGAGTAGATCAGGATTCGTAGTTGCTCCATTATAATGTACATAAATAAGTAGGTGTGTCTTGTGGACTATATACTAGTTCCAAACTGCTTAGTGATACATAGTCTCTAATTTCTTTGCCAGTGCTGTTTATATCGCTGTATCCAATTTCATGGAAATTGACATTGAAATCACCTAAAAGAATAGTCTTCTTTGCTATACCAAGGTTTTGCAGTTTAGGCGTATTCTTTGGAGGATTATACATACCATATACTTAAATATGTTCTTTGCATTTCCATATATCTAAATTAATTATTTTACTCGTATCAATGTCATTCAATTCTTTCACTATTGCAAACACTTTTATTATGTTGTTTTAACTCCAGCTCATAGAATTCCACTCGCTATCTGGCCGGATTTTGATAGTAAGTGCATTTGATAGCCTCTGAATTTGCAGTATTGTAAACAATTTTCTCTGATGTTTGCTTCCACAATAATTAAAATATCAACGTACTTTTCTGACAAAGTTTTGGCCACTTTCGTTTTCTTTACTTGGGACGTCCCTCCAGCATTCCATTGTAGAATTCTCAATGTGGTCCCCAGCTGGACATCCGATTGGGGGGCCTTTCTTACGTCCGGAGATTTTTCCATTTAGTTCCTTCATCATTTTGAGCATGGAAGTAACCGTTTTTGTAGTATGCACGAATTTTTATATTTTGGTGGATATATCGCCCACTCACAACCTCCAATGTGAATAGAGGGCCGCGCCTACCAATGGACATCGAGTCCACTGGGTTTAGCCGGGAGGACAGAGTATGGTCCACCGACCATTCTCCACGTATACTACCTGGGGACGCAGCTCCACGCTGTGGTAGGCCAGCGCGTTTCCTCGTTGAGGAAACAGTAAACTTAGTTCCCCTCACCTCTTACCAGCCAACAAGTCCAGAATAACTAGGCTTAATTAAGGAAATTGAAGCTATTAACAGTGAAGCAACAAGATTCTAAAGTAAAAACAAATTAGAAACTAAAAACTTCACTTATCTTAGTAATGTTCCAGGTTTTTTTTTTTTTTCTTTCTTTTTTTTTTTTTTTTTTTTTTTTTTTTTTTTTTTTTTTTAACCTGCAACATTACTAAGATAAGTGAATTTTTTAGTTTCTAATTTGTTCTTACTTTAGAATAACTAGGCTTCTTTGGTATGGTCGTCTGGTTCATTGAGTACTAAGCCCCACACTGCCTCAAGGTGATAGTATTACTTGTTAAACTTAATAAATCACATAACCTTAATATTACTATGGCATAAATAATAATGATAATAATAATAATAATAATAATAATAATAATAATAACAATAATAATAATAATAATAGTAATAATAATAATAATAATAATAATAATAATAATAATAATAATGATAATGATGATCATAATGATGATGATAATGATGATAATAATGATAATGACGATGATGATAATAATAACAATAACAATAATAATGATAATGATGATAATGATGATGATAATAATGATGATAATAATTTAATAATAATAATAATAATAATAATAATAATAATAATAATAATAATAATAATAATAATAATAATAATAATAATAATAATAATAATAATAATAATAATAATAATAAGCGGTGACACAACAGCCCATCCGGGCTTAGGTCTATCGCCCGACCGCTGCATCCCCCACCTCTGCCCACTACAGGCGTAATGAAGGGGTGCAGTATTGAAGCTGGGACGTGGTGAGTGCCCCGGCCCCTCCCGACCGGTTGTTCGGCGTTCTTGACCATGGACCGCTACTTTTCAATTAAGTAACTCCTCAATGGACCCCTCAGGGACCTAAGGAGCCTGAGTGAACTCGAACCAGGTCTCCCAGCGGGAGAAAATCCCCACACAGGTACCGGAAATCGAACCCGAGTCCCCTGCTTGCTAAGCAGCAGCGTTACCACCACGCTAAGGAGACGACCCTAATAGTAATAATGGTGATAATAATAATCATGATGATGATAATGATGACGACGACGATGATGATGATGATGATGACGATAACGTAGTCAATAAGACGTGCTACTACTTAAAATTATAGGACTACTTTAAAATTTAGAAGTTCTATTCAAAAATCCATCAACATCATAAAAAGAATTATATTTCATATAACCAGACATAACCCTATTAAAAGCCTTATTTTCTAATTCATAAACATGGGACGGAAATTTATTTCCTATCTTTATTACCATGACGGGAAACTATACAGTGTTTTGGACACTCTGCACTTAGGTGCATCCAATAAATTGTAACCCTGTTATATGAATGAATGTCACTCCTTTGAATTAAACGTTGAACACTTTCTGTCGCACAATTTCAAGCTTGAAACATATACCTGCCTATTAGTTGCTGTCATCACGTGTTCACTTATAGACAACGGTCTGAGGTGTGCCTTCTTTGGCGAGTTGGTATGTGATAATTGCTCTTTTTTTATATAACTGTATGGACATGAATGATATTGCCCCATCATAATAGTCCACGATAATAAAAATAAAATCCTGCCTGTCTCTCTGTTGCCCTGGAAAGCATAACTGAAGAATAAAAAGTGAGACAAATGCCCAAGCACTTTAAGAAAGCAGGGTTAAACATTTAGGACAGCTTTCCTTACAATCAAAAAATTTCGTTCCTTTCAAAATGCTCTTAAGATTTTCATTGAAATAACGAACCTTTAAAGTACTTGCAAAATACTTGACTTCTATGAACATCCCTTAATATCATCTTCGGTTGTAATGAGGTTTGGTAACTGGGAAGTAGAGAGAATCCTGCAACAAGAAGGACATTGACTCATTAAAATAAATAATTTATTTTGAATGGCCTTTTTAACTGGGAAGGGTTAAATATATAACGTAAATATTTCCTCTGGCGTGGCGTTTACTGTATTTTTGAAGCACGACGGCTTCGAAGGAGGACCGCTCCCCCTGCCACTGGGCAATAACCTTAACAAAGTCAACCGTCATAAACAGGGCCAGTCTTCCGTTTCCTATACACCTTTAAACTGCAAACCTCGTTAACCCACATCTCAAAATAGCGTCACCTTTGGCAGAGTGAATAAGTAGGGTCATCATGTTTTGAAAAAATTCTACATTGTTTTTGTTAGGTATTTCTGCCTTTCGGCAGGTCTATCCCATGTAATGCTCCACTCTTCTATTTTCTACTGCATCTTTCTACTCCCCATACCTCCTTTTCTACTTGATGTCATCTAGTATCTCAATTCTCCTTCTATACGCTGTCCCAAACTAGAACGATCCTATTGTAAACACAGGAGAGGGAGAAAGAGAGAGACAGGTATACTGTAACGGAACGCTTTTAGATCGTTGATTGATGGAGAGAAATTCATGGGAGTTTATAGGGGAGTTTCCGACGCGAGAATTCTGTTACAGTATGTCTGCTTCTTTGTAGTGTTTAACGCCTGCTTTTACTGTGTATGCTCTCTGTACTTTTGTGACAATTCAATCAATAATTTCACAAGTTGAGGAGCAACTATCGGTTCTGGCATGAACCCTCGTTGTCAAAAACACGAGTCATGTCTGGAACGCCAGGCTCTTTAGCGGCAGAGAACAACTCCACGAGGCGGCGCCGTGGCCGAGCGGTTAGCGCGCTCGCCTACCACCTAGGCGGCCCGGGTTCGATCCCAGGGACCCGCATGTGGTATTCGTGGTGGACGAAGCGGCGTCAGGGCGGGTTTTCTCCGGGTGCTCCGGTTTCCCCCGCCATCTCATTCCACCGGTGCTCCATCTTCATTCCATATATCATCAGTGTCGCCGCCTGCGGTGCCGTAGTAGTAAAAGCGGGCGTTAAACACAACAACAACAACAACTCCACGAGTACCAAATAACTTGCAGTTTTCAACAAGTAGGTATGTCTGTCCATCTGTCATGTATGCGTGTGTGTATGTAGGCATATATGCATGTGTGTGCACATTAAAGATGACTTTTTTGTCCATGGGTGTACAATCGAACGACAAATAAATGATTAAAATATCGTATACCAGTGACAATAACATGCAGCGTAGAATATCAAAAATATTTCCTAAATGTTTTAAACTTAAGACACCTGGTCGAGCATAAATAGTCGTATGAAACTTGAGTTTAATGGTCATTAAGATGCTCGTATGAATATCTTATATATTTAAACGAGCAATTCTTACATATATATATATCTTGGAAACGGTTCTAGTGATTTCGATCAAATTTTGTATTCAGATAGGGTTTTGTTTTTAAGTTTATCTATATCTTACATATTTAAACGAGCAATTCTTGCATATACAGGATGGAAGTGAAATGATCCGCCAGACTTTAACAGAAAATTTCTCATGTTGTGAATAACAAGAAAGTCTAATATCAAATGTTGAAAAGTTTATAGTTTTCTAGAAAAAAAAAGTATTTTTATCAAAAAAATGTATCATCACCTGGCTGAATTATTATTGACCGAAGGTTCTTGATTTATAGCTATATTCATAGAAAATTGAACTAACAACTTTTTCCTTTACCATATTTCAATAGACTTAACGATTTTTGTGTAAATTAAATTTAAAAGAACCCACAATTTGTTGCCTTTTTATTGCAATGGAAACGGCTCTAACGATTTGGATCAAATTTTGTATTCAGATAGGCTTTTGCTTTTTAAGTTTGTCTATATAGGTGTAACTCCTGAAAAAAACGCGATTTTACGCGTAACAGTCATAATTACTCTAAACCCTAATTTTGGCTTTAATTTCTCTGTTAATAGGCCAATTTCAACAAACAAGCTAGGATATTAAAGGTCTCGTCGTAGAACCGGCTCCAACAATTAGGATGAAAATTTATATTTAGCTAACATTTTACTTTTCAAGTTTATCTAAATATGTGGCTTCTCCCACCCCTCCTCCTCCTCCGCCCCCTCCCCCCCCCCCAAAAAAAGAACACGATTTAAAAAAAATCTGATGTGTTGCACTCACATGATTTTCTCTACTCTTGTACTAACCATTCTTACAAACTCTTATTCCTATATCTTCTTTCTTGATAGTTGAGATACACATTTATACAAATTATCTTATTGCTTATTTCCTTGTAGGTGCAAGGGGAATGTTAGAATACAGTAGGCTTTGTGCGGTAGTCAAATGTTTGAGATTCTGTTCTCTTTGCACACTGAACACATAAAAAAATTAACAACGATGATCCATTTCACGAAAGTTTTCCGAAACTCACACACATAACAAGGAATATCTCCGAAATGGTTCACCCTACAACAAAATTTATTGAGACATAAATTGTGTATTTTAGCAAGATCTACATTTTTTGTAAAGTATAATTTGGTCTATCTCAAACGGTTTACCAGTTATGCAAAAGTCGTCCAGAGTAAATACGACTATAGGAGCTATAGCCAGAAAATTCAAATATACATTTCGTTTGTTATCAAAATATCTCAAACATATGACATTTTAATCAAAATCGTTAGTCATTTTCAAGAAAATCAAAATTTTCGAAAAAGTTTCCATGTAAAGGGTAGTTTAGGGTGGGGCTATTTTCTTCAAAATCTTCGTGTCGCATCCTTGAAAGACATTAAACTTAAATGCCAACTTTGGTTTTTAACCGACTTTTCGTTTTTGAGTTATGCTGCCCACAGACTGACACACAGACACACACGGACCTTTTTCTAAAAATGATTTTTCTGGATCCATGGGGCCTCAAAACATGCATTTCCGGTGAAATCTCGACATCGAATTTTTGGGTGGAATACAATACTTCCCCTACTTACCAGTAGAGAAAGTAAAAAGCCGAGTGAAGCTCGGTCGCCCAGGTACTCTATTATGAAACTCCCATCTTAAATTATTCCATTATGCTGCCGTCGCACAATATACTACTACACTCTCCGCCCCGACCTTATTAAATGTGGTTAAAAGTTATCTATAAACATTGACAATGCAATTCCCAAAATCAATGTTCTTAATCATAGCACTGAAATTCTTTTCTTAAACTCCTATCTTTAACATATCCTGAGTAGATATTTGTAAAGACAAGTGAGTCTATATACGAAGAATTTGTTATACTATTGATTGACTTTGCAGTTTTACTGTTTACTGTAAGGAAGCTTTGATACCCATTTCGAATAAAATAGCTATTTTTATTATTAGTCTTACTGTAAGTAATGCCACCAGTGATTACCAAATTATCTAGAGAATTTAACTATCACGAGTTGCATTTATTAAGACTATTTCACGAATTAAAGCATGATATGAAATGTTATTTAAATGCTATATCATCATTACTAACCTCTTAAGAGAAACGTGCAACATGAATACAACAGCGTCCAGTGGTATGGCCTATTATATTATCATATTCATGCGCCAATTTTTTAAGATATTTGTAATGTCAGAAGTTGGAGTATCTGCTGTTAATTTATAATTTCGTTCAATATAAAGTTTATCAAACTGATTCCATACGTATTTCCTGTTGTATTCTGTGCTCGAAGGTTTCCCTCTTCGAATTATTTCATCTATCTCAGGACCGAAGCGAGAGTCAGAATATTTGTCATTTGAATAGCGGCTCTGTTGCGTCAAATTACGCCAGCTGTTGCGCATCTGCAGCACAGTGCAGCTAGATACTCTAAGTCTAACCTGATCATACCATAAGAAAAGCAGAGGAGGTGATAATGACATTCTGAGGAGTGAATGAAGACTGTCATTGGTTGAAAATTCCATTTGTTATGCACATGATTTGTTTATTTCAACCAAGTCACGTATGAGTGAAATAGTCTGAGTAATCTGAGTATTTAATAGGTTACTTACTTCAGAAATATTTAAATTAAGATCATCTTAAGAATGTGATGCTTGAACTTAATCATAATAATTATTGATATTAGGCCAAGAATTTGAAATATCTCAAAATATTAAACTTTTTTATTGCAAGCAGCAGTAATACGATTTCAATAGTGGGTTTTCTTCCATTAGCTTAAGCATGAACCATCACTGTTAAAGATAAAACCGCGGGCACCTGGTACAGTTAGACATGGTCTGAATCTTCTTCCACTGTCGAAAACTATCCAGAATTGCTACAATGAATTTGAATAGCCATCTGGGACGCCAAGTTAAAGCATATGCTAATAGGCTTGGTGGCACACATCTTGACGTTAAATCTCATTAATATGAAACCAGAAGTGAGGGTGTCTAAACCCACGCACCACTTGCCACTAACTGTAGTCTTATAATCCCCCCCCCCCCCCCACACCCCCATACCCTTACAATGTTTTGCGACTAATTGGGAAATGGTTCTAACAACAACACGTTCGTAGTACTTTTGTGTTTACGCTACCCCTTGTTTTAGATTCGTCCCACAAATAAATTGTAAACGTTCAAGGTTTCTTACAACCTTAGTAGTACTATTATCATAATCAACAAATGCCTAACAATAGCTACAAAACGCCTATTTCAATGTAATGTCACCAAGTATCATTTATAATTTGCTTCTACTGTTTTATGTAGTCAGTAGTCAGTTTTTTCACCCAAAAATTAATATTGACGTTTACCGAAACTATGTTTCCTGAAGAAACTTGTGAAAACATAACTGAGAAACGAAATATGAATTGAATACCAAACTTTATATTTAGGTTCAGTACTTTACGGGAATCCAACACAAAGATTTTCAAAATCCTGCGACTCAAACTACCCCTTATATAGAAACATTTTCGTTGATTCTCGAAAAATAACCACAACGGTTTTGAAGCAAAATATATATATATATATATATATATATATATATATATATATATATATATATATATATATATCACGTCAATGACACTGAAAACACTGCAAAGTGTATAAAAATAAATAAATTATACTGTTTGAGCCTCGAAAGGGGCCACTATAAGTTCGATTGCGTGAAACTGAATTAAAATCCTCGGAAATTACTGGCTTCAAGAATAATTCAGAGAATGAATCTGATAAGTATAACATCAAAGGTAAACGGTGAACTAGGTTCACTTGTGAAACAGCCAGAAGGTAGTTTCTTTCTGACCTCTTTCGCGGCCTATTCTGATTGTTGTCTACCTGCATACAAAGGCGTCACAGTAATTTGGTTACAGTCGTAAGGTGTTACGAGTGAAAATTCGAGATTTTCGGGGATGAACTACTAACATCACTGAAATAAGGGCATCTTAAAAGGCTAACAATTTGACAGATTGAAGAATGAATTTAAGATTTCTGCGCATAGACCAGTAAATAAAACATTCAAAATATAGTGACGAAATAAAAACAATAATATCAATAATGCAAACGCAAAATCTATAGTAGTTTTGGCCCTTAAGCGCACATGAGAGTATACTGTGGAGACCTCCGGGGCCGGGGGTGGGGGGGGGCAGAGGTGAAGTGATGAACACAGAGGGTGACTAGACCGGAGCAGCAAGCTCGGACGCAGGCAGGAGCCTCATCATCTTCATCCTGACACCGGTGGGACCCCCTCACACAGTTCTGTCTTTCCCCACGTAATGACAGACCACGCAGTTCCTCAAACCAAACTCCACCATGTGCCTCGCCCGCCGTCCACTCGCCTGACCCTT
This sequence comes from Tenodera sinensis, assembly GCA_030765045.1. NCBI lineage: Eukaryota > Metazoa > Arthropoda > Insecta > Mantodea > Mantidae > Tenodera > Tenodera sinensis. Next base: position 163,190,451 of record CM060962.1, read on the forward strand.
CGACCCTGGAGTATAAAGTAATGAAATGTCAGGGAAATTCGTTGCGTTATGTAATCTATTCCAGCAACCAGGGAAAACAGCGAAAAAATTCACAATCAGAGTGGCTGACCGAACAGGAATCGAACCCTGAACATCCCGAATGCGATCCTCGCGCCTTAACGCGGAGGCGTTTCGTTCATTCAAACCCAGAGAAACTAAAACGTTATATACCAATATAATCGGAGAAACTTTGTGAATGTAGGGTACCGTATAGAAGAATTAATATATATTTAAAGCCATGAAAATAATGGAATCATAAAACAACAACAAAAAAACAAGTAATTAATGTTAGCATCTAAGCTGACCAAAATGGGATGGGCCCTTAACCCTACATTTCTGAATGTATGTCTCGATTGTAATAATGTCAGTTGTAAGTGTTGTATGTGTTAATGTGGGAATATCGACGCTTAAGTATTGTGGTTTTAGCAATAAGAATAAAGTTCTAAAAATATCTGCTTAGCGTTTAATTGATAAAGCAAGCTTAGGAATATGACGAGGTTACGGAAAAGTTATCTGTACATTATTTGTTGTAAGTATGTCGCTAAAATACGCTGTTTATTTTCCCCCTGCTCTTTATAAACATGTTGATGTCTTCATTGCCATAAGATTATACATATACCGTTGTTATTATTTTCTCATAAGCCTTTCAGGGTAGTAAGCATGTTTTTAAGTTTATTCTTCCCCTAGAAATGTTATTTTATTTAATCTATGCCTGGAGTTATTAAAGAAACAAAATCACTGGCAGATCAAATTAATTCAATTTATAATAGCTGTAATGTATATGTAGCTGTTATTTATAATCGAGACACTTTGTTCAAAACCAAACACAATCGATTAATAGTGGTAAACATTTAAACGAACAAGGATCTACCGAGGTGATTGTAGGTAATCTTGTGAACATAGCATGAAACTGCAGGTTATGCTGGCAGGCTTAATACAGTAAAGGTGTCTAGAAAATATACTGAGTGTTCATTTCAAAGTGCGTCATTTCGTCATTGTAGTGAATCAGTCAGCTCTAAGGCGGTACAGTGTGGCGGAGAAGTTGCACTGCTTGCGCGGTGTTCAATCACAAGGGTAACGATATCAATGATAAAACGTAGACCAAACAATGAGTCTTGCAGTACCAGTACAAAAGTGTGGAAAAAAAAATAAGCAGTAAAACTTGTTAATCTTTTTAGCATAATCCTACCCACATCCATTAATTCCCCACAGATATTACGTTGGTTATCTACATTCACAGAGGAGAGTCGCAATACGCACGATGAGAAATTCATGTTGCCTTACGCTAGCTATGATAAGTTTCTCGCTTACTGTCTTCAAGGATCTTGTACTTCTACGAAAGGAAACACGGTGCCATGGAGGTGTAGGTAGGACACACGCTGTATAGAACTGTTGCTACGATTAGGAAGGTTCTCACGTTCAGGCCGAACGCCGTGTTTGTTAGGCAGCATCTCCGACACACAAGCCATACGTCTCTTACTACATATGAATAATACACACAGCACAAATAACTGCAAACTCAGAAATCGTTTGAACTATTTCGATCTACCCAAAATACAATTACTAGGTAAACTAAATTCTAAGCTCAGCGGCCAGGCAAGTGATGTCATACAGCATGACATGGCACACAGAAATGAACACCCAGAAAATGTACTATTCATAGAATATACTTCAATAGTAACCAGAATAACTGAATAATAAAAATAAAACTAATTAGTGATACATATTTTTTAAAACGCTATTATAAAATATGTGAAATTTTGATAGAAGGCATTTTCTGAATAATGTACCCAGAAATTCTCTTCTGCTAACGTACTTATATTGCATTTATTGTGAAATGTCTACTGATAAAGCTGAGTTTCGATCCAATTGCTTCTTGGAAAGGTTTATAAATATTATAGTACAAACATTAAACGAGCTTCAATGTTTCCTTAACACTTCCTAAGGCAGTGCAACAATGGAATATGAAAACAGACAACTGAAAGATACCTGAAATTAATTAATGTACGAATTAACAGAACATGTAAATATTACTGTCCATATCACTGAACACGAGTATGTGTCCGATATTTTACTATTTCTTCTCTAAAGGACAAACTCATTGCATTCAGAATGCAGTACAACAAACATATTCTCGCTGTTCTGCAACTATAAACATATGCGACATAGTTTTTTTATAAGTTTAGAAAAACCTCATGGATTTCTATATCATTCCCTGCAATGCCCTACACAAAACCAGAAACAAAAATCAGAGGCAACCTATACTTAAAATGTAATCTTTCAAAACTGCACAATTTCCTTGGCTAGTAGACATTAATATTACCACTGTTGTCCATATCCAGGTGGCAAATCTTTCCTCCAAAGAAAAGTTACACATTAATGAACATAAACACGTTCAAGGAATTGCCAGTGAAATGTGTATGTGCTGTCCAACGATGAGAAGAATGCTAATAGCAACTGTGCCACTACGTAATTTTCTTCTCTCCTGAGCCCCATGCAGATAAATGATCATTTTATGTGGAGAAGTGTGATTCACCTTATATTATTAAATATAAAGAGCAGTGCAAGAACCAACTTTGCTGGAATATTTCAGAAAAACTGTGAACATGAGCTGATAAACTTCTCAAAGTCACCTCTCGCACTTTCTCTCGCTTGCTAAATATTCTTATAATTACCGGGCAGTACTTCTTTATCTGCCTTTCCTCTCCGTATCCCTCTGTTGTCTAGTAGTCCCTGGAAAAGCAAACACTTTTTTTCTTTCTTGCTTACTTCCATATATTATCAGTCCAGCTGCATATCGCTTTCATGATAAACATCAGATCCACTGCATAACACTAAAATGCTCTTTCTTGATAGCTTGAGAATTCACATCTTTACTACAATAGACATTTTGCTTTCTGATTATTTGTTTAAAACTTCAAGAGCTAAAGTTAAAGACACAGGACAGAGCACCGCACTAGACCAAAGTGCTTCGAACACGACCCCTGGGAGTGAGGGATGAGGAAGAGATTGGAAGGGCAACCAGATACGGGAGACGAGATGCACAAGCGTGGATATGGTTCCTAACGATTCCGAATTGAACGCACCGACGGCGCTCCAGTCAGCCCACAAGCCCCGAGTTCCCCTGGGGTTCCCTAAGGGAAGCTTCACTGGGGAAGGTCCGTCTGCAGTTCGATCGATACCAGGGGAGAAACCAAAGTACACCACCACCGCCCAGCCGCAACACACCAAACATCGTCGCCTGGTTCTTAAACGCTGTAGCAGGTAATTATGAAGGAAATGGTGGGCGGGAAAGTCGTGGTAGAAGAGGAACCACCACAGCATTCACCTATAGACCTGCGAAAATCACAATAAATTCATTGAAAGTGTGGGTGGTCGCCAGAGATTGAACCCTGGACCTCTCGAGTCGGAGCCTTATATGAATTACAAATTCGAAAACCGTTTTCAAAGTTCTTTCAAATATATGTGCTATTTTACGGTGCTATGTACAGTATTTCATATGCAGGCAAAAGTAAGGAGAATATAAATTAGGTACATACCACTTAATTTTTAGGAAATAACATACATAGAGTAAGAAACTAAAATGTTTCATAGATGTAGTCAATCCTTCAAAAATAAGGTAAAGAAATGATAAATCCTTGGTTGCTTCATAACAAAGGTCTCTTTTTTATGATTTTTCAACTGTATAATATGGAATGCTGCATATTGCAAAACATATTTCTTTCAGTTATGAAAAGTTGTTTTTGCATTGAAGTGTATAATACTCCATTAAATAAGTATTGTTTTATATATTTCAGATATGTTCGGGTCATTATTTGTAAGACTTAAAAGGAAATGGGCAACATAAAACATTCAAATTGAATACGTAAGGTTTTATTTGGTTCTAGGATCAATACTTCCTTGTATGATACAGTTAATGTTTTGCTTTTTTTTAATATAGGGAATGTGTTTTTTACTGACATTAAGTTGGCTGTACATTTACCCGTGACCACGATGAAACAGAAACCTTTCCAGCCATCTGCAATAGGAGGGGAAAAAACTGCTATTTTTCTCAAATGTTCCAGATAAATCAGGTAAAGAAATATTCTGTTCGTGTCATTGCAGAAAGTTAATTTTTTATAATTACTCACCAATTTCCTTAACTATCGTTTTATAAGTTTCATGCACAACAGAATAAATATGAAATTAGAATGAAGTGACTCTGACATACCACATGTTTCATTCTGATATTAAAACATAGCATAAATTCATATCAACTGCGCAGAGTTCGGGTTGTATTACGAGTGCTTTTACGCTCAAAATACAGTATAATACCCTGTTATATAAAAATGGCCAAATATCAAAATTGTGCTTTTTGGACTCAATTTTCTATGCATTTGTCTCATTTTGCTTTGCAATCGAATTCATGAGACACGATAACATACTGGGTGTCCCCAAAAAATCCGACAACGCTTTCTATGTTGTGTGGGATGACAAACTGATCGGTTTTCAAATAGAAACCCCTGTCCGGAAATGCACGGTTTGGACGCTGTAGCGCATCGAAGTTTGAGAACCAACGGTTGGGACAATTTGTTAACATTCGTTTTGGTATCTTAATACGGAAGATATGCAACAATTTAGCCATCTGTGTACTGGGATCAACGGCCTGAGCATAACATTCCTGCACATGCGCTACACTCCTTCATAGAGTCCTTGGAGCGCATCCTGCTAGATTACTTCTGCTGTTTCCATTAGAATCAATTTTTAACAGCAGTTCGACACGCGTTAGTACACAACTGCTGAAATGGCCGACATGAGCTTCAGCATACTTTGATGTAAATGTGTGGAATTACCTCAACCTCGCATATCGAAATCGATGGATTGGTAGAGATGGACCAGTTCCATGGCCAGCACAGTCGCCAGATCTGACACCTCTCGACTAATTTCTGTGTGGTTGTATGAAGAGTGTGGTGTATGGCACTCCTGTAACGTCGGCAGAGGACCTTATGGCTCGAGTCCACGGAACAATTGAAAATCTTCAAAGACAATCGCCCGTACTGGGTCATATACATAAGGCTCGCCCCCGTCGATATAGGCTCTGCAATGACGTAGGAGGTACACAGTTCGAAGCCCGTTTGTAATGTAGACAGTTCGATGTTGGGTTTATTGACGAAATGTGAAAGTGCACCCATCTCACACTTCGATGCGGTACAGCGTCCAAACCGTGCATTTCCGGACAGGGGTTCCTATTTGATAACCGATCATTTTTCCGTCCCGCACAACATACTAAGCTTCGTCGGTGTTTTTGGGACATCCTGTAGAAAAGGGATGGAAACATTCCTTGGCAAATTTTGTCATAGGCAGAAGCGATTTCACCTGAATGCTTGTCAAAGATTTGCATAGATTCTAGTTTCAAGAAAGCTCCTGCGCGAAATTTAACTCCAGTCACTGTTTCTAGGAATTATTTGTCAGCTTGATCACAGGTTCAGCTTTAGCTTATTCTTCAATTCTAGTTCCCTGGTAGAGTTACAATGAAAACTTCAGGATATCCAAAGTATCAGTATAAATGTTGATAAGGAATTGGATCACCTCCTCTTGCTGGATCAAAGAAAGAAGTATGAAGATTTCGGTCAGTTACGGATTAGACCATCACTAGAGCCGATGAATGCAAAGGTAGTAATTACTATATAAAATGACAACTTCAATATTTTCCACAATTGTTTTCGGGAAACATAGGGAGACCGACCAACAAAAGTAAAGTAAATTAATGAAAGTTTTGCTTATATACGGGCTACCAAAATGTTCATTTACGGTGTTTCAGGGCTAGCAGAGAAATAAAATAACAAAACCATTCTTTTTATACCAGAAACTTGGGTAGGTACACATTTTTATGTAAAGTAGGCTTAAAGCAGGGTTGCCAATGGAGCGCGCACGAGGCTTAACTCTTCTGCTCTTCGGTTTCTCCACCGTCGTAGCAGCTCGCTGTATCACCATAAAGTCCGACCGCCCCTAATACACTAGGTTGGAGGGAGAAAAGAGGAGAATGACGCGGTGTCGCAAACAGGTATGCCCTTTAAGGCTGGGGTTGTATGGTGTTACACAAGCTGATTCACAACGTTACACACTGTCAGCGGAAGTAGACACTAGGTGTTAGTCAGATACCTCTGCACCTTCAACAACGCCTGATGCTTTAGCGCAGGAATAAATATTGTGTATTCAATAAAATGGAAAGCAATTTGAGTATATCTAAACATTTGTTCACATTCAAGCATTGGTAGTCAGAAACACAACACTTACGAACTTTAAAGTATTTAAATAAAAATAGATATAATTATGGTAAAACAAATATTTTTATCTCCTCTATCACTACTGAAAGGTTGTAAAATAAATTTTGTAACATCAAGCAAGCTGAGCTATTTAGCCTTTGAAGTCACGTGGCGTATGAATGTTGCATCGGTTAGTACATTAAATAATGTTGTTTTACATCCTTGCCAAGAAACCACGTTAACCATTTATGTTGCTTTAAATCATAGAGTAATAAATTATACAAATTGTTGCCAAAAGACCCCATTAACAAAACCTTGACAGACTAACTCATGATCTGGATAATTATACCGAAATGTCGAAAATCAGGAACTTAACTGTCGTTCCTTCTTGCTTATAGGTAATGCGACATCTCATGGGAATACCATTTCAATACTACTTAATGTGGAACAGTAGAAATGAGCAAACAAAGGAAAAAGTAAAAAGCCCTTTTAAGGCTCGACTGGCGACTCTACTCTGCTGTGATAATTAGATCACGGAAGGCATACCGAGGCAGTGGGTAAACTTACCATCAATGACGAGAAGAAGTGCTCCTTAAGTTAGATTTTAGAATAAGTGGAGTTTGACTTGCTTCACTTTAATACGAACGCAGAAATTATTTGCATATCTACATAATTATCTTGCAAAGAACATTTACCAATTACTTTCATCTAATAAAACAGAACGCCTTATGGTTTACCGGGTAAAATGTAAGTTAGTTGAGGTGTTTAATGCCGTTGTCGGCATGTTAAAGTTCAGCTGGTTAGAGCAATGGCACAGAAAGTCGAAATTGTGGTTCAAACCCCGGCTATGGCGTTGAATTTTTCGGTCTGATTCTAACATTCTCACTTTATCCTACGCCGTGTGCGGAAGAACACTATCCAGCGTGAAATTTACGTTCACAAAGATAATACCTACGTGTTTATAGTCCATTTTCGCATGTAGATGCTGAAAATGAAGCTTAAAATGGCACATAACGCCACAATTGTTAGATATTTTAGATATACCTACAGCATCGAAAACTAGTCCACGTACCAGCCGGTAACTCGCGTGTCATAGGTTACTCACCCTTGTCCTACACGATTAATTACGTAGGCACTTACAAAATGTGAGGATGAAAACATGCTGTACAATTTAACCAAGCCTTTGTCATCAGAAATTTGGAAAATATGTTTCTCTGGAAGAGAATATGTCTTTATGTATAGGTATCAATGGTTTAGAGGGTGAGCTAGGAAGTGAGCATAATCCAGATGACTGGCGATTGTTTATAGATTCATGAAAGATCATCTTAAAGGCTATGTTGCTTCATAATGGTAAACTTCCATCTGTTCCAATTTTCCATTCTGTAGGTCTTATAAGGTTATGAAAGTATGGCTAAAATTGTACATGTTTTAAAATGAGGTTCACTGTTGGAAGATACGTGTGGCCTTAGAGTAATTGGTTTGCTACTTGGATTACAAGGGGACTTGTTTTTTGTCTTTGTGTGACAGCCGTGATACGCAAAAACATGTGCTACAACAGTGGGGCAAGCGGCAGGAATATATCCCAGGGGAGAGGAATGTAAAACAGACACCATCGGTTCAGCCTGATAAGATTATTTTCCCTCCCTTACATAAAACACTAAGGCTGATGAAGAATTTTATTAAGGCACTCAACAAGAACAATAGTGGATTTGCATATTTTCAAGGCAGGTTTCCACAGTTGACTTACGCAAAATTGAAAGAAGGAATTTTTGTTGGACCTCAAATCCAAAATCTCATAGAGGACGAAATGTTTGAAAAAAACGTTACAAATGGTGGAATTAGCAGCTTGGAAATCATTTACGAGGATTTTGCGTGGTTTATTTGGAAACACAGAAGGAAAAAAATTATAAAATTTTGGTGTCAAATTTGTTGAAATACCGCACAGACATGTGTTATAGAAGGTCTTTGAAAATTTATTTCCTCCATTCACATCTAGACTTTTTTCCGGAAAATCTGGGTGATGTTAGTGGTGAACAAGGGGAATGGTTTCATCAGGACATTTCCGTCATGGAGAAGAGGTACCAAGGTCGTAATGACCCAGTGATAATGAGGGATTGTTGTTGGTTTCTTGTGAGAGAAAGCAGACAGGAGTACAAGAAGCAACCGCATACTACCCAACACTTTTAAACAGAGTTACAGACATGTCTCTTAAATATATAGTCCAAATATTATTGTATGCATTACAACAACATTCTGAATTAATCTTAGTTCACCATGATATATAGTACTATACCATATAATACTGGGCTCAAATGACCTCGATGTCGACGGACCCTTAAAACCAACACTCCGCTCCACCATATATTATTATATCACAATTATAAATGTGACATAATATCGGATCTGAAATCTTGTAAGTGAGAAATTAAATGTCTTCATATCTTTTTAACCTGACATCATATGAGATTTCTATGGGAGTTTTCAAAATCAGCACATCTTTCTACTTAAGAATCGCCTACTTTTATCACGGAGGTATGAAAAATGCACCTATTTTTTGGGTAGTGCAATTAATTAGCATTAATTAATTTCTTTAGGTTCAACTCACAATTATAACATGTGTGTTCCTTGTTGCTCTGCCGTGATTTAAGTATGTGCAACACAAAGCCTGTATGCCATCATCAGTATTACACACACAGGCCGGTTGGAAAGACAGGCAACTGTGCAAGCTGAAGCTAGTGTTGTAACACCCATATTTGCTACATGGTGCACCGCAGGCGGTTGGCACAAATGATAAATGAAATGAAATGATCATTTGGAAATGACATTTGCAAAAGAAGCATTCCAGGCCTGAATTTAAGGTACCTCTCCGGCTTTACCAGAGCTTGGCTTGTGCTTACCTTCAGTATGCAGAAACGTACCGCTTGCAATATATTCCCCATGTTTCATAAGTCCATTATTGACATTAAAATTAATTTTTGTTTCGGCTGGGTTTGCAGAAATAAAATGACAGGGCAATATTGTGCCACATCCAGAAGTTCTGTAGAATAAAATTTAGTATATACGTGCTTTTCATCTCACTATTTGGTTTTTTGCCACTTTTGGGGAGAAAGCTGAGATAGGTGTACGTTTACATAAAATTTACAAAGGAAATTTCAAAACTTGCTAGCAAATTGTTTTAATGATCCTACAAAAGAAATCCAGGTTCAGTATTTCTCCACGTGATACAATAATGGGCATATTTTTTAAAGGTATACACCTCGAAAAATCTTTGGTATTCTACTTCCGCTTGGACTACAGGATTAGAAACCTCCTCAGTTAAAGCCTCCTTTAATGAAAAATTATGTTATTTTTGCACAATGATTCAGAATATTGTGGTAAAATAATATGCAATACAGGCAAGAAATTATTGTAAGACTCAAAATATTTCTGCTACTGAATCTCCATTGAAAATACCAAAATATAGTTACATAATGTGCCTACCAATATCGCACAAAAGTTATAAAAATTGCAAGTGCTGCTATGTTCTTAATTTAGAATATGTCACTACTTTTATATAATAGTGCTATGAAATTAAAATGTATGTAAGAAAATGAATAAGCAAAGCATTTTTTTTTTTTCTTTTTAGTTTTGCGTAGTTGTTCGAGTCTGTGTTGTTGTTTGCCTCTCCTAAAAGCAAAATAATGAAGAACAAAAATAAGCGCTATAAGAAAAATTATTCATGTGCTTATGCTTTTAAACATTTTACTAGTATCATGCAGAATTTTTGCATCTAATTAACTGAACACAGTAACCAAGAACTCGTCTGGAATATACATCACATTGCTCTATAAAGACAGCGTGAAGAAATTGTTATTTTAAAACTGAACTGGATTGTTTAAAAGCTAATGGCGAGTAAGAATGCACACTTTGCTTTTAAGTAAGCAACGATTGCAAAACTGGTAGTTTTCCTACCATTAAATAGTGGAGTTGTTATGAGGTGTATTTTGTGATAATGATTAAGGGAACCAAAAGGGGCTGCAGCCAAAATGTTCTTTGAATTTAAAGCTTTTGGTCCAGTGTTCCCGTTGTTGTGATAATAAATAGGTATTTTTCTGTAAGAACTAAGAGATTGTGAATATTCGCTGTGATTTATTTTCTATAAAGTGTTTCGTTATTCTGAAGTTCACTTGAAGTGTATGTATGCCAGAAATGTTATATTCCATTTGAGAGCTCCCACTTGTAGTGGAAACTATGAAAAAAGGAAATAAATGTCACACTGTTCCCATTTATCATGTGTATTCTTAGTTAATAAAAAGTATTATTCAAACTAAAATAATTGTTATTTCGTTTTCTTAATTCCCAATATTTTCAAATTACAGAAACAAGAAGTATACCTCACAACTCTCGTGCCAAATTATCACAGTGACGAACAAATTAGCCTTCTAAAAATACATGAAGATTAGATGAGGTGTTTATCAATAACAATAACAGGAGAGAGCTTTTTCTTGTGTACAGCGCGAGAGAAATTATCTAAACAAGCTGAAACTTCGGTTAGTATTTGTGCAGGCTACTTAACATATGTGCCACCCAGCCAAATGAATGTTACATGAAGTTCACCCAATTGCAGCCATTTATCACTATCATATTGTCGATGTAATCTTGTCGAAGTTGATATCGTGTGGCTTACTTTCTCCAATAATTAAGTAGAACATGCTCGGGAACAACTGAGTTATTATGTATTAATCAATGATGAATATCATAACCTTATGACTCAATGACAATTTACGAAGGGGGACTTAGCACTTCAACCGAAAGGTGATCTTTTGTGCGTATGCCCCTGACCGGGAATCCCCCGGCAGGATGAATCATAAGGGTGGCCGGAACGTTACCACGACAGAGCTGGGGGCAGGGACCCTATATTTTCCCAGTTAGAAGTATCCCGGCCCCTCCCCACTCGGACTTGTATCATCCCATAGGAGCCCGGAAACCAGTGGCTCGCCTTCCAATGCGGAGGACGAGATTTCCAGAGTGCATTTGTTCCCCCTGCCATGCTGCTGCCGCGACGCTCACCGACACTTTCAACCCTGAAAGAAACCTAACGGGATGAAGAATTAAATAAAATGTTTCATGTAACGAAATGGAGGGATAGGAAATTCGGAGGATATGGAAATCCTTCCCAGCATTCACCTGGCGACCCGGGGAAACCTTCGAAAAAGCCCATAGGTCAGGAAGGTCGACCACGGGATCGAATCCGCAACCTCCCGAATGTGGGCCACATACGTAACCGCCTGAGCCATAACCTTATAATCAGCAACTGAGAAATGGTAATCCCAGGAATTTCGCAATGTCATCGGTTTCAAATACACCCGGTGGGTCTATATTTACTTCCGCTGGGTGCCAATTTCGTAAGTGTACCTTTAATAAATGAAAGTCAATGAAACAAGCTAAAAACATGAGAAGGATATGTCACAACATTAATTATAGCTTAATGTGTGCTTTAAAAAAATATTCAAAATACCATACCAAATTAAAATATGTAACTGAGTATTTATTGACACAATGTATGTATTCTTACCAAAACAGCTCACTTATTGTTGCAAACATCGAACCCGTAACTAATAAATATATCTGGAGAGAATTGCCTCTCTCCCACAATTTGTTCCGGCTTAGATTTGATCACAGTTCACTCCTAATTTATCTTCATGGTGTACTTATTCCTTTCATTTTTACTGATTAGGTATATAAATGTGGAGCCTGTGTTGAAAATGCAATCAATCTTCATATTATGAATGCAAATAAGTCTAAAAAGTTGGGGCCGTTCTGTTCATTACATTCTAAATCAGAATATTTTTCTCGACATTCTTAACCTTTTAAAATATCTGTTTTCTCAATGAGAAATGTACCTTATTATATCTATATGCTTGTACAGGAAGCTATACAGAGATGCTTGGTTTAATTTCATTAAAATGCTTAACTTTTTTATGACAAGTGACAAATTTTTCAAAATATATATTTATACACATGAAAAATTGTCATAATTTAATTCCATAATATACACACAAAATATCCCCATTTACCTTTTCCTTTCTTATTTGTGCTTTAAGCTATAGCTCCCAAAAGTGATGCCTCTGACTAAAAGTCTGTGCATACTGGTAGAAACTGAAGCTATAAAAGTCCACTAAGGGCACACTGTTCTACACATGAAAAACATGTGATTATTGTAATGTGAACATCACTTAAACCATTACAGCTATAGCCACTACACATTGTACAGTACTTGGGGTCCTATAATTTAAGTGAAAATCAAGTTTATATATCCAAAGCAAGGCATGTGACATTCAAGTAAATTTATAGAGAGATCAAATAATTTTGGTATGCTGATGTTCACTTGGGTGCTCTTATTTGATGAACACTCTGTTCTAGTGAGTTTAAACTTATGGTGAACCCAGAAAATAGCATTTATGACAAAATGAGTACCTAGATTAGGTTTTCAAAATTCTAATTTTATAGTGAAAATTGCTGCTTATATATAATTTTTAAAAATTCGCTCAGTTTTTGTAATGCATAACATTATAGTTTTTAAATTGTATGTAAAATATGAGAAAACTGCTCCTCTCGTTTTAAAGTTCATATACTGTTTTAATAACTCAGAAGATTTGCGCTTTCTAGATATAATAGTTTTGGAGAAAATGTTAATCTATGTACACAATGAAAAGTTGCGCGGAAGTGAAAGAAAAGGAAGAAAAACACATACAAACCAGAAAAACGCGTGGCAGGTGCAGCATGCTATTTAAATGCGATTTTGGCGGCTATCAAATGTACGCCCGTGGACCAAAGAAAAAAAAAAGTCATCTCCAGATTCTAAGTGTCGATCGTAGAGCTTCGTGTATCTTTGTAAAAGCCGTGTTCACAACGCAGACGAAAGAACTGTACAACGGTCTGAGGCTTATAGCGCAATAGTAAACTTATGAGTACTGAAAACAAAACATAATAACGTTACGGTAACCGAGAGGTTAAGCAGGCAGTGCTTCCACGTATACGTTATTAGATCCAAATCCCGCGTCGCTTCTCATTTTTGTGCTTGTTAATTTTATGACTGGGCATATAGAATATAACATTGCATTAAAATAACTTAATATAACTTTGAAGTTATGGGCTATCTGTGCACGCAAAAGGATTAATTATTCTACTAACACTCCTGTTGAATAAATAAAAGTATATGTAGATAAACTATCATCTTCAAAAACAAAAACACAAAAAATGAACATAATATCGCCGTATGAACCCTCAGCACATATAACTGCACTCAATCTTCGGGGCATCGACAAAATTAAACGCCTGCAGTAATGTGGACGAGAAGCTACAATATCCCAGGCTTCTTGAATTTGTGCCCAGAGGCCATGTTTTGTTCTTTGCCCAGCTACAGGGAAATTGGAGCACATGTTCCTTTTCAGCTCAGCCCACACGTTCTCAATAAGGATCAAATCTGGTGCACAGAGAGGCCAGTCTACCACACTGAGAACCAAATTGAACCCTTTCAAGATGTGTGGACAGAATGATTATCCTGTAGGAATTCAATAATTTCATCAGGATATCCCATCCTCACAGAGGGAAGCAAAATACTCTCAAGTATTACTGTGTACCGCGCACTGCTGAGAGTATTGTCAAACTGCCACAGCACAGCTAGACCGTTCCTTGATATCCAGCTCCAACACGACCATGATGAAACTGTGTGAGCCACGTATTTTGCATGGAGTCGGGACCTCTTTGGATGTAGACAATCATCTTTCCCTTACGTATGGAAGAAAATGTCACCTCGTCTGAGAATATCACGTTATTCCAGTTGCGGTTGGCATTATCCTCTGTAAGCGCAAGGCGAAACAATCTGTGATCGTCTGTCAGATGTTTTTAGCTGCCATTCGCATATTAAGTTCTGCGTCACTTACACGTCGCAGAGCTGTTCGAGCTGATCCGGTGAAATACGAATTTGCCTTCATTTTAGAAGCAGTATGGAACGGGCTCCTCTCTGCTTCTGCAATTAAAGCTGCATCAGTTTTTGGAGTTGACAGGCGTCTTCTTCCTGAACCAGGACGACGGTGTTCAACCTCTCTCCTGGATAATCTCACCAACCTCTGTACTGTATATGCAGTGACTCCAATACGAGCTGCAGCTTCACGAGCAGAGAAACCTCCTACTTGACTACTGCAAGGAGCGACTATGTGTTTGTGTGCACGCTCTGTCATTGCCAAGCGTGGTACATACAATCACTGTTGTAGGGAGCAAAGATTACGTGAGGTCAAAGGTCTTATCTGCCAAAGCGGGAGACGAGCATCCGGTTTTGAATAACTGAAGCAGGATCAAGGAAGACATAACTGAACCTTTAGCACAGGGCATTTATGCAATTAAAATACTTATGACAGACGATATGTTTGATAATTTAATTAAGGATATTCATTGCTGCTGAAGTACTTCTTTTTTCTAGCAATTATTACAAATAGATCGTGTTTAAATAGTACTAAAATTAAATTACACAATGGTCATACTCACTCTTTGCACTTGACAAACAAATGTTATGATGATGGCAGTAGTAATGGAAGCAGCTTAACATCATACTACTCTAACATTATAAAACACCCTAACAGGTTAATAGCAACAATTATTTTTAAGCTTGCATCAATCGAAATACTATGAAGCATAGGATACACGTGAAAGCAATGTTTTGCTTACATTTGGTTATAATCACCTATTCAATTGTAAAGGGATATTAAGGGGAGTTAGGGGTGAGTTTAGGAAATTCTACAATTTGTATGCCAGCATTACCAAATTTTAACCACTTTAGTATAGTGTTTAGATATGCAGCTGTACAAAATATCAAGTATGTAAGTCAAATAGTTTTTTAATTAAAAGCTTTTAATTGGTTAAAAAGATACTCTGATTAAAAATGCTCCTTGCGTAACAATTTTTATACGTTTGGCATGAAACTTGGTGATCTGATGCTTCATGCACTTGAAAGTCATTATTGCTCTGGATTTTTATTTTACACCAGTACTTTAGTATCTGGAAATGTTTTAATATGTCTATTTACAGATTTCACGTTTTTTAAACTTTCCATCGGCATTTGAATGTGAATATATTCAATATTACTTGACTGATATCAAAACCCAGAGCAATTTTGGAGCCTTATATGAATAAGAACACATCCTGAAATTTTCAAAAGAATCCCTTAAGAACTCTGTCGCAAGGAGTTTTTCAGATGCGTGAAAATGCTGAGAAAAACAGCATTAAACTTTTAAAACGTTCTAACCCCATCAGAGGTGTGTTGTAGCATAGTTTTCACTTTCTGATCTCTTATCCTCTCTTATGCTGACAATTTCTGCAATTTATGGGCTCTCCTTGTGTGTGTTTGTTTCCTGGCACTGCATTTTCTACTCTGAATACATCTTCTAGCATTGCACTTCTGACAAATGCATATTGTTCCAACTGAAATGTTTTCATTCCTAAGACTATTCAACACCTGAATTGACTTTACACACCCCATATTAAACTCCATGACAGTTTTCAGTACTGCAAGTTCAACTTTATTCCTAGACACACATCTATTTTGGACAAATAGGTCCCACAACATTGTGAAGAGATACATTCGAGTTCTGTGTCGTACCCTTGGCATAGCGTTCTAGCAGTGGTCAGAACCAAGTCGCTGATCCGGAAATAGAATTTTAGTTACCACTTCTGGAGACAACTTGTGATTTTGTGGATGCAGATTGAGGATAATTTACATGATTGAGTTTCTGATCCGTCGATATTCAGTCTCGGTGGGTGCGCACGCCTAACCACCAGCCATTTAATCACTATGCACCACTATTTAAAAATGGCCGCCAGATCTTTAAACATGGCGCTGGCATCAAAATCATTGCACTTTTTAATAGACAAAACATTGAACAATTTTTCAACATAAAAATCTAAAAATCAACTTTTTTTTACCAAATGGGCCAAATCTCACCCCTAACTCCCCTTAATTGGCTTATACCTGTAAAATGAAAGAGCTTCAGTTAACTAAACAATTGCATCGCAAACCTTTCGAATGTTGCAAAACATTGAAGATCTGAAAAACAAGTTTTCCCGTTTTAGATACAATCCGGAAAGAAAGAAAACAAACAGCAAACATAAGTCCTACTTAAACCTCCGTACTTGAATTGTAGAAACCGGCACTCTACCACTTGCTACTATGGCCTCAAGCTCTGGCTCTTCACATTAATGCACTTCACGTCCGGAAGACCTGCTTTTAGGCTATCTCAGGTGTTCGAAATTCAGATGCTAGAAACATCCGAGTGTCTCCTTTCGAGAACTAAATCCATCTACTAGAAACGTCGGGATCTATAAGTATATTTGGGGTGTATCTAAATTCCCACCCCTTCCTATTTACTTCTTGTGCAGTAGGTATATATTTAGAAGTCACATAATCAAATCATACTCCATATTGCTTGTTCATAGTCAAATTAAGGAAACAACATGCTTCAGCCTTTCGTTCAAACAGAATCGATTTGTGCTTATCTTTAATTCTTCCCAGGGTTGCCAACCCATACGATAATTATGGGGGCATACGATAATTCGAATGTTTGTACTCATGGTTGTCAACCCGTACGATAATTATAGGGGTGTACGATAATTTCGATACCGGTGAAATATCATTTTCACTGGTATGTCACACCAGCGAAATGAAATTAATTACAAATAACGGCACCACTATTTTTGCCTTCATGGCCCGTCTCCACCCTCTAAGGCAACCATTTTATATCCTACTAATCGTCGCACCCTTTATCCTCTTATTGCCAGTGTGCCCAGATCTGGTAATCTCAATGAAGAAGACACTGTTCAGAAAATTGATGGTCAATGGAGAAAACTAGGAATAAGTGATATTCCGTGTGAAATAAAGAACATGCCTGAGCCTGGCAGTTTCTGGAATGCTGTTAAACACGTCACCTTGGTGGAAATACTGATTTCAAAGAACTGGCGGAGGTTGCATTATCAGTGTTTTCATTGCCCCACAGAAACACTTCTTGTGAAAGAATTTTTTTTCCAAACTAGGTTTAATAAAAACCAAAATTAGAAACAGATTGACGCTAGATACGGTAAATGGACTTATTCTATCATCTCAGCTTATGAAAGAATGTGGTGGGTACGAAAATCTGCAAGTCACCGAGGAGATGTTAAAGTTTATCTCAACAAGTTTGTATAATGCTGCAACAGTTGAGGAACATGATGAACTTTCAGATGAATAGTGCGAGAAACCTAAGTGCTAAAGTTGTAATACTGATCAATCTTGTAAGTGGATACAATAAACATCAATACTATTACATATTCATAAGTGTTGTACTGATACATTTATTGTTGTAACATTTGGTTTATGATGTACGTTAATTTTGAATGCAAATCTATAATTTCGAGTGGTCGGTACGATAATTTTAATTTTAAACATTGGTAACCCTGATTCTTCCTTACTCTTCGGAGAATACGACAAAATATAATCATAATAGCGATGACGACGACGACGACGATGATGATGATGAAAAATCTACTAATGTCGGAATTCGAACATATATTTGGTGTATCATGCCCACGCTTTGGCACTGAGCTGTGGTGGCTCCTGTCGGTTGTAGCGGGATAAATCAAATCGATTGCTAAAGCAAGTTCTTAAATGAAATGTTCGCCAACTGATGATTTCGTGTAGCTAACAGGTGAGTATCAGCTAGAGTTTGCTCCAACTCAGGGTAAAACAATCATTAGTGTGAAGACGCAGACAATGCTGAACAAAAGGCGAAAAATCCTTTTGAGCCTTTTGTTAGACTAATAGGGACGCCCTGTGTAGTGAGGCGAAAACCCCTCCTGGAACTCCCGCCACGGCAAGGCATGCCTACAGGTGGAAATTCGGGAGCCGCGTGTACAATATGAATTTCCACCAATGACGACAACCACGTGGTCAGAAGGTAAGGGTATAGTCAGGGGAAATGCAACTCGTACCACAGTCCGACAACTCTTACAGCAGACTTATAACACCCCTGCAACATATTATCAGCGCCGGCCAGTGACAAGAGAAAAAGTCAGTGACAAATGACAACAAAGGGTATATGGTATGAAGAGGAGCACTTAATGTGGACTGAATAAACAGGTTTCACAATAACTGTGGTTATTATTTCTTTAACACCCACGAGATAAGATCTCAGCCGAGACATCTGTGTGAGACCTTAGGACGACCAGCCGCACGGTACAGCAACCGAATCCATTACATCTGGCTGCTTCTACCACTTGTCTACGCACCAAAAGTTCTTTCCACTTTTTCCGAGGAGGGATTGTCCAATACGACAAAGTGTAATAAACGAACTGGTTTAAGTTGAACACACAATGTAAACGATTAAATATCAGTCATGATAAAAAGGTAATATGAAGCTGGAAAAACTGAAACGAAACAGTAATCAGTCATGATAAAAAGGTAATATGAAGCTGGGAAAAACCTGAAACGAAACAGAACAGTGAAACATTCAATGTAAAATAAATACAAAACAATACACCTAAATACGAGTATTATATATTATTACTTGTGCATATATATATTTGACAGCAGTAACTGCTATACTTTAATGGAAACAGCACTCGCTTGAAACGTTTACTACTTCTACTAAGAAGATTTGGCATAATCTCATACACACTCCATCAGCCAGTAACCAACAATAGAAGTCACATAAAAAGAGCCTACCACCACCACCACCACCCCACCACCACCACCACCACACCACCCCACCACCACCACCCCCCCCACCACACACCACCCCACCACCACCACCACCACCACCACCACCACCACCACCACCACCACCACCACCACCACCACCACCACCACCACCACCACCACCACCACCACCACCACCACCACCACCACCACCACCACCACCACCACCACCACCACCACCACCACCACCACCACCACCACCACCACCACCACCACCACCACCACCACCACCACCACCACCACCACCACCACCACCACCACCACCACCACCACCACCACCACCACCACCACCACCACCACCACCACCACCACCACCACCACCACCACCACCACCACCACCACCACCACCACCACCACCACCACCACCACCACCACCACCACCACCACCACCACCACCACCACCACCACCACCACCACCACCACCACCACCACCACCACCACCACCACCACCACCACCACCACCACCACCACCACCACCACCACCACCACCACCACCACCACCACCACCACCACCACCACCACCACCACCACCACCACCACCACCACCACCACCACCACCACCACCACCACCACCACCACCACCACCACCACCACCACCACCACCACCACCACCACCACCACCACCACCACCACCACCACCACCACCACCACCACCACCACCACCACCACCACCACCACCACCACCACCACCACCACCACCACCACCACCACCACCACCACCACCACCACCACCACCACCACCACCACCACCACCACCACCACCACCACCACCACCACCACCACCACCACCACCACCACCACCACCACCACCACCACCACCACCACCACCACCACCACCACCACCACCACCACCACCACCACCACCACCACCACCACCACCACCACCACCACCACCACCACCACCACCACCACCACCACCACCACCACCACCACCACCACCACCACCACCACCACCACCACCACCACCACCACCACCACCACCACCACCACCACCACCACCACCACCACCACCACCACCACCACCACCACCACCACCACCACCACCACCACCACCACCACCACCACCACCACCACCACCACCACCACCACCACCACCACCACCACCACCACCACCACCACCACCACCACCACCACCACCACCACCACCACCACCACCACCACCACCACCACCACCACCACCACCACCACCACCACCACCACCACCACCACCACCACCACCACCACCACCGGGCCTTAGATACTTTTGAGAGACAGTGTGCGGCTCATTGAGAGAGATCTGTACCTCCCTAATGCGTTTGCGCGCTATTCGGCGCCCCATGTGCTTTCGTGTGCAGCATATTGCTGTTTCTTAGAATAAACCGTTAAAGTAGCACCATAATAACGATCATATTATTTACTTCACAGAATGTTGTGTAGGAAATAAGTGTATTTAAAATAACTAGGCGCTATGCGTTGTTTCAACATCCTTAACGAAGGGAAAAATGCTGCATATGAGAAACGAACCTGTGACCCTTATCACAGCAGTAGCCCAGGTTTTGCCACAGCGCTACAGTGAACACACGTGGAAGGTGACAGTTTTAGTAATGCCGTACAATCCAAACTGTGTCCTGTTTTGTGTCGTTAATATTTGTAGTTAATATTGATAGTTCGTAGTTAAAGAAGCTAAAGCTACGTATTTGGTAATGATTATTGATCATGTGGGTTAGTAATATTAAGATTTGGAACTTGTGACAACCTGTTCGTGCTGCTATACAACTGTATAGCGGATGGTGTAAACAAGACACCGTGCCGAGTAGGACTTAGGGGAGTGTGTGGTCGCGGTGCAGCGTTGAAGTGAACAGTGTCAAGTGCACCGCTCTAAAACATGTTTACCAAAGGTGATCAGCATTCATTCGTGGCTTAAAATCGAGGTTGCCGGTTGCAAAAATGCATCAGAATGTTATCGAGGATTACATGAAGCCTGTGACTAGAATGCATTACCGTACAGGACGGCTGCACGATGGGTCACGGCGTTTGGCGTGGGTCGGACTGAGACTGCGAATTTGCACTGCTCAGGTTGGCTATCCATTTCTCAAGATCACATTGACATCGTGAGGGGTCTCATTGCCGTGGACCATCGATGGACTGTCCAGGAGTTATCCGTAGAGCTTGGTCTCAGTCATCAAATGGTGTGAGACATCCTGACGAAATGTGTTCACCTCAGGAAAATTGCGTCCCATTGGGTTCCACATCGAATAACTGAGGTACAGAAATGGCACCAGTATGCACTGGCTGGCATCCATCTGGACAGATACCGCAACGAAGGATACGCGCTTCTGCAGCGTATTGTCAGATGTGGGCGCTAGCCTACAAGCCAGAATTAAAGCGTCAGTGGAATATATAGTGTCACCACGTCCACAGAAAGTTCGAAAGGAACCCAGTCGGGTGAAGCTGATGTTGATTGTGGAATACGACAACGAGGAGATTATTCCTACGCATGCTATGCCTGAGGGACAAACCGTCAACAGTGACTACTATTGCTGATTTCTGGAGCGACATCTGTGCCCGGCTATGCGGCGCAAACGTCCACGTTTATTGCGAGACGATCACCCCATTATGTTGCATGACGACGCATATGGCTTTGACCTGTTTCCCAAGTTGAAGAAACCCCTTCGAGGCTGCCGATTTCCTGACGTGGCATCAGTAGTCCGCACAGTAGGGCGCTCCGTCGTAGTCATCAAAAGAGATCGCCTTGCCAATGGTCCCAATCAGCTGCCCTACATTTGGCAAAAGGTCAGGGACTATGTGGGTGACTTCATTGAAGGAAAATAATGCAATTCTACTTGTGAGTCCAATAAATATTGTGTTCTGTCAATGTTGCCACTACTTCATTTACAGGCCTCGTATATCAATGGATACGGAAAGAATGGAGTTTTCAACAGTGAAAAGAATAAAAGAAATCGATTATTTTGACCTCAGGAACTATAATTTGCCCTTAACGAGACACATTCTTATATTGCTTTCAGTAAACATGCTCAATTAAACAATAAAGCTTTGACATTACATACCTTTTCATTAG
This sequence comes from Tenodera sinensis, assembly GCA_030765045.1. NCBI lineage: Eukaryota > Metazoa > Arthropoda > Insecta > Mantodea > Mantidae > Tenodera > Tenodera sinensis. The sequence goes on from CM060962.1 coordinate 163,212,556, forward strand.
TTTGGTTGGTGCTTGTGTTGTTTCTTCTGACCCGGAATATCACCAGCCAGTGAGGAGTATCACAAACATGCAGTGCCTTAATTGAGTTACGAACCCAGGCAGGTCGAATGTCATTTCTTAAGACCACTGTGATATCCACAAAGCACGGAATCAAGGTCAATTCATTTCTTAAGTACCACTGATAGTCCCCAGAACGAAAATGCACGGAGCAGACTCGAGCATTGTCGGCCTTGAATTTATCACCCTGTTTACACCTAGATACCCATACACGCCTTATTTTATCATTTTTTTGGAAATGTGTGGTATATAACTGCCAAAGTTTTTGTTCCTATGTTGCAACACTGGGCAAAAGCACAGTTAACTTTGCTTTTGGAAACATTCATTTTTATCACGAATGCACCCACTTGTATTCCCAAATCGCATCAACTAAAACTAACTACATACTAGGTGATCGAAAATAGCATTGTTGCAACTGTGCGAGGGTGCGAAATTTGGGCAACTCGTTGGCCAGTATAGCGAATCACATAAATATATTACTTAAAACATTGTTCTGTGTTTCGCCGAAAAAATTGTATTGGCGTGACTTCAAGATGTGTTTTCCAGGAAACACGAAATTTTCTGTATTAGAAAATATTGCGTTAACACGTACAACAAAATGCATCTCAAAGGACAATCCGGCACGTTTTATTATACTAGTTCGTGACATTTTAAATACGCCCTGGTTGAGACAGAACGATTCCAACCCTTTTAAGATGAACAGAAAGATAAAAGGAAACGCAATACAACGATCTTTGTTTTGCCAAAAGGGTAACGCACCGCCTTAAATCCCAAACCCTACAAAAATTCAGGCACAACATGAACAAAAGGCTGATGACTCTTCCTGCATAACTATGCAGTGTTTCTTTCACATTCCGGAATAGGGACAATATTTTCTATCCCATTTAAAACAAAAAGAAGAAGAAGAAGCAGAAGAAGAAGAAGAAGAAGAAGAAGAAGAAGAAGAAGCAGCAATCGGCCCTTGCTGAAATAACATTGCAATTATACAATACTTAGATGATTTTCCACTAATAAACGTAATGTGCAATTATACTTTTTTGCAACTTAAAATAATGCTTTTCTCTACAGTTCGTTCGGTTTATGTTGAAACATGGGAATTAGAGAGAGAACGCAATACTGCCCGCGCTTTTGTGGGTACTCCATGACTGCCTAATCCCATTTCGCATCGGTTCCATGCAACATGCAACGGTGCGATTGACTGCCTGACTATAGCGCAGCTATCAGAGAGCAGCGCTTTAATAACTGCTGTTAGATAGCGTCAGTATAGAGATCCCGTCCAAGAAGGGTTCCTTGGAGGGTACCGGTAAGCTGGTAAGATCTTCGGCTTCATGGGTATCGGATGCTGGATCACATCCGCAGTCTTCACATGCATCTTCCGATGCAGAGTAACTGTCTCGTATGTTGAAACTGTCCAACATGTCGTCCATTAATCCGTCTTTTTCCCCAGTACATTTCTTCTACGCGCTTCACATGCTCACAGACAGCTTTCCAATTTTCGGGCAAGAAATGCGATGTGTACGACCTACAAATTGTACTACGAATAGCCGCCTTTGTAAATGAAGCGGCTGTTGTGCTTGTTGGTTGTCTGTTTGGTCGTTTGGTGTTCTAACAGCGGTCCCATTTTCGTCTGCTTTCTTCTTTTCTTGCAAAATTCTGTATATTGAAGTGCGAGATACAGCAGTAGCTGCGGCGGTTCTTTCCATGACCTGTGTCACGGATATTGTTGGTTTACCCGATGTTAACGCCTCTAGTTCATCAGTAAAACACTTATGTACCAAACATACAACTCCCCGTGCATCAGATTGAAGAGGTTTCCCCTTTCTTCCAACACCAGCTTGGAACAATACGATTGTCAACACAATGAGCAGGACTAAACGCATCACCAGCATTTCCATATTTCACTCTCAATATTAAGGGCTATATGTGCATAAGCAGCCCGTACACTCGTCGAAACACATATCACCAACGGACGCAGACTAGGCAGTCGCGGATAGCCGCGGCGATGTGTTGTTATCACTCCCCTATCACAGGGAGGGGTAGCGCTAAGTAGGTCATGTTCCAACTTAGACCAGACGGACTGTAGTTTTGATCACTGTTGTCATCTATGAAAACGTGCAATATCTATAACTAAAATCATATATTTTAATGATATAAATTTGATGTGCTACATACACATGATTTTCTTTGCTCACTCTTGTACAAGGTGCTCTTACCAAGGCTTATTTTTCTATCTAAAACTAAACCCCGGCGCAACAGCCCATGAAGGGCCAAGGCCGACCACCCAGCCGCTGCGTCTCCCGCCTCTGCCCACTACAAGCGTCATTGGTGAGGTGCAGTACTGGAGAGTGGGACGTGGCCAGCGCCCTCCCGGCCAGTTATGCGGTCTTCTAGACCTGGGGCCGCTACTTCTCCATCAAGTAGCTCCTCAATTGGTCCCCCCGTGACCTAACGAGGCTGAGTGCACCCCGTGCCAGACCTCCCAGAGGGAATAAAATCCCCATGCTGGTACCGGGGATCGAACCCGGGTCCTCCGCGCCAGAGGCAAGCACGCTACCGACTGCGCTACGGAGGCGGTCATTTTTCTATCTACTTCATGTTAATAGAGATGAACTTTCATTGCGCATTATAAAGGATTCAGTAGGGGAAGGCGGCGGCGGTGGCGGCGGTGGTGGCGGCGGTGGTGGCGGCGGTGGTGGCGGCGGCGGCGGCGGTGGCGGTGGCGGTGGCGGTGCCGGTGGTGGTGGTGGTGGTGGTAATAATTATCTTTTACAAGCATAAGACGTTTCCTACAAGGCACATGTTATTAGGGCATAGATTGCTTTCATCCTCTTCTTGATGATCAGTTTATGAATCTAAAGATCTCATTTTCAGTATATCTTCAGAATTTGAATTATCTGATTCATACAAATTGTCATGCACAGATAAGACATCATCATCATCATCACAAGGCAAATGATGCACTTGTTCCAGTCTTGAAATTTTGCAAAGGATACTTTCTATTCCTGTTTTTGAGAAGTATTAACATCTACTTGCAATCACAAAAATATACTGCACAACTAATGAGGAAAAACGTGTTAATGTTTAATGTAACGAGAATAGGCATGCAGAGTTTGATTGACCTCTATGACACATAACATTAGTCTTTCTTGGAACTAAACAAACAGATCAGGTTGTTGTTCTGTGAAACAGTCGAGTAAGGTGTAATATTAGATGTCCTAATCAGGTGATTGCATAGGCGCATTCGTTCGAAAACTAGAACGTTTAAATGAACGTAGGGTTCTCCCAGGCCCTTAGTGACCACTGGAGGGTTAAATAATCTTTATATGGTAATTATTATCTATGTATGCCAATAAACTTACTGCTGGTGTTTTTAAACACACAAGCCATGTGTGGGTAATGTATGAGAGGTAGAACCGCGGGGATTTGAACCACAGACCTTCGCTTCACACGGAGCTGCTCTAACCACTGAGCTACCGTGACAACTTGCCAGTATGACATTAAATTCTCCAAACAATTCCTACTTTTCCTAGTGGACCACAAAGGGAATCTCACATCAGACCATGGACGACTTACAATTGTAAGTAGTTTATGACCCAGGATTGCATAACCCTTAGATGGTAATTTTATTTATGCCAACAAACTTTCAGCAGTGTTTTTAAATACACAAGTCTTATGTGGGTCATGTTTGAAAGATAGAATTGGAATTGAAAAATTCAATGCCACAGCCAGGATCTGAACCACAGATATTCCGCTTCATGCACAGCCACTCACTCCAACCACCCAAGTTCAGATAAAACTTCTTCAGTCTATTTTAAAGATGGAGTTTAATTTCTTTCCAAAAGGAAATTTAAAATGTGTAATGCAATTTTTGTCATGGCACTATACAAGGACTTCCCCCTAAGATATTTGAGCTCAAAGGTAGTTTCAGATTCTAGCATTAGGCAGCCCAGGAGGGACCTTGTAACCCCTACCGGGTGCGTCCCCCGGGTGGCGGATGGGGGAGCCCAGCAGAAATGGTGGGTTGGTCCGAATAGCTACGGTAATAAGGACCCGTGGACCAACAAGGAGCCCGGTTCCTGGGGGCTTAAATACTGGCACACCCTATCTCCAGGGGATATAAATATGGAGGTCCCATGCCCGGGGTAACTGGGTGAAGACCTCAACGGCAACATTCATGGCGGCGGAAGAGGCAGCCCTTGATTTGGGGATGGTAGATATGATAGACGTGACTGCTAGTCTATGAGCTGGCAGCCCCAGCAACAGTCTTACTCTGCTTCACGTTGGTACCGTGTCCAGAGGACAATTAACTCTACTCAATCTCTTCAAGGAAATAGAAACGGCCGGATAAATATTATGAATACCCCAGCGCAGGAAAAGGACAAAGGATCTGGAATATCGGAGGAACTGAAACTAGCTGTTTGGAATGTAAGAGGTATATGCCACAAAGTAGACAAATTACAGAAAGAACTTAAACAAGCAAATGTTGATATAACAATCATCCCAGAAACGAAAAAGAAATTAAAGGGATCTGTAGAGTTGGAAGATTATGCAATGTTATATAGTGGAGTCTCACAAAACAAGAGAGCATCGGCAGGAATTACAATACTATTAAAGAAAAAATGGAAAAGAAAAATACAGAGTTACGAATTTATTAATGAACGCATAATGAAACTGAGATACAAAACACCCAGAGGGCCAATGACAATAATAGGATGCTATACTCCAGAGGAAGGGAAATTAGAAGATACAAATAAATTCTATGATCAGCTACAAACTACATTGGACAAATCAAGTAAAAATGATTATACAATCATAGCAGGAGATTTAAATGCTAGAAAATGGAATATTCCAATTTCAAACATAATAGGAACAAATGGAGAACCTACAATCAATACCAATAGAAATATCTTAAGAAACTTTGTATCATATAACACATTGAAAATTACAAATACATTCTTCCGCCATAAAGACATACATAAATATACCTGGAGTGCTAGAGGTACATGTACAATCATAGATTATGTCATCGTAAATGAAAAAGTATCAAAATTAGTGGAAGATACATGAGTATTTAGAGGATATGATGTAGGTACAGACCACTTCCTATTAATTTCAAGAATTTCAATACCATCTAGGTGGAAAAAACTTAAAAGACACATAAATGAACCAAAACAAACTTTTAAAGTTCACCTTCTTCAAGAAGAAAGTATATTACAACTATATCAGAAGCGTCTTGATCAATATGTTGATGAAAACAGAAGTAGTTAGTTTTGCTTTTGGCACGTTCAGAAAATAAATTTTACTCTTAACTTCACTCATTAACATGAAAAAACTGATTAAATTACAGAAATACAAAACCTAAGCTGCCGGAGGATCCATTTACAAGACCCTTAGCATAGCAGATAGTCATGCCATAGATAATTACTTGCTACATCCCCTCAAACTCCCGCTTCATGGTGACATGATGTTTGTAAGACCCTTAGACAATAGCAGGTAGCCACACCATGGGCATTACTTGCTGTATCCCTCAAATACTCCCACATTGTACAAGATGTTAACAATAACATTCCTTGTTATTTGGGGAATTCACTTTGACCAAAATCATATTGGAGGGGTTACTGCATGTTTCCAAGAAAATTTAATTGCTTCGTAAACATAAAAAGTCTTGAAACTAATAGGTAGCCCATACACTGCCATATTTTAAAAAATGCATTACAAGTTGTGAAAAATGACAAAAAATCTACTTTTATGGTAAAATGACCCAAAAAATGCTTTTAAATAATAAAAATTGACCTTTTCCTCCAAAATGTCGAAAACATGCAGAAAAATTTTGAATGAAAATGGCCTCATTTCATTCCTTGTGATACATTTTGTACATATATTCAACTGATCATTGCCCTACTATCATCAGAAAAAAGATGCAAAGTAATTGAAATCCAGCCCTACATATAACCCCTGTCTCCCCATAGCACGAATGCAAAGTTTGTTTAAACTCTGTACCATAAACATCTTTCCACTTAAATCTCACGTACTGCTTACAATTCTTTTTCCTGCCTTCCAGATTCTGTTTTGTATACTCTGTAATGGGTGATCCAAAAGAATTGGCTGTGCTGTGTTTTGCCTGTATGTGTCCTTGGCGGTTCATTGCCAACTGTCGCTGTCATTGAACAGTATGGATGAAACCATACAACTACTTTTAAATGCTTTACTTAACAATGTCATTAAAGGAAGTGCTGAAACCGACCACCATTAGTGTCCGTACATTTTTGGCCCCTCTTTAGGAAACTATCCATCACTCGCCATAGTTCATGTTGAGAAATGCTGGCAATTTCCTGGCAGATATTTTATTTTTGTTCTTCGAGGGTGTATGGATTTGCCTTATACAATTTATGCTTTAAGTTACCCCAGAGATAGAAATTGCAGGGGAGTTAGGTCGTGGAATTTTTGGGGAGAATTCTCCAAATGAGGACCGATGTTGTCAAATGTTTCTTTGGCAAGAACCATATGCCATCTTTTAGATTTCTGACCCTCGCCCTCAGGGGTCTCCGTCTAGGGGATATGTGAATGGCAACCACAAGGTACCCAAGCTGAGCAGAACATTACTTCCACTTACTGGTGTTTTGCTCCTCACTGTAACTTTCCTATCTGACCTTACCTTGGTCATCTCTTGTTCTCTTCCGAACCCGATGCTATTAGGGTTCCTGAGGGCTAGGGAGTCTTTATTTTTCCAACCTCTCCATTTCTCTAATTTTTCTATAAAACCTTAACCCCTAACATGCTGACCTGTCATGGCATGTAATACGTCCTCTGATTGGTAATCAGAGGATATGGTCAGTGAATTTATTTTGATAATTCTCCCGGTCAGGTCGGTGAGACCCGTAAACCAACGACAGGTGTGGTCCCCCAGACATTCTGGGGGTTGTGAGAGAGCGATGTGACCGCCAAAACATAAAAATATGGTGCTCTCTAAAAAACGGTTACTATTACTGCTATTGCTCTCTTTTTTTATGAAATATGACTCAAGGGGTAAAATGTTCCGGAGTTAAAATAGTCCCCCATTCGGATCACCGGGCAGGGACTACTTCTCGAGAACCAAAACATTATACTAATAGAAGATCTAACATCAGACTTCTACAATGGAATGCGGGTGGTCTCACACAAACAAAAAAAGTAGAACTGAATAAAATTGTATTTGATTATAACATTGATATATTTGTAATACAAGAAGCAAATCTAACAAATGACCAACTTAAATACTTCAATTTTACTGGATTTTTACTGCACTTACTACCCAAAAATAGACAGATAAGTAGTGGAATATTAGTTGGAGTCAAAAAGGATATTAAAACCTCCTTTGAAATTGTTAAAGAAATGGATAACACAGATAAAAGTGAATTAATAAAGCTAAATTTTTGGGATAACAAAACACATCTACATTTATACAGTATTTACAATCCTCCCAGGAATGTACCGGATCTCTCACTTATTGACCAATTAAATAAAACAATCGTAATTGGGGATTTCAATGCCCATTCCAAAAGATGGGGTTATGAAAAAGTGGATTCTACAGGGAAGATAGTGGAAGAATTTTTGAATACCACAACTTTTGAACTGATTTATAGTAAAGGAGATCCCACAGCCTTCATACATTATTCTGGAGCGGGCAGTAACCCAGACCTCTTGTTAGTTACAACAGATATTGTTTCAAAAATTAAAAAACAAGTTATAGAAGATCCAAGTTCTGGTCACAGAGCGGTAATTGCTGATATAAAACTAGAGAATACAAATAACAGTCAAGGTCTTACGAATCTGTATTGGAACTTCAAAAAAGCAGATTGGAACAAATATAAAACTGAAATAGAACATAAATTTAAAGAACAAACAAACTCACAGCTGCATGACCAACCAGATCATATGAACAAAGAATTCTGTAAAGTCATCCTAGAAACTGCAAAAAAACATATTCCTCGTGGAAGAATTAAAAATTTCAAACCCTTTTGGAACCCCCAGTTAGAAGAACTGAAAAAGCAAAGGGATATAGCTAGAAATACAGCTGAACAAACAAAAAACATATCAGATACACAAATACGGCGGAAGAAATGTGCCTCACTAAAAAAAGAAATTAATACTGCTAAAAGGAATCACTTTAATAATTTCTTAGAAAAAATGGATTATAGGACAGATGGTAACAAAGCTCATAAGTTCATAAAAAATGTCAAGGACAGGAAAGAAAACAACAGCACACCTATCATACACAACAATAAAATGTTAGTAAATGATGCAGTCATAGCCGAAACATTCAATAAATATTATGCTAATGCACACAAAGTAACAAGAAATAATAAAAAGGAACGTAAAGAGTTTAAGAAAGATTCGAAACAAGAAAGAGAATGTAATCCTAACACTCAGTGCAATAACTTTTTTCAAAATTTTAGTATGCAAGAATTGAACATTGCAATAAATAATCTAAAAAACAAAAAGTCTCCTGGACCAGATCACATACATCCAGAGTTCATAAAAAACCTTGGAAAAACAGCAAAACAACAACTACTGAAACTCTACAATCTATCCTGGAAAACCACTGTACCTGCTGAATGGCGAAAAGCAATAATTGTCCCACTATTGAAGAAAGACAAAACAGCATCAGAAATAAAAAATTATAGACCAATAGCTCTTACCAGCATAATAGCAAAAGTGATGGAAAGAATGGTGTCAAACAGGTTAAATTGGTTTCTAGAATCACAAAATTTAATATCCCCATGTCAAGCTGGATTCAGAGTTCCACTCTACAAATGAACAAGTCTTACTTCTCAGTCAAGAAATCAAAGACTCCTTCAATAGAAAAGAAGATAATTTATCAGTTTTTATTGATTTTCAAAGCACATATGATTCTATATGCAGAACAAAACTACTAAAGAAAGTAAAAAAAATAGGGATACAAGGTCCAATGTTTTCATGGCTATGTCATTTCCTAACACAACGCTTTATTGCAACCAGATATGGAAGAAATATATCTAAATATAAACAAATACACCGTGGCTTGCCACAAGGTGCAGTGCTCAGCACTACACTTTTTAATATATTTATTAATGATCTACCACAACAAATACAAGAATCAGGCGTGAAGTGTGCACTATTTGCTGATGACTTGGTAATGTGGACTTCAAAACCAAAAAGCAAAAGTACAGAACTGGAAAAAACCATGCAACAATCCTTAACCAACTTACAGAGGTGGACCAAAGAAAATTTAATGACTGTTAATACAACAAAATCAAACTACGAAATCTTTTCACTAAGAAAAAAACCACTAAAAATAAAACTAAATTTTGAGGATCAACAATTACCAGAAACAAAGGAAGCAAAGTATTTAGGAGTTACATTTGATATCAAACTTACATGGACCAAACAAATAGAAAATGTAATACAAAGAGCAGAGAGGCGCCTTTCACTGTTAAAACGTCTAACAGGAATGAAGTGGGGATGTTCCAGAGCAACGCTTAACACAACATATAATATATATATAAAACCATTGTTTACTTACTGCAGCGAAGTTCTTGTAACAGCAAACACAAAAAAAATTCAAATCTTTCAAAACCAAAGTCTGAGATTAATTACAGGTGCTATCAAAACCACACCAATAGCAGCTATGGAAATACTAACCAACCAATGCCCCAATGAATATGAAATAGAAAAAGCGGCTCTTATTCAACACGAAAAGTTGATCAGACTCCCATTCAATACATGGCACAAGAGAAATTTTACACATACACTAAAGACTCAGGAGAGCTTTCTTTCCAAAATTCAAGACATCAAGAACAATGTATACCTTCCTAATTCAAAGGAAAACTTCATATCTAAAGTCAATCCGACACAAACATTAGACATCACATATTATTTACACCTGACAGAAGAAGTTAAGAAAAGTGATACTCCAACTAGTGTTCTAAAATTATTGGCATTAGAGACAATCCATACTAGATTTCCAGAACACGAATGGCTCCATATTTATACTGATGGATCATTTATATCAAACCAAGATGGAGCAGATGCTGGAGTCACATGTCACCTCTTTTCCTATTGCAAATCTTTAAGTTATGGAACTACTAACTTTGATGGAGAAATTGAAGCAATTCGAATGGCCCTACAAAATCTTTTGTACAGAATTTCACATTTTCAGCAAGCAGTTATTCTCTCAGATTCCAGGGCAGCAATTATAGCAATTACTTCCAAGTTGTCACCAAAAAACCAAACTATTATAGAATGTTGGAAGATGCTTAGCCATCTAACAGCACTTCAAAAACACCTAGTCTTCCAATGGATACCAGCTCACTGTGGACTGAGTGGTAATGAGAAAGCTGATTTTCTTGCAAAAAAGGGTACTAGCGGTGTACAAAAATCTATAGTTAATTTACCATTTTATGCAGCTAAAAGATTAGTCAACTCTGAATTCAAAAAAATTATTGCAAAATATTACTATGAAAAATCAAAGAATAAAAGATGGGAACTACCAAACATTCAAACAGTGATTCCTGAGTATCCTCGAAAAACAGCAGTTGCAACCTTCAGGTTGATTACAGGACATGATTGTCTGGCAAAACATTTAAACAGAATTGGGATATATTCTTCACCACTCTGTCCTCTATGTGATCTGCAAGAGGAAATGGATTGAGACCACGTTCAAATATGCCTGGCCACTTCTAATGCCCCATCCATCAGTGAAAAATATTGGAGAGCAAGAGGATTAATGACTTCATTGTCAGAAATCCAGCATTAGCTAACAACAACAAATTTATAAAGGGAGGAAATTAAACGTATAACTATAAAGGCTGCATCAGAAGTATTGGGCAAGAGGACTAAAAGGTATAAAAATAGAGGACTTAAAGTTTGGAATGAAGAAATTGCGAAATTAATAAATGAAAGAAAAAGAGCATATCTACAGTTCCTAAATAATCAAACACCAGAGAACCGAAGAGAATATAAGAGGTTAAATGCTATAGCCAAACGTAAAATAAGGGAAATAAAGCCACAAAGTTGGGATAAATATGTGAACAACTTACAGCATGATCTCCATGGATGACAAGAAAAAGTATATGAAGTCCTAAAACAGTTAAATGAGAATGAAAAAGATAAACTGCAACATAACCCAATTAAGACTGAAGAATGGAACAAATATTATAAGAAATTATGGACTGATTCAGACGAAGATAAATTAGTAACAACATATGTTAATGAACTTGTAGATTTAATAAGTATGGATGAACTAAAAGAAACTTTAAACAATTTCAAAAACAAAAAAAGTCCAGGAACTGATGGTTTGAATATGGAACTATTTAAATATGCCTCGGTTAAATTCCAGACTAGACTTTTCAATTTCATCAATATATGTTAGAAAAATGGGCATTTACCAGAGGAATGGAATATTGCATTGATATGTCCGATTTTTAAAAAGGGAGACTGAACTGAATGTGATAATTATAGAGGAATCAACCTTTTGAACTCAGGTTACAAGATCTATGCAAAAATCATAACACAAAGAATTGCTCCAATCTCAGAAACTAAATTGTATGATTCACAAAATGGATTTAGAAAAGGGCATTCCTGCAATGATTGTATCTTCACAATAACACAGATTATGGAGAAACGACGAGAATATAATCTACCAACTCTAATAGCTTTTATAGACTATGTAAAAGCTTTTGATAAAGTAAAAAGAAATCTGCTATGGGAAATAATAATTAAAAATGGATTTCCTCAACATTTAGTAAGAACAGTACAAAGTATGTACCTATATAAATACAAAACTTAAATTAGAGAAATCCATAGAAAAAGATAACCTAGTAGAGATTAATTTAGGACTAAGACAGGGGTGTCCATTGTCACCTACCCTATTTAATATATATTAATGACGCAGTTGTACGATGGCAAACTATGCTCAGAACACATTTTAAAATAAAGGGGAGAAATGTTGACACATTGCTGTTCGCTGATGACATGAATTAAATAATATTAGAAGAGAATATAATCTTCAAATTTCATATGAAAAAACAAAAATAATGGCTTTTATAGGAACAAACCATTTAAGAGCAAAATTTTGCATAAATGATAAACCCATCCAACAACAAAGTGATCTTAATTATCTTGGCTATATTGTGTCATATACCAGCAATAGAGATATACAAAACAAAATAAACAAATTCCAAACAATATGTGGCACAATAAAAAGAACTTTTAAAAATTGTAATTGTCAAACTTTGTTAAAACTGGGATCCCAACCCTGCTTTATGGGTGTGAAAACTCGGTCTTGACTATCTCACAACAGAAGAAAGTGGAGGCTGCTGAGATCAAATTTCTGAGACAGTTGGCAGGTTATAGACTAATAGACAAGAAAAGAAACGAGGATATTAGAAGAGAATTGGAAATTCAGAGTATAAATGAAACAATCATTGCATACAGGCAAAAATGGCAAGATCATGTGCAGAGAATGACCGAAGATCGTACACCACAAATAGTGCACAAGTATAAGAAGAAATGTTGGCAAGCCACGAATGAGATGGTCCGATCAATTTCCATGAAGTCGGAACGGGCCACAAGGCTTATACCGTGGTGGTGGTGGCGGTGGTGGTGGCGGTGGCGGTGGCGGTGGCGGCGGCGGTGGTGGTGGTGGTGGTGATGGTGGTGGTGGTGTTTTTGTAGTGTTTAATGCCCGCTTTTACTACCACGGCACCGCAGGCGGTGACACTGATGATACATGGAATGAACATGGAGCACTGGTGGAATGAGATGGCGGGGGAAACCGGAGTACCCGGAGAAAACCCGCCCTGACGCCGCTTCGTCCACCACATGGTGGTGGTGGTGGTGGTGGCAGCAGCGGCGGCGGCGGCGGTGGTGGTGGTGGTGGTGATGATGATGACCATTAGGCAGTTTTATATGTGAAATACGAAAAACTTAAACTTTCAGTCATCAGTGAATAAGAGTCTATATTAACCCACTTCAGCTTTATGGTCAACTGATATGAGATATGAATGATATTCAGGCACCAAGTAGTAAATAACCTGTGGTAATCTAGATCTTCAGTTCTGTTTCTACCTCTCAAACATTGCCCACACATGATTTGTGTGTTTAAAAACACCAGCAGTAAGTTTGTTGGCATAAATAAATAATAATTACCATCTGAAGGTTTTTTTAATCCTGGGACATGAAGTACGTATGATTGTAAGTCACCCTTGGGGTATTTATTTCTGATGTGAGCTTCCCTATGTGGTCTACTGGGAAAAATATGAATTGGATGGATAATACAATGCCATATTGGTAGGTTGTCGAAGTGGCTTGGTGGTTTGTGCGGCCACACATGGGGGGGGGGGGTCTGTGGTTCAGGTCCTGGCTGTGGTGTTGAATTTTTCAGTTCCAATTCTACCTCAAGCATTGCCCACACACAGTTTATGTGTTTGTGTGTTTAGGAACACCAGTAGTAAATGTGTTGGCATAAATAAATAATCTGTATCATAGTTTTCTGAAACGTATTTCACATACTTCTACATTTTCCAGCATGTGGTAACTGCTTGATATTATCACATAAATGCTATGCACTACAAAAATAAATTTAAATAAATGCAACTATCACTTCTAAGTGTATAGTTGTTTTGTGAGTCATTCAGTTTAAATCTGACACTGGAAATGATGCAATATTATAACACTGTAATACAATATACTCATATTTCCCCATTAATAAGGGCACTAATAAACAACCTCTACATGTTTCTCACAACAAAATGTACAAAAATGTGTTCTGATTCACACATCTGAATAAGTATTCATAAAGCTGTCACATAAAGTGTGCTGATTCTGAAAATATCATATGCCACCCCCAAGTTTACAAGTCATGAGCCGCCACTGAAACCTACTGCTGAAGATAGAAGCAAAGGCCTTTGAAAAGTATCCTGCTTAATAATAGAGTAATAGAAACAAGTGTGTCCCACATTAAACTCTACATGCTTAAGTAACTATGTTAAATTTTGTAAGCATGATTCTTACGATAAGATAGTGATTGCTCTTCAGTGATATTTTTATTAATGCACAACAGGGTATGAAAGACTTTTTAAATATTGTATTGGCTTTGATTTGCTAATCACAATTTATTTTCTTTTTTACTACGGCCACTAACTGATCTACTAACATCAATTTTTCACATATGTATTTACAAATGCAGTGGAGTGCATGTGGGAAGCGCGTTATATGTATTAAATCAGGGAAAATACCATTCAATGTGTGTCCTGATTTAATCATGTAGCTGGCTCTTTCTGTGATGAATAAAAGCAACCTGTCATACTTAATGCCATTTGGCCATAGTAATTTTAAAGAATCAATTTACAGATTGAGTTACTGTTACATTGTGACCTCCAAATTCATTACATTAAGAAGATGACACCATTGGTACCTGTTTGTTAAGGGCACCAACTATTACATTTGCAATGAATCAACCTTCAGAATCTATTGTTTCATCTATGGAAGCCCAAATAAACTCATTTTTCACTTTATCCTGCATTCTTGATAAACCACTGTCATACAACCCGCTGACAAGTTTTTCATAACGTGCTTTCATCATGTATGATCTAGTTTTTTCCCTAAACATTCCCCCAATTGTTTTTGCTTAGGCTTTTTTTTATTTATCTATAATTGCTTATACTTTGCTGAGTTTACCTGTTGGCTTACTTGAGAGTGTTTTCCACTTCCCATTTTTTTTACATGCTCTACAAAACAATATTGTGCTGTCTACAAATCAAAGCAAATGCATTTTGGAGATTATTAAAACTAAATGACACACGCTTTTACTTTCAGCATAATTTATTCACTGACAAATACAAACCACTGAAAAACACTTCTAAGCTCATCAAAGTAATACACACAGAGGGATGTAATACCACGACCACACATGGAACAAATGATACTAAACTAATTTTGAGATCCTGACACAGGCTATGCAATAAATAACGCAGCTGCATTCTATCTCAAAATAACAAACAGCTTGGGACTTCCTCTATGTGTTTAGAGGAACGGGAAGATGATCTTATTTCATTGTTGCTAATAGATGAAAATGCTGTAAAGAAGAAAGTTAGTCCACTGTTTACAAGGACACTGTGTGTGTGTGTGTGTGTGTGTGTGTGTGTGTGTGTGTGTGTGTGTGTGTGTGTGTGTGTGTGTGTGTGTGTGTGTGTGTGTGTGTGTGTGTGTGTGTGTGTGTGTGTGTGCATGCATGCATGCGTGCATGCGCGCGCGTGTGTGTGTGTGTAATTAAACATAAATTACAATTTAGGCAATGTTCCTGACCAAATGTGAATCAACTCGATTACTTCCTGAGCCTGATGAAAGTACAGATGAAAAGTAGGTCATGCAGTGGAGTTAGAAAACCAATAATGCCTGCTGAAAAACTTGCAGTAACTCTTATGGGTTTTAAACTATTGTAAATATTTAAATTATTAGTAATTCAATGTTTATTTATTGCATAGACATAAATAATTACATGATTATATGAAAGGTTTACTTTTACATTGTTTATTTTCTTAATTTCTTTCCTATTCTTTTTGTTATTAATTAAATATTGGTAAACATTGGGTTATAAACATTATTTTAAACATGCATGCAAAACAGAGAAGTTTCTAGATATGAAGCATATAGACGACTACAAATCACTATATCGATATAACATAGAGAATGTTGCATTCCTGACCAACTACTTCCTAGCGAAATACAGGGAAACAAGAGATAGTGCATTAACAATGAAGAAAGAATTATCAGCTTGTTTCACGATTTTCTCAACAATTAACACAGCTACTATAGCAAATGGAATTATTATTTTAATAAGGTGTTCAAAATTTACAATTAAACTGTTCCCATACAACCAAAAGTTTTGTAGCAACAAACTAAACTTCTTTATGCAACTAAATAAGTTAATAGTTTGTTGCCATTTAAAATGTTTGTGGGGAACAAATATAATAACTAAAACATTTTCTTCTTTTTGATACAATGTTCCTTTCAAAATATTTAGCCTGGTAATTAATTTAGATTTTAAT
The DNA here is from genome assembly GCA_030765045.1 of Tenodera sinensis. Lineage (NCBI taxonomy): Eukaryota > Metazoa > Arthropoda > Insecta > Mantodea > Mantidae > Tenodera > Tenodera sinensis. The sequence goes on from CM060962.1 coordinate 163,228,680, forward strand.
TTAGTCTGATTTTCATGTGTTCTACCTTTTTCACAATTTGCTTCTCACTGAGCTTTATATTAATCTGTGGGGTTAATATATTTTTTAATTCATATGATTTCTTGTTCCTGGGTCTGACATTATTCTGCTTCTGACAGTAGTATAGGATATGTATTTAATAAATCCACAAAATGGACTGAGGCTCATGATTTTCCTCTGGTTCCATTCTTAATATACTTGGCAAAGTAATGAGGCATATTGACCTTGGCTGTTGAGCACTACAATTGCTTCTTATCTTGTTTATTAGAACAGCGAAATAATAGTAACTTGGCGTATAGTCAGTGATAGAGCACAAATAGATGATCTCTCACGCATACTGATACCTTGCTGACCTGAGGATATGATTGCATCTGAACAGAGTGTACATACCCTGTCCCACCATGTATGTACAATAAGCTTGAGTAAACAGCTGGGCAGTTTCACATTCTTTCCAACACGCCTCATGGTTTTGCCAAGTAGTACATAGCAAAGGCTGATTTGCAATCAGACTTACACAACAGAGACGCCAATTGCACTGTGTACAAATCATCTCACCTGTTAAGAAAAAAATTGTAAACAGTTTCGAGAAGACAGACATCTATGCCCTGCATGACCTGCTGTTTTAAATGCTTGCTATAAACAAAGTATGATTTCATCTGGACGATGCAATAATCTCGGAAGTACTGATCATACCGAGCCCTGACTTTCTACTCAGGTTTGCACTCAGTTTTTATTCACATTACCCATTATATGGCAGAGATGAGACTTCTTGCTGTAAGAACATGTTACAGGAGGGACTTCTTTCTCAGCATTAGAGATATAGTTTCCCATTTCTAGCTTTTCCTGTATTGTCTGGGTTGCTGTCACAATCTTACAACTGAAGTGAAGATTCAGATTCCTGCATATCCACCTCACTTGCTGTATCTGTAGAGTTTCCATCTGTGGCACTGTCATCTAAAGGATGGATATCAACTGTTATGTAGAACTGCTGCTGTCATCTCCGGAATCCACAAAACTGACCAAAGTATTTGCTTCTTCTTCATCACTGCTATCCAAACCCACATTGATTACTATTCTATCTATATCTTCATTCAGGCGTCTCAATGCTAGTATTCTTGTTCACTTTGATGCACACGTTTCTCCAGTCCTCTTCAGTGATATCATTTAAACAGTCTTGATAGTCCTTTAAGCACGTTTAAAGTAATGGAACACACATTTTTTCAGCTATTTTTTGCTACATTATATTCCATATTAATTCAATAGGGTTTAGATCACAGTGATAAGGTGGCAATCTGAGGACTTCAAACCCATGGTCTTCCAAAAGTTTATCTGCGCTATACACTGGAGGTGGTTTGTTTGCTTTGACAATTTCCAAAATCTCCCTCTTGGTTAAATATTCTTCGAAATCCAAAACATTAACCTTTAACCATGCAACAATCTGTTCTTTCCGTGATGCCGTTTTTCTTTTCCTCCGTGCAGAAATGAAAATATTCTGAATAATATTTCTGCTTTGAGAGTTTAAAACTCTCCGCAGTGACTTTTTCGGAGCTTCCATGTTTAAAACCTGCTATTTGAGACACCCAGTTTGTGATATGATGCTACAATGTGCCAACACAACTAGATTAACAATTTAATATGCAGCTTGTAGCCATCACTTCCAACAGGTCTAGTTCCTGCTATCATCATGTGTAAACAAGTATCTTCCTAAATGTCCTGGGTAGTTCATTGTATATCGTTTTCTTGTGAGTACCTTAATAGGGTTGTGGGAGAATTGGGATAAAAACAATACTTTCTTACTGTAATACCGCATTTTTTATGTTCTGAATGGCTGTTCGCATATACTCTGTTCATCTAGAGATTAGAGGAGACGTAAACAAAGCCACGTGCATTTTGACCACAGCGCGCCCTCTTGACGCTTCCGCCATGTAAATAGTCCCTTGAAGAAATACTGTTACTAAGGTCTGAAATGTCACTTAATGTTTGCTAAAGCATGAACTAAGTGTACTAAGCATAGTTAACCAGCCTAATTCATTCTGCGCACACGTTATTCAGTATGAAAGTAACATGGCGGAACAAGTGAGTTGTGAAACATAACTGCGGCAAACCGTTGCGAAGTGATGAAAAGACAACAATATTGAACGTATTTAACAAGTTCTGCGAGAAATATCCTGAACTTGCTATCGAAGACGTGATGAAATTAACATCCGAGTTTACCGGTGTGTCAGTTGCAAGTATTTACAACACACGCAAAGAAAAATCGTCAGTTGGTGAAGATCCCGGCCAAAAGCGGCCACGTACCAGATAAATGGTGGATGTAGTATGCGACGAATTTGTGAGATCTGCAATCCGTCGAAAAGTTCACCAGTTCTTTGTTAACAATGTACCCCCACCTTATACAAAGTGCTGTTGGCAGTTAACTCTGATCCCGATCTTCCAGATTTAAAACGAACTTCCCTCCACAAGCTGTTTCTGGAGATTGGTTTCGAGATTGTGAGCAGGAAATGAAAAAGTATTATTGTGGAAAGAGATGACGTAAGTAGCAGTTAATTTCCATGTGCTACATGTTATTTGGGTCAAGTAAATATATCCTTTTAGTAGTGTAAAATGCATATCATACCAACGCGTAGCGATAGGTAACCGTGTTGCGTCATTGTGAATGCACGTGGCCATGGAGTGATGCAAACCGGTGCTCTGTTTATATCTCCTCTAATCTCTTGATGAACAGAGTATAGTTCGGTCTTATATACTACCTGGAAAAGTGACAAGGCCTATTGACCTTGGCCGTCGAGCGCTGCAATCGCTTATCTTGTTTATTAGAACAGCAAAATAATAGTAACTTGGCATATAGTTAGTGATAAAACACAAATGGATGATCTCTCGTGCCTGCCGATATGAGACCTTGCTGGCCTGAAGATATGACAGCATCTGAATAGAGTGTATAACTCTGTTTGTGCGATAAGCTGGCATAAAGAGCTAAGCAGTTTCACATTGTTTCTGACACATCTCATGGCTCTGCCAGGTAGTACCTTCCTCTTATGCTCTTATTATAACACTTAAAGCGTCAGCATGTAAAGACACACAACAAAAGTCAAATCTCCTCATAATCAACAGAGTACAATGTATGTAAATTCTCCATGTAAAGGCACTTTAGACATGCAATATGAGAGGCTTCAGAAACAAAGTTTAATCTTGAAGAGTCAAATTTTTTAATATTAAAACATGGGTACTACAATTAAAAAATAAAAGCACATTTTGAATAGTTTGTCAAGGGAGATTAAGACTGCCTCAAGGTCAAATTCCACCTGCTTGCATAAATTCACAATTATATTTTATGAGAGCAGGTAAAAACCTTGCCCTTAAATAAAGCTAGGTCACATCCCACATTATGTCCTGAAAGTGTTGGAATATTCAAAACTATCCTCACTTTTTTTCTGAATTTTAAAGATAAAATATGCAATAAAATATCAATTTACATAGTATTAAAAGCCTCCTTTTCAGACAAGTAAGACAAACTGACATTTAATGGACAAAAGTGACATTTTATGTAATGAACATCGTGGGCGCCAGCTGACTTTGTTTCAGTGGGGGTACATGTTGGAATCCCTGATAGTCACTTGGAACTTGATTTTCATTAAACAATGCCATGATTAATGAATAATGACATCCTTAAGCTTTAACCAGCAAATATAAAATGCTTGAACTTCCTCGAGTTTGGTGAAATTGTGAGCAGCAGAATTAAAACAATAGTCTAATGATAATTGACTGCACATTACATTCACTAATCTCCAAGTGGGGGCCACCCAGCCCCCGGTCCCCCCACTTTGGATGAACGTAAGCTATTATGCCTAAATGGAAATGCATCATCGCTTCCAGTTTAAAGGAAAAATATTTTCCCCGAAGAGACAAAGCTTAATAATTAAGTTCACTGTAAAATTTGCAATGTGACATTTTCGATTGTACATGGTGGGAACTCAGATATCGTTCAGCATGAGAAATCAAATAAACATAAGCTGGCCTCTTCTGCTGCTGTTGCAACAACTTTTAAAATCAAATTCACTCAGGTGAAAAATACAAACAAAATTTGGGTAATATGAAGGATCTGTAAGTGCCCTTCACTTAGTGTATTGATAAACATTGTTTTAATTCAAAATTATTTGTTCAATATACTTGCTTAATTCTAATGTTATGTCAATACGATGATGAGTTGATCACAACATTTTCAGGCGTCCCGTATTTTATCAGGAAAAATGGTAGGCTCAACATCCGGAGACGCCGTTAAATTTAGTTTTATCAACAAATCGCAACTAAAGCATCTTAGATTCGTTTTCTCAAAAGTTTTTAGGAAGATTAAAAGGATTTAAACATTTGTCATATCTTATGTAATTTTCACTGCCACACATACTGTGAATTTGAAGAGACTTAGCAATAAATGTAACCGCTTTTTAGAGAGCACCATATTTTTATGTTTTGGCGGTCACATCGCTCTCTCACAACCCCCAGAATGTCTGGAGGACCACACCTGTCGTTGGTTTACGGGTCTCACCGACCTGACCGGGAGAATTATCAAAATAAATTCACTGACCATATCCTCTGATTACCAATCAGAGGACGTATACATGCCATGACAGGTCAGCATGTTATGGGTTAAGGTTTTATAGAGAAATTAGAGAAATGGAGAGGTTGGAAAAATAAAGACTCCCTAGCCCTCAGGAACCCTAATAGCATCGGGGTCGGAAGAGAACAAGAGTTGACCAAGGTAAGGTCAGATAGAAAAGTTACAGTGAGGAGCAAAACACCAGTAAGTGGAAGTAATGTTCTGCTCAGCTTGGGTACCTTGTGGTCGCTATTCACATATCCCCTAGACGGAGACCCCTGAGATAAAAATAAAAGATGGGAACTACCAAACATTCAAAGAGTAATTCCTGAGTATCCTCGAAAAACAGCAGTTGCAACCTTCAGGCTGATTACAGGACATGACTGTCTGGCAAAACATTTATATAGAACTGGGATATATTCTTCACCACTCTGTCCTCTATGTGATCTGCAAGAGGAAATGGGTTGAGACCACCTTCAAATATGCCCGGCCACTTCTAATGCCCCATCCATCATTGAAAAATATTGGAGAGCAAGAGGATTAATGACTTCATTGTCAGAAATCCAGCATTAGCTAACAACAACAACAACATACTGTGAATTTATACCATAAGCTTTAATAATAAATACAAGCTTTTCCCACCGAAATTAAATTTGTGACTGGATAGTGTTTCTGTAAGGACCTATCTGGAACTTATAAAGAGGAGGTATAGTTGCTACTTGCCAAAGCGACAAGGTGTACTGACCTTGGCTGCCGAGCACTACAATTGCTTCTTATCTCATTTATTAGAACAGCGAAATAATAGTAATTTGGCGTATAGTCAGTAATAAAACACAAATAGATGATCTCTCAGGCCTGGCGATATATGAGGCCTTGCTGTCCTGAAGATATGATTGCATCTGAATAGACCATACATACCCTATCTCGCCATGTTTGTGCAATAAGCTTGCACAAACAGCTGGGCAGTTTCACATTCTTTCCAATAAGCCTCATAGCTTTGCCAAGTAGTACAATAAACATCCTTTGCTCACAGCGGTGTAAACAGTTATGAAGTTATATGTTGTGAAAATGTTTACTGATACTGATAGCAGCATTTGCATATGCTGCAAAGAACTGGGGTGGACAGCACATGCTCAAATGTATAATATACAAATGGATCTCTACGCTATGCTGTACATGAGCGCTTGCAGACCTCTAGAAAAAAAAATTGTGGCAAATGTACTTATGTATGCTCCATAGCTTTTAATGTCTTATTTTATAGATAAAATGCCAAGGAATACGTATATGTTTTTACTTTCTCTACTACATATAGTTAAGTAGAGGAAGTATTGTACTCCACCCAAAAATTCAATGTAGAGATTTCACCGGAAATATGTATTTTGAGGCCCCTGAATCCCAAAAAAGCATTTTTAGAAAAAGGTCCATGTTTGTGTATGTGTGTCTGTCAGTCTGTGGACAGCATAACTCAAAAACAAAAAGTTGGTTAAAAATCAAAGTTGGTTTTAACCCTTCTATACATGACCTATATTTTTTGCACATTTACATATCCTGGGTCCATTGGACACGTTATGTCTAATAATAGATTTTAAATGAAAATAAGTTTTATTAAGGCATTATTACTTGCACCATCTTCCATCATGATTGTCATCATAATGACCATATCATCATCATTCCCACCACCACTATATTCTTCATCTAAAGAGTTGCACGCCATTGTCTGTGGATCAACTTGATCATTTTCATTCGAAGCAATACTTATATCTGAAAGGAGGTCATTATCTCCGGCTAGCCATTGAGTAACAACAGACTCAAAATTTGGACTTGAAAAACATATGCGACCTTCCTTTCAATTTCTTTTTTTAGATGTAGATTGCAACATTTTATCAGAAAAATAGAATGTGAAGAAATAGCACAGGTACTATGTAACCCTTTCTTCTATAGCCTATAGGAACATAATTGCTGATCATGTTGTTCAGTGTTACAAATTTATCTTATCTTTCTTCCAAATCGTATTGAGTCATGGACATGTAAACATAAACTGCAACTTTTCACTCTTATTCACAACACAGGAGTACACCAAATGACAGTTGAACAAAAAGCTACAAGTTGTAAGAATGTGTTTCCTGCATTCACTACAAGCAAACACATATGCCAATAATGTATTCTCTGAATTCCAACAATATGTAATTGATTAAGGCATATGTGTACCAATGTGTTCTCTGAATTCCAATAATATGATTGATTACTTTAATATCTAATTTATTGACATTAAACACAAACAGACGAGTTCATCACACCTGGGTTATGTAAATGGGTGGTATAAAGAAGGAAAAATAAGTGCCACTCAAAACAATAGATACATATTTCTAATAGTATCGATAATGAGTTACTGAATGTTGCAGGAGGGCGTACCTGCTGCGATGGGGCTCAATTTCAAGTTTTTGTACCACAATTAACAGTTAAAATCATCTCCAGGTCCATTGGACCCAGAGTATGCAGAGGAGGGTTAAGGTTAATGTCTTTCAAGGCTGCGACACAAAAATTTTGAAGAAAATTGCTCCACCCTAAACTACCCTTTACATCGAAAATTTTTTGAAAATTTTGATTCTCTGGAAAATGGCTCTAATAAAATTTTGATTAAAATGCCATATGTATGAGATATTTTTATGAAAAATGAAATGTATATCTTAAATTTTCTAGCTATAGCCCATGAACTCCTGTTTACTCTGGAAGACTGTTGCATCATTGGTAAACCATAAGAGACAGACCAAATCTTACTATACAAACAATGTAGGTCTTGCTAAAATACACAATTTATGGCCAAATAAATTTTTATTGTAGGGTGAACCATTTTGAGATATTCCTTATTATTTGTGTCAGTTCCAGAAAACAAACTTTCGTCAAATGCAATGTCATTCATTTGTTTATATGTTAGTTGTGTAAAGAGGACGGAAGCTCAAAGCTTTAAAAGATTTGACAATCGCTCAATGCTTACAGTATTCTCATATTCCTCTTGCACCTACAAGGAAATAAGCAATAAGATAATTTCTGCAAATATTTATCTCAACTAATACAAAGAAGATATCGGAATAAGAGTTTGTGAGAATGGTTAGTACAAGAGTAAAGAAAGTCATGAGAGTGCAACACATCAGATTTCTTTTTTAACACATCAATTTAAATTCTATTTTTGGTTTTACAAAATACAAAACATCCCAAATGTTATATGTAATAATGATTGGTCGAAAGTTGTTAAAGTGTTGTATTGAACCTTCCCAGTGCACCAAACCCCAACTCTCAACTATATATGACCTTAGTAGAGTAACAGGTGATTTTACATTACGGAGCGCACAGAAATTGTTTAATTTCTAATAGCCATAACTAAGCAAATAATTTAAAAATACAGAAATAAAAAAAATGTGTCTACTTATTTGATGCCTATTATTCATAAAATATTTCAACCTTCTACGAAAAAGTATTGTTTTAACGGTGTGCAATTTGGTGTGGATTGACTCAGTTATATACTTTGTACTTCTGTATGTATATTAAATAAAAATGTTCGTTAACAGGAACAAAAGAAATACAAGCAGACAAATGAAAGAAAACAAATGGAAACGTACAAAGAAAAACAATTGGACTGTCTCTGTGGTTAGCATGCTAGTGATACTAGCCTTCAAATCCAGAGGTCCCAGTGTCGATTCCCGACTGGAGGGCAGACATTTTCTTTAGCTAGGAATATCCCCTCCCCCCCCCCCCTCCCAAGAGCCTGGACATATGAATGAGAGTTTAAATGTATGTGTAGGTGTGTGTGTGTGAGAGAGAGAGAGCATTTGATGTAATAGTTAACCCAAAGTAACAGAAACCTGAATATCAAAACCACCATAAAGCAAGTGAACATAATTGCTGTCACAAAGGTAAAAAGCTGTCGATATGACCTGCATATAAATGGAACAATTAAAATAATCCAGTATGCTAATGTACAAGAACACCTACCTAAACCATTGTATTCTTTGTATATTTAGTATAATATAATGCAATAGAATGTTTACACTACTTCAGTAATATTCACCTCCTTTGAACTTCAACAAAATAAAGAATGGTCAACGTTATTAGTTAATAAACAAACGTTTCAAAATCAGTAATTTGGTCAAATTCAACCATAATCGCTTTTAGAACCAGGTAATTAGTCTTTTATTATTTCCTTAATCATTTCTTTCCAATCTACAGGAAAATCAGCTGAATGTTTCTAGCTAAGCTAACGTCTGTGTACTTGTGATCAGAAACCTCAGGTGTTTGTACATTTTAAAAGTACACTGCTAAGAGTAAAATCTTTTATATTTACTTTTTCTTTATACAACATAGTTTTATGCTTTTATCCTTCAATCATCTGAAGCTTAGGACAATACATTGCTCATACTTCCATCAATCGTCATAAGGACGAATCGTAGTACCTAAAAGGCAAACCGAATCTCATGAGTGGTTAAACCACGGACTTGGGAGTGGGAGATTCACGGTCGAAATCCAGCCAGGACCTGATTAAGGGTTTTCTTTTTCCAGGTTTTCATCAGTCCTTTTAATTGGCAAATGTCACAGAAATACCTTTCGATCCTAAATTTCCTTTTCCACTTATCACTTCATTTCATGTGTCATCAGTGTCCATCCTTTGTGGTGCCATATGCGGTAAGAATGGGCAATAAATAGGCACAATACCACAAAAAAAATTGAAAAGAAAGCGTACAGACCATGAAGCAGCAACCCTCCAGAATCATAACTGAAATGCTTGCTGCAGATACTTATCATTTATATGGTTTAGTCCAAAACTTAACTGTTCCGTCCTGTCAATGAAGGTCTCTCTAACTCAGTTTTTTTCAAGTGTAGGAAAACCCATGTATGGACTCCCATTGTGTTGGAGGGCACAGTGGGGAGTGTGGGCTTTGCCCCTAGGGCACTACTGCACTAAAAACCCGCATAGCACCCACGTTATTATGTGGTATCTGCTGGCTGGCGCTCAATGCCGGGAGCTTGTAATGGTTGGGTACTATGTACTTGACTGATGCCTAGGAGTTTGGTGGTGACAGTAGATAAGAATTTCAGACTTGTTTGTACTTTGCTCGTTACAGTGATTTTGGATGCGTCAAGAACACCATATGATAATACATTTACACATATGCTACTGGTGCAGTTTTTTGTAATTATTAATGACGTTGTGTCTTTCAGATATTGAGATCTTTGTGATCTCAGGGTGCAGTAACGGAAGGAATGAAAAATCACACGATGTTTCTTCACCACAATGTATTATTTTATTAACACTTCATCGATACTTTACATTAAATAATTCCTCTCAGCACCATTCTAAATGATTTAAAATGCTTCCACCTTCTCATTTAGTGGAACCAATGCTTGATGAAAGTCTGGTGAAAGTTCCATACCCACACGTCACACCAATAAGTCCATATGTCTAGATTACACACACGCGAATGGGCAGTTTATGGCCTCCTCACATGACACCGCCTTTTTCATATACATCCGCGTATGCGTCCATCAAATAGTTCCTTCTTGTTAGGGAAGCGATCCCTAACCATCCTCCCTTACTTTTATTATGGAACACATATAATTCTACTATTTATACATATATATTAAAATCAAATATGGAAATATTTATGACGTCTTTAAACTAACTTAGTTGTTCGTAATAATGAGCATTTGCAACACGTTTTCGCCATTTAACCAAATCATATCAACATCAAAAAACAAATTACACTTTTAACAAATATTCACATAAACGATTTTCTTCTGGGGTCTTCTAATATTCTGTCTCACATGCCCCTTGTTTTATTTTTCAAGTTGTCACCTATATTTACAATCTTGAAACACAATACAATACTTCTCCCTACTCCTCTGATGCATTCACTTTGTACAATTTTTTTTTTTTTACAGTCTTCTTCGCTGTTTGTCTTTGTCTTTTGTTTTGGCATGACACAGCATGTCTTTATAAATTTCACATATTCAGTTACTACACAATACATGTTCAGTTATTATACATCACATATTCAGTTATTATACAATACATATTCAGTTATTGTACAACACATTCAGTTATTATACAACATATCCAGTTATTATACAACATATGTTCGGTTATTATACAACACATATTCAGTTATTATACAACACATATTCAGTTATTGTACATTTGACATTGACACAAATATAATTTAAGTGTATCATGGTTTATTGTGTGGCTTTTGACTTATGTTCCTTGTTATGAGGAGAGAAAAACAGGATACAAATTTTGAGCTAATGATTATGATCATATTTATGGCAATATTTTATTCAGTTCTTTGCCTTCTTTGTCTTGTAAGCTTATTATGTATAGGCAGGTCGTTGAGTCGGTTCTTAAACTCTGATGTTACTAATGGTACCATTTTTTAATTGGGTTCTTATTCATTATTATTTGGTTCAACATTTCTTCAAGCTTAGCATTGGCTATATCCATCTTAATTCATGGGCATTGCTTTTCTGATTATGGTTTTTCTTACTTCACTAATTGTCACCTCTTTGTTTCTTATCTCTATAAGAGAAAACTTCTATAGTTATAGTTATTCTGCAATTGTATTATTTTTCTTCTCAATTCACCCTCGACATCTTTGTGTCAAAATATTTTATCTTTGTCATCACAATTGATTCCTTTTTATTTTTGTCCCTGACATCCTTATGTCAAAAACACATTATTTTCCGTCGCTATAATTAATTTCTTTAATGACAATCAGTGTCCTCATCTGTCTTTGTTGACAATGCTCTTTGTGGTCAATATAGCCAATGACTATGTTGATTTTCTTTCTTGTTGTATTTTCTAATCTGAACATAATCTTCTATAAGTAACCCATTAAAAATTATTATTTTCCATCATCTCTATTATTCCTGCCTTACATGGTCGTTGGCAAAGACTATTTGGTCCTTTCTTTGTATGGTTTTAACTTATTTTTATGGTATCTTCCTACCAACTTGCCATTTGTATTCTGTAGCTCATACGTATGGTCACCCAGCTGTTTTGTTATGACCAGTGGTCCAGTGTACATTAGTTCCATTTTTCCAGATCTTTTCTCAGATGCCTTGGATGCTTTGTGGCTTCTTAAGAGCACCTTTTCTCCAATTTGTGGGGACCATTTCCTGATAAATCTTTTTACCTTGTTCCTCCTTTTTTCGGCCTTTGCTGTAACCTTCTGAATGCCAATTGGCATTTTTCCTTCTCTGTCAATTCCCATTGAGCAGCCATCATAATGTCAATGTCAATTGTCAACCTTTTGGGTTTTGTGTTGGTCATCAATTCGATTGGGGCAAACTTGGTCGTGGGGTTCACCGAATGGTTAATCACCTCCTCTATGTACCCGCATTTTTCCGTCCAGGAAGTGTGGTCTTTGTGGCAAAGTAGGCGGAAATATATATTTATATCCCTCATCGTTCTTTCTGTTGGGTTTCCTTGAGGGTAATATGTTGAGGAATAGTATAATTTTATTCCTAATGTTCTTAAGGTGTCCTGGAATAATTTACTTTTATGCATTGTTGCATTATCTGATAGTATAGATTTTATATTCCCATATTTTGGGACGTAGTCCTGATGATTTTATTTAGGCAAGTCCTGGTTTTAATGTTCCTAATGGGGTATATCTTAGTGAATTTTGAGAAAACATCAAACATGACAAAGATGTATCTGTTTCCATCTTTCCCCCTTGGTAGCTCGCCATGTTCGTAGATGCACACCAATGCATTTTTCTCATTTCTCACGATGGATTGTGGAACAACATCGTATCTTACATTAATTGGCTTGGCCTTCTGACATAGGTCGCATGAGGACATTAACTTCCTGACTTTCTTGCCAAGATGTTTGATGTACAGTACTTCCTCAATTGCAAGCATTGTTTGCTCAGTACCAGAGTGAAGCATCGAGTGATGGAATGCCAAAATAACCCTGTCCTGTAAGGAATTTGGTACCATCATTTTCCACTTCCTTACGTCGCGACCATGTAATTTAAACAGGATGTTCCTAAATTTCCCTATCTTGGCTTCCAATTTTGGTACTATGTCTGGAGCCTTGTCGAATAGCCTTTTCAATTCAGGGTCTTCTTGCTGTAGCTTCGCCATGTTTTTGAAGTCTTGTAAGATTTCGTTGCTTTCCTTATTATTTATCTGCATGATTTTAATTTCATGGTGTGGATTGTATATTCTCTCGGGTATGTGACTCTTCGATCTTAATCATGATAATAAGTCACTAAAGATGTTCTCCTTGCCCGGGATATGTCTGACCTCTATGTCATGCGATGTTATTTCTCGAGATTTTGGAGTTGCTTACCTTGCATTTTTGGATGAAGGACAGGCTTACGTGATCAGTATTGTCACCGCGCCCGCCGCATCTAATTGCCGACAGCAGCAGTGTCACCCATCGCATTATTGTCGGCACTACCGCAAAGGAGCCGAAGGAAAGAGACAGAGAATGGCCGCATTGTTGGGGCGCTTGCCGAAAGAGAGAAAAGGATAGAAGCTTCTGGAATCTTCCTCTTTGTATTCCACCGAATAACTGAACTTTCCAGAATAGTGCCTGGGAGATATAAATAGCGGTAAAGTGCGACAGGAGACAGTCAGTCAGTATGTGAAGGTTGAGTAGTCGTGCCGACGGAGACGGACAGACGTATGTGGAGCGTTGAGAGTCGTGCCGAGGAAGAAGGGACAGTTTTGTGACGAATTCGGAGCCGTGCTGTTGGAGAATCGGAAAAGACTTTCTTGCTGTTGCAACGAGTGTACAAGTTACTGTTTACGGAAATAAAAGTGTTTCTTTATCTCGACTACATCTGTCTACTTTACTTTCACAACCAACCAAAAAAAAGTTACACTGGTGTCAGAAGTGGGATTCGTCGAATTACTTCTAGTTTCGTTACATCGTCGTTAGAAGTTGCAACGTTAGAACCAAGATGGAGGGAAATTCGGAAACCAGGATGATGGCAATGATGAAAGAATTATTTGCCAAAATGGAAACGTCATACGACAACCTCGTTGCCAAAATGAAGACGAGAAACGACAACCTCGCTGCCAAAATGAAGACGGCAAACGACAACCTCTTTGCCGAGCTGAAAGAAGAAATAAAGACGAGAAACAACCTCGCTGCCGAGCTGAAAGAGATGAAGACGGCAAACGACAACCTCGTTGCCGAAATGAAGAGGAGAAACAACCTCGCTGCCGAGCTGAAAAAGATGAAGACGGAGCTATCGGCGAAAATTGATGGCGAACTGATTGGCGTGACGGAAGACGTGGAAGAACTCGGCGAAAAGGTGGAAGACCTCTGCCAGCACGTGGACGTCGTGGAGGACGACGGGGAACGTCTTGGCGCCCTGGTAGTAAGAGTTGACGAGAGCGTCAAAGTACTGGATGCCAGGGGCAGACGGAATAGCGCGGAGCCGGGGAGGGAGCACCTAGTGGCCGAGGCGACAGTTGCGCCCGTTTCAGATGATGTGAGGGAAGACGTGAAACAACTCGGCGAACCGATTGGCGTGACGGAAGACGTGGAACAACTCGGCGAACTGATTGGCATGAGGGAAGACGTGGAACAACTCGGCGAACTGATTGGCATGACGGAAGACGTGGAACAACTCGGCGAACTGATTGGCGTGACGGAAGACGTGGAACAACTCGGCGAATTGATTGGCGTGACGGAAGACGTGGAAGAACTCGGCGAAAAGGTGGAAGACCTCTGCCAGCATGTGGACGTCGTGGAGGACGACGGGGAACGTCTTGGCGCCCTGTTAGTAAGAGTTGACGAGAGCGTCAAAGTACTGGATGCCAGGGGCAGACGGAATAGCGCGGACCCGGGGAGGAAGCACCTAGTGGCCGAGGCGACAGTTGCACCCGTTTCCGATAACGAAAGTGTACGTCTCGGGGAAGACAAAGGGGCAGTTCAGGGACGTCGTCGAGGATCCCCTGGAGGAGTGTGTCGGGTACGTAACCAACCAGGATATGACATGGAGGACGATCAGCAGGGAAGCGCACAAGCAAACGAGCAACACGCGAGATCCGACTTGGCGTGTGACATGGGGGAACCGTCGGAGCCATCCAATCACCTGACGCATAGTGCCGTGAACGGAAGAATGGTGGACATCATCTTGGACGGCAGGATACAGGAGAGGCCGTGCCGAGCACGAGTGAACACGAGTGCAGCGGTGGACGCGACTCGCGCGGATGTGGTGGGGTTTGTTGCCGGACCCATCGGAAGCAAGGTGGCTGCGAAGGTGCGCCAGAGAAGTCGGCGGACATGGTACCCAGTGAGCCGTTTCCAAGTGCGCAGGATGGCCCGTCAACACACCAGGAAGAAGGGCAACTGGACGAGGGACCGCCAAGACCGGCGGTACTGTTGCAGAATTTCGAAGCAGGATGGCATACATCGTCCTACCCGGACCAAGGGACACTATCCAACAGCGATACCTAGGATCGTGCCTCCTGGAGAAGAGGTTCGATGGGTTAGTCCACCGGGGCGCAAGGGAGATGCCGCAGTGATAGTGCTGGTCGAGACGACCAGCTCTGAGGAGGGAGCAGTGTCACCGCGCCCGCCGCATCTAATTGCCGACAGCAGCAGTGTCACCCATCGCATTATTGTCGGCACTACCGCAAAGGAGCCGAAGGAAAGAGACAGAGAATGGCCGCATTGTTGGGGCGCTTGCCGAAAGAGAGAAAAGGATAGAAGCTTCTGGAATCTTCCTCTTTGTATTCCACCGAATAACTGAACTTTCCAGAATAGTGCCTGGGAGATATAAATAGCGGTAAAGTGCGACAGGAGACAGTCAGTCAGTATGTGAAGGTTGAGTAGTCGTGCCGACGGAGACGGACAGACGTATGTGGAGCGTTGAGAGTCGTGCCGAGGAAGAAGGGACAGTTTTGTGACGAATTCGGAGCCGTGCTGTTGGAGAATCGGAAAAGACTTTCTTGCTGTTGCAACGAGTGTACAAGTTACTGTTTACGGAAATAAAAGTGTTTCTTTATCTAGACTACATCTGTCTACTTTACTTTCACAACCAACCAAAAAAAAGTTACAGTATATATAATTATTTTATAATGGTAGATATATTGCCTGAACTTTTGTAATGCAAAATGGATTGCACCTATTTCTAATTCCGTTATGCAGGCATTGGCTTCTATCTTGTTTAGAAATCTAGAAGCTGTGGCAATCACATGTTTGTTGCCATCTGCATCTTCTTGTGCCAATATTTCTCCATATGAGAAAGCATCGGTGTATATTAGAAAAAGGTGAATTTGGATCCGGTCGTTCCAGGAGAATACTGTGCTTAAAAAGTTCCTTGATTTTCTCAAAGGCTACCTGGTGTTCGGCATTCCATTCCCACTTAGTATCCTTTCTCAACAGTTCTCTGAGGGGTACTAATTCCTTAGCGTAGTTGATCACAAATTTTTACTGGTACTGCAAAATGCCCAGAAACCTTCTCAACTGTTTCAAGTTACGTGGGGGTGGTATATACTCTATTGCCTTGACTCTCTCCGAATTAGGTTGTATTCCATCAGGCGTAATGATGTGGCCTAGAAATTCTGCCTCTTTTACGAAAAATTCACACTTTTCCAAGTTCAGGGTCATGTTGCTTTCCTGAAACTTGGACAATACATAATCTATGTGATGTAAGTGTGACTTGGGATTCTTGCTGTATATTAAAAAATCGTCGACATATTGCGTTACAAAAGCCTCGATAGTATCCCCGAAAACTTTGTCTAGAGCCCTCAGTAGTGCACTGCTACTGGTTGATAATCCAAAGGCACATTTTAAAAAATGGTACACCTTTCCTTTGTGCAGGAAGCAGGTATATTTCCTGATGTCTGGATGAAGAGGAATTTGCCAGAATGATGCTGTCAGGTCAAGACTAGTAAAATGTTGACCTCCCTTCAATTCTGATATCAGTTGGTCTACCCCCTCAGGCCTGTAATGATCTGGCAAGGTATGCGCATTTATTTTCCTTGCGTCGATGGTCATCCTCAATTTTCCCTCTTTCTTATGGACCCATACCACTGGATTCACACAACATGAGTCCGACGGTTCTATTATTCCGTCTGCCAACATTTTCTGGATCACTCTGTCAGCTTCCTCTCTGATGGAGTTGGGGATGGGCCTGGATTTATGTGAATAGGGGGTGATATCTTTGACTTTAAAAGTATGTACATACTTATTACATGTACCTGGCTTTTTATTAAAAACTTTCCTGTTTTTAATTAATATTTTTCTAAGTTGGTTCCTTTCCTCTTCGGAGATCCCATGTTGTCCCCAGACCTTCTCGTCGATTAGCTGTGACATCAGTTCTTCTTCATCTGTTGGTAGTGGTTCAGGTTGGTAGTTGTTCGAGGTAACATACTCGTCTTCTGTGCAGATTCAATGGCTGCAAACATTAGTTTCCTCCTCGATCGTCCAACCTGTTTTCTCCTTATTTATCCTTAGGTCTACCAACCTATTCTCGTGGACATTGATGTTCTCCACAAAGCACTGCTCATCCGGATGGATCCCTGTCTGGTCTGGTTCCTCCTGGTATGTTTCTTACTCCAGGAACTTCGCGGTGCATTCTGAGGTTCCTTCCTTGATAATAAATTCATGTAGGTCATAATCGATCACCGACTGCAATACACTCTACACACAGGCAAGAATTCAGCATTTCTCTTTGTTATTAGTTCCTGGAATAGCTGTTTGTCACATACTGATGTGCTGGCTCCTGTATCAATCATCGCTGGCAATTCGATACCCCATACCTTCAGCCTAATCATTGGTGGATTAGTTATTTCCTTTCTTTCACTTGCTGGTCTCCTCAAGGTATCTATATTATGTTGGTCAATATTGCCCCTACTGCCACACAGGTCAACTTCCGGGACACAAAGTTGACTTGTACTTAGTTTTCCTGGGCGTTAGATGTGATTGTTGTTTCTGTATTCTGTGCAGCATCGGTCCTATTCGACACATTTTCATTCTGTTCCTGTTTTGTCTTACGTTGTCAGTGTTCCATTGGTTTCTGCCCCTTTGGCGTGAACCCCTATTGTATGACGACCTTTGGCTGTTTAAGTATTCCCTACAGAATCGTATGTGATTCACTTGATGGGTACGGTCTCCTGGTCTCCCCCGATCATATCTATGCGTTCTGTATCTCGATTCGCCCCTAGGTATTGTGTCGTGGTACCGCTGTCTTGTGTTCTCCATCCTCTCGCCATGATTGTGTGGTTGTGGGAAATGGTGTGCCCCTCTCCCCCTGTCATGGGTGCTCCTAGTATTTCTATCTTCTCCCTCACTCTGGTTGTTCGTAACCATGCTTCGGTTTAAGATAGGTGAGTTTGGGTGACCATTCCTATGTCTGTGCTCATTAGGCCGACCATTTTGTGTTTGGAAGGCTGTCAGTAATTCTATCATGTCTGCAAAATCTACTGGCCTCGCAACAATTAACCCTGTTCTCACTGTGTCTGGGAAATGCCTTGTTATGCTGGTAATTAGCTCTGCTTCCGACAGGTTAGGTTCTAATAGCTTTCCTTTGTTGGCTATTTTCATAAAATAATCGACTAGCGATAACCCTTTGGTTGGATCATATCTACCTGTCACTAGCTCTAGCCTAGTTTGGTTTTGCTTAGCTGGGCCCCAATACCTTGATAGGAATAGATTTCTGAATGAGCTATCCGATTCATGACCAGCTAGTGTTAGCCTAAGCCATTCCAATGCCTTGTTTTTTAAGCTTTTCTTAACTATCATCATCCTAAGCTCATTTGGTATCCTTTTCACTTTAAAATATTCTTCCATCTCCTTGACAAAGAGTTTTGGATCGTCTCCCTTCTCCTCGTCAAATGTAGGTGGTGTGATTTCATGTAGTATGCTGTTGGTGTAACATGTGTTGTGTGTTGTGTCATTGTTTGGTTGTGAACCTCTTTCTCTGTATGGTGAGACAACATTTTGTACATGATTCAAATAACTCTCATCTTGTACATTACTTACATCTAAATCATCTTGCCTTTGTAGTGCATTCACAACATCATTTACATTCGCCAAACTTTCTTTTCCTTTTTTCATTTCTTCACAAATTGATTTTAAATCATTCTTAATTTCTAAGTGACTTTGTTTCATATCATTTATAGCATCCTGTTGCAAATGTACTACATCAGCCATAGTCTTAATTTTAGGAATTACAATTTGTTCTACAGTTTCATTAATAATGCCTTTCTTTACTACCTCAATCTCTTTCCTTAATTCCTCAGTTATTTCTGCTTTTACATTTGTAATCTTACAGTCTACACTTGCATTACGTTCTCTACATCTACCAATTTCTCCTTCTAATACAATCTTATTTTCTCTCATTTCCGATTCAATTTTTCCCATCCTATCTCCTATGATTTCTATCCTAGCTTCTAAGGCTTCCTTTGTCTCATTTAAGTTTTTATGTACTAATTTTAAATTAGTTTCCATTACTTTCATATTTTCTTTACACTCCTGTCTTCCTAATTCTATTTTCTGTTCTAAGTCCTATCTTCCTAATTCCATTTTCTGTTCTAAGTCCTTTCTCACTTCCTCCATTTTCTGCCCTATCTCTTCCTTATTCTGTTCTAGTTTTTGTCCTATACTCTGACCTAAACTTTGTTCTATGTTCTGTCTCAATTCTGCATTATTTTGTTCCATTTCCTGACCTAATTCTACCTTGTTTTGTTTCATTTTTTGACCTAAACTTTGTTCTAGTTTTTCAAACATGATCATTAATAACCTTTGGTCTTTTCCTATTGCTACCTGTTCCTCACTTTCTGGTTCTATTTGATAACTAGGCCTATCTGCCCCTTCCTCTACTCCTGTCACTAGATCTCCCTCTTTTCGCAAAATTTTAGTTTCTTTGTTCAGTTCACTTTGGTTTAAAAGTCCTGCTATTTTGCCGCTTCGTAGTAACATAAAAATAAAAATAAACTGGATGTAAAAATAAAAATTTTTGGTCCTACTTTTTTTTCGTTGATTTGTCCAGTTACGTGCGTCTCCTGGGCAGTTGGCTTCCCTAGACGATCTCTGGTGTTTTCCTGTGTTGATTATCGGTTCATCGGTGTTCTGATGTTGATATCAAACGATGGTCTAATGGCGTCTTCTTTCTTTTTGGTGCGAAGATATGGCGTCACTTGGTATTTCGCGTAAGTTCATTCCCCGTAATTTCCATTCCATCCAAAATTCATGCCCCACATTGGGCAAGCCATTTGGTGCGGTTTTTTGTAATTATTAATGACGTTGTGTCTTTGAGATATTGAGATCTTTGTGATCTCAGGGTGTGGTAACGGATGGAATGAAAAATCACACGATGTTTCTTCACCACAATGTATTATTTTATTAACACTTCATCGATACTTTACATTAAATAATTCCTCTCAGCACCATTCTAAATGATTTAAAATGCTTCCACCTTCTCATTTAGTGGAACCAATGCTTGATGAAAGTCTGGTGAAAGTTCCATACCCACACGTCACACCAATATGTACATATGTCTAGATTACACACACGCGAATGGGCAGTTTATGGCGTCCTCACATGACACCGCCTTTTTCGTATACATCCGCGTATGCGTCCACCAAATAGTTCCTTCTTGTTAGGGAAGCGATCCCTAACCATCCTCCCTTACTTTTATAATGGAACACATATAATTCTAATATTTATACATATATATTAAAATCAAATATGGAAATATTTATGACATCTTTAAACTAACTTAGTTGTTCGTAATAATGAGCATTTGTAACACGTTTTTGCCATTTAACCAAATCATACCAACATCAAAAAACAAATTACACTTTTAACAAATATTCACATAAACGATTTTCTTTTGGGGTCTTCTAATATTCTGTCTCACTACGTACAATTTATTATAGGCTCATCTATGGAATAAAAGGTGTGCAGTACCAGGAAGGGATTGTGGTGCGTTGCACTTACATGACTTTCTCTATTCTTGTACTATTCTTACAAATCTATATCTTCTTCGTGGTACTTGAGATAAACAGTTACAGAAATTATCTTATTGCTTATTTCCTTGTAGGTGCAAGGCAAATATTAAAATACAGTAGGCTTTGAGAGATAGTCAAATCTTTTAAAGCTTTGAGATTCCTTTCTCTTTGCACGCTTAACATATAAAATAATGCAGCTGTAGAGAGAATATTTTATCTGCTAATGTTCAGTGGGCAGGTGAGTGGAATAAACTCACTGCCGAAAATGAAAAGTTAATGTTGATCATAATGTACAACATGAAAAATGTAACTTGTGCTCAATATTATGACAGGATTATCTGTAAAAAGGATTTCCTGAAAATGGTCAAAGTAAATGAAAAGTATGTGAAATAAATGTCGTTAACTGAATTCCCCCAGTTTTTTGACATCATGATATGGTACCCTAGATGGACACGACTACCGTGCATAGTAAAGATGAGTACCAATGCACATCAACATCAAATGAGATATTAAAACTGCTAAACACTGACTTGGAATATCTAAGAAAGGAAAATTAACTGAAAGAAAGAATAAGAATGCTTGAAGAAATCATGGACATAACCATTTCCAAATCAAGCAAAGAAGATGGGAAATTGTCAGCAACAAAACCTCCATTAAGACATTTACACAAAATATAAATGATAAACATTTTCCCCCCAGTAAAAACAGGAATGATATTTTGTCAGATTTACCTCAAGGTTTTGATCCTGTGAAAGATGATCTAGGCTATGTGAACTTATATATGTCTATAGCAGGAAAATCCAATGAAATAAGTTCTAAATCCTCAACAAGACCTGGAGTTATCCAGCACCTCAGTCCTAGGTTTTTAAAAGGTACTTTGAACTTACACATGGATAGTCAAGGCAGAAATGTAGTCCCAAAGCTTAGGGAGAAAAATGTTAAAAACATCAACAGTGTACTAAAACCTAGTGCCACATTTGACCATGTAACTGATGGATGCAAAAATCATTGCAAGGATCTAGGACCAGATGATGCAGTTGTATTTCTTGCTGGCATGAATGATGTTTTGAAAGGTGAAGGGAAGAAAATGAACACTTCTCTGCGTAGACGGTTACAAGATTTGCTACACACCAGGGTGATTGTGTTTAATGTACCACATCGCTACGATCTTCCTTCTTGGTCGCGTGTGAATGATCCAGTTGCAGCAGTTAATCAAGAAATTGGAAAAATGTTAAAATATTTTAAAAATGTAACTCTTGTAGAATAAGTGGTTTAGGTTATAGGTTCTTTACAAAACACGAATTGCACTTAAATGGCTTAGGAAAGAATTAGATAGCATCTAAAATATTAGAATAATTGTGTAGACAGAAAGTGTCAGCTGATAGACCTGATCCTATCATCCTAAAAAAACTAGACATGGTACAAATTCAAATCAGTCCACGAAAAATTTAGTTCTTAGGCAGATAAATAAAGTTGCTAATTCCAATTTATCTAACAGGTCTATAAGTAAAACATTGGATTATCTGAACATTTTTCACTGGAATGTTCAAGACATTATTGGTTTGAACAAGTTAGCTCCAGCTGAAGATTATTGCAAACCTTTTAAAATAGATATTTGTTGTATTGTTGAAAGCTGGCTGGAACCTAATGACACTGACCTGTACATGATTCATAATTATACAATAGCAGGTTCATACTTTGGGCCTACTAAGAAACATGTGATTGTTTAATTTACATAAAAAATGACATTAATTTTAAACCTCTTCCAGTTGTAAATAGTTTGTCAATAGAAATGTTTTCGGAGCTTTCAGCTATATTATTAGAGGACTTCAATATAATAGTTATGTCGTTATATAGGTCTAGTACAGCGAAAGCACAATTTGATAAGTTTTTAGAAAGACTAAACTGTGTCTTAGAGTATTTGACTAAATTTAATGCTAAAATCATCATGACAGGGGATTTTAATGTAAATTTTATTAACTACTGTGATCCAGATGTTAAAGATTTAAACAATTTACTTTATACAGGGCTTTCGAATTGGTTCTTCACCACTGCACAGCCTTTTGCCCGTGCGAGTTTGAAGCTGCCGCAGCCGGGTTTGCCGCTACTAACAAGCCGCACGTAAAACATGTATAAAAATCTTACCCTATAGAAAATGCTGGTAATGTTGTGAACGATGGTTTAATCGATTCACAGCTTCTGTTCTTTTCAGATGAGGCCTGGTTTCATCTAAATGGTCATGTGAACACTCATAACAGTCGGTATTGGGCATTTCAAAATCCACATCGCATTCAAGAAATCCTACACTATGATCGGAGATTTGGAGTTTGGTGTGCTGTTAGCACAATGCATAATTAGTCCAATATTTTACGACCAGACTGTAAATAAAGAGAGGTACCGAAATGACATTTTGACCCCATTTTTTCGTGAACTGGCAGAAGAGAAATCATATGGGTGGTTTCAACAAGATTCTGCTACTGCAAGTACAGACCATGAATAAAATGAGGGAAGTGTTTGAAGATAGAGTGATTAGTGCTGGTATATGGCCCTCTTGCTCCCCTGATTAACAGTGTGTGATTTTTACTTGTGGGGTAACCTGAAAGACAAAGTTTACAAGAAAAATCCTCACACATTGGAAGAACTAAAATAAAATACTAGAAATGAAATCAGAGATATTACAGTAGCCCAACTTAATCATGTGAATCAGAATGTGCTTTCCCGATATAATGCCTGTATAGCGGAGGAGGGACGACATTTCCAGCATTTTCTATAATGTAAGATGTTTATACATGCTTTACATGCGGCTTGTTAGTAGTGGCAAACCCGGCCGCGGGAGCTTGAAATTCGCACAGGCAAAAGGCTGTGCAGCGATGAAGAACCGATTCGAAAGCCCTGTACTTTTGGTCTGTATGTAGTAGTAGATCAGATAACAAGACCCAGTGACAAATACAATGATTTTCTTTTTGGTAGCTGCATAGATAACAGTGCTACTGATATAGATTCTAATGAATCTCGTAGTAAAATTATAAAAACATGGATTTCTGATCATTGGGCACTGCATTCTACTGTAAAGAATTTGGATTTAAGCAGTAGTCTTTTCTTAGAAGAAAGTTTAAGGGAACTCTCAGGCTTGACTTGTTTACTTCAAAGTCTAAATAACTGACGTGTAACACAAGAAATTAGATGGGCTGTTCGCTGCTTTCATTTTTGGTTGCACTATCATCATCCAACTTCCAGCATTATAATTTGAAATGCATTCATCCTTGCTGTTTTATTTTCTTGGATGCTGGAGACCACACAGAATAATCAGTTATTTTTCAACTCATTGCGTCTTCTAACTCGGAAAACCATGTGCACAGTGTACAACACATCCAATACACTACAAGCATCTACAAGCATCTACCTACAAACATGGAACAGATCCACTCAGATCCACAGAATACTGGTCTCAATTCTCTGCTCAGATCACATGCACACACTATGCTATTCATACTTGAACTAACCAACAGCAAACAAGAAACTCTCTGAGAAGATAAACAGCAATGTAGTTGTTGTTGTCATTATGAGTTTATTTTTTATGCTTGCAGAGAAGTTGTGATTGGTTCTATTGCTAAAATAAGCTCTTTAAATGGAACCCAATCCAAGAAATATGAATAAAACTATTGGTGGTTATAAAATGATATTTTTTACTTCCATAATGGGGAAATTTCATGGTTTTTAAATTTTGTCATCGGAAAATGTTTAGGGGAACATGTCCCCCAGCGTTCCCCCAGAAAAATAGCACTGGATATAAGTAAATCTAATATGAGACGACTTGGCTCGAAACCACAGAAAGGTATGATACTTTGTAGTTCTAGGGAAAATATTGACATGCTTCTTAATTTAATTATTATGGTTGACTGGAACCCCATCTACTTGAATGAGGATATAGATTTTAAGGTTGATTGTTTTTTCAAAAATCTTAGTGTTGTGGTAAATAGCTCCTTTCCTTATAAGGTAATTAAAAATAAGAGTACTTTGCCTAAACAAAATAAGGTATTCAGTCCAGAACTAACTCACATAAAAGAAATATGTAACTGGCTTTATGATGTTTATATAAGTTCTGGCTGGCAGTCCGCAGAAGTATTACATAAGAGATACAAAAAACAGTTTATGTCTTTACTAAAAGCTACAAGACATAAGCAAAATGATGACTTAATAAAATCCTCTGCCAGTAGAAGTAAAACTGTGTGGAACATTGTTAAAAAGGAATGTAATAGGCCAAACCTAAAGTTAGATTCTTCAAGAAATTTATGTCCATTTGAATTTAACAAGCTTTTTATTGAAAAAAACTCATGAAACTGTACAAAATGTTACCTTGAAAAGTTGTAGAGGTATGAGAGGTAGAACTGGAACTTAAAAATTCAATGCCACAACTGGGATTTGAACCACAGACCTTCCGCTTACCGGGCAGCTGCTCTACCACTGAGCTATTGTGACAAACTGCCAGAATGGCATTAAATTCTCAAACCAGTTCATATTTCTCCTGGTAAACCTCAAAGGCAGTCTCACATCAGAGACAAATTACCCCAATGGTGACTTACTATTGTAAGTACTTTATATCCCAGGATTAAATAACCTTCAGATGGTAATTATTATTTATTTATGCCAACAAACTTACTGTTGGTGCTTTTAAACATACAAGCTGTGTGTGGGCAAAGTTTCAGAGGTAGAACTGCAACTTAAAAATTCAATGCCACAACTGATGACCATTGGGGTAATTTGCCTCTGATGTGAGACTGCCTTTGTGGTTTACCAGGAGAAATACGAACTAGTTTGAGAATTTAATGCCATTCTGGCAGTTTGTCACAATAGCTCAGTGGTAGAGCAGTCGCTCGGTAAGTGGAAGGTCTGTGGTTCAAATCCCAGTTGTGGCATTGAATTTTTAAGTTCCAGTGTTACCTCTCAAACTTTGCCCACACACGGCTTGTGTGTTTAAAAATACCAACAGTAAGTTTGTTGGCATAAATAAATAATAATTGTAGAGGTAGTTCATTTGATTATTTAAAAAACTGCTCAAGACCATCAAGTGTATTCAATTTTGAATTAGTCACTAAGGAAATGCTTGAGGAAGTTCTTAAAGGTATGAAAAATAGTAAAAGTTCTGACATATATGGTCTGAGTTCTTTTATGTTTGTTAGGTTCAGCTCATATTAGCAATATATTAACCAATATTATAAATAGTTGTCTTTTGAGTTCTATTTTCCCTGAAGGAATGAAGGTTGTGAAGGTAGTACCTGTGCACAAGAAAGGTACCAAATTAGACTAAAATAGTTTTAGACCAATCTGTTTAGTTCCTGCAGTATCAAAGATATTCGAAAAAATATTGAATAACCAAATTGTTTCTTATTTTGAAAATAATAATTTGTTTAGTGTGAGTCAATATGGTTATAGAATGGGAAAGGGGTCCATAAAAGCAACATTGTCTCTTTACACTACATGTTTAGAGTCTTTAGAGAGTAAAAGTAATATAAATTCTAGATCCTTTGATTTATTGAAAGCTTTTGACACTGCCTCCCATGATATTTTATTGGCCAAACTAAGTTATTAGGGTTTACAAGAGTCAGCATGTATACTTATAAGGTCTTATTTAAATAGATTACAGAAGGTTGTTTCCATTAATAGAGTCTGATTTTTTGTCTGTAGCATACGGTATACCTCAGGGTTCGGATTTTAGACCCTCTACTATTCATTATTTATGTCAATGATCTACCTAAAATACTTGGGCCTTCTGCCAAAGGATACTTATTTGCTGACAATTGCAATCTGCGTTAGATATCTAAGTCACTTATAGGACTCTGTGATCTTACCGAAGTTAAAAACATTACATGCATAATAGAAGATTGGTGTAATGTAAATTTGCTTTGTGTCAAGTTAGATAAAACTAGCATCTCAAGGTAACTTATAATAATAAAATAAATTGTGAAGGAAGGTAGAAAGGAAATAACATTTTTAGGTTTTAATCTGGATTCAAAATTTAACTGGGTTTGTCATATAGATAAGTCAGCTTGTAAATTGAGTAAAGATATTTTTATGACAAGAAAATTAAGAAAAGTTGTCGGTTTAGATGTGCTCAAAATTGTGTAGTTTGCACATATATGGTCATTTGTCTTATGGACAATGTGGGGTTCTCAAACTTATACTGTAAAACTTTTTTTATGATACAAAAGAAAGTGATAAGATTGATGTGTGAACTTCCTTCGAGGGGTCACTGTAGGCAAAGTTTTAGGTCCCAGAGAATTGAGGAGTGTTTTTTCAAAAACTCGATAGATGCAAAATTTTACGAAATTGAGTTACATATAGTATCGGCATAATTTTCAGTTTCTGCATCGTTCTGTGAAATCATATTTTGTAAAATAAAGCCATTATTTACTTACTGCAGCGAAGTTCTTGTAACAGCAAACACAAAAAAAATTCAAATCTTTCAAAACAAAAGTCTGAGATTAATTACAGGTGCTATCAAAACCACACCAATAGCAGCTATGGAAATACTAACCAACCAATGCCCCAATGAATATGAAATAGAAAAAGCGGCTCTTATTCAACACGAAAAGTTGATCAGACTCCCATTCAATACATGGAACAAGAGAAATTTTACACATACACTAAAGACTCAGGAGAGCTTTCTTTCCAAAATTCAAGACATCAAGAAGAATGTATACCTTCCTAATTCAAAGGAAAACTTCATATCTAAAGTCAATCCGACACAAACATTAGACATCACATATTATTTACACCTGACAGAAGAAGTTAAGAAAAGTGATACTCCAACTAGTGTTCTAAAATTATTGGCATTAGAGACAAACCATACTAGATTTCCAGAACACGAATGGCTCCATATTTATACTGATGGATCATTTATATCAAACCAAGATGGAGCAGATGCTGGAGTTACATGTCACCTCTTTTTCTATAACAAATCTTAAGTTATGGAACTACAAACTTTGATGGAGAAATTGAAGCAATTCGAATGGCCCTACAAAATCTTTTGTTCAGAATTTCACATTGTCAGGAAGCAGTTATTCTCTCAGATTCCAGGGCAGCAATTATAGCAATTACTTCCAAGTTGTCACCAAAAAACCAAACTATTATAGAATGTTGGAAGATGCTTAGCCATCTAACAGCACTTCAAAAACACCTAGTCTTCCAATGGATACCGGCTCACTGCGGATTGAGTGGTAATGAGAAAGCTGATTTTCTTGCAAAAAAGGGTACCAGCGGTGTACAAAAATCTATAGTTAATTTACCATTTTATGCAGCTAAAAGATTAGTCAACTCTGAATTCAAAAAAATTATTGCAAAATATTACTATGAAAAATCAAAGAATAAAAGATGGGAACTACCAAACATTCAAACAGTGATTCCTGAGTATCCTCGAAAAACAGCAGTTGCAACCTTCAGGTTGATTACAGGACATGATTGTCTGGCAAAACATTTAAACAGAATTGGGATATATTCTTCACCACTCTGTCCTCTATGTGATCTGCAAGAGGAAATGAATCGAGACCACCTTCAAATATGCCCGGCCACTTCTAATGCCCCATCCATCAGTGAAAAATATTGGAGAGCAAGATGATTGAAGACTTCATTGTCAGAAATCCAGCATTAGCTAACAACATATTTTGTAAAATTCGATTTGTGTCCTGTGTAGAAGGTAGGGAATATTAGCAGTTTTTTCAAAACTCGATAGATGCACTTGCTCAGTTAAACCAAAGGTTGATAGATGCGATTTTATCATCCCAAGTGTAGCAACCTCAATTTATGAAACGCATGTTGGCATTGACTGTCATCTCACTGTTGCGATTCTTGGAATTCTCAATCACTTCTGCAAGCTTTGTATACTGCTGCATCATTGGCAATAACTGTGAACTCAGGTTGTACACTTGGATTTCACATTCATTTCTGCAAGCTTTTTTTTGTTTTTATTTGTTCCATTTATATCCCGCCTTTAACTGCAGAGGTCATATTGGCAGCCTTGCCTATTTTGGCAATGGTGTTACTCATTTAACAGTGAGTTTTTTGGTCTTTGGGGGTTTTTATACGTTGAATTCACACACTTTCATTCAAACTTCCAGACTTAGCGAAGGATGAGGAATAATCTTAGCTGGAGAAAAATTTCTACTCCCCCTGCCAGGAATCAAACTCGGGACCCCTTGCGCAGCAGGCAGGTACTTCTGCAAGTTTTGTTATACTTACATGGCATTTTTATTCTTAGTTGAGACACTGCACTGTACTATGCACAATGGACAGAAGCTCAGATTGTGAAACTGTACCAGTCGTAGAATGCGCGGGAAGTAGGAATTCCAAAAAGTAAATCAAATTCAAGTCAAAAAAAGCTCATAGTCCAGCAATTACATGTTCACATGGTCTCGAGTGCACTCCACGAAATCATAAAAGTAAAGGGCATAAGCACTGTGATGCAGCTGATTTGACTTATAATGATATACTAAGTGGATTTCACTAACACCTTTCCGTGCTCAACAAAATAGATCAAGTTAAATTCCTTATGAAGTATATGAGTATTACATCTCCTAATCACAGAGTAGTGAATAAAGAAGCTGCAAATAGTAAGCAGACTGTTAGCATTAAATGCAGTGTGAGAAGTAATGATTGCCAAGCATTGCCAGTATGTACTAAGCTTCCAAGGAATTACAGGGGTGTCAAAAGATAGATTATCTCTCCTGGCTAGAAAATTTCACTTATCTGGGAATGTACCAAAAGAAACCAGAGTAGGTGACAGAACAGGAATATTACAGAAGGGCATTACTGCTGCTATAAAGCAAGACATTAAGAAGTACAGATGCAGAGAAAGCCACTATGGAAAAGCAAAATCAAGGAGAGGATATTTACCTCCAGAACTTCATATCAGAAAAATGTGCACCAACTTTTGTAACAAAACAAGATTAAGAAATCTACCAATCTGCTCATTGTCAAAACACAAAAACGTATTTTACAACTTCTTTAATCCTTCATTCCGTACACCTCACACTGATAAATGCTCAACCTGCAAAATGGGACTTATGAAGATTGAGATAGAGGCAGATGTGGAAAAGAGAAACGAACTAAGAACCATGTACAGACTGCACAAGTACTAATAAAGGTAAAGGTTACTTATTCATATTGTTTGAAATTTCTTTGTGTGTATTCAATATGTTTGTTATATAAATAAAACAAAATATATTGTTATTGTGAATGTAGCAGTACTTAGTTTCTAAGTTTATAACTAATAAAATAATCCTTATAAACATTAATATGTTGGTTGTATAGTACATTATGTATTATAAAAAGGTGAAAATAAATAAAATAATAATAAATACATAAATAAAAAGTGACAAGAACAATAAATTGCAAAAATAACAGTACTTCATGTGTTAATTTCTCACTCACGCAGAAAAGTTAATCAGCATCTATCGGTTTTTTAAAAAACTCTACATTCTCAAATTCCAAATTTGCACCTGTTAAACTATGCTATTTGTTTCTTTTCACATTCAATGAGACAGTATCAGGAAGGAGAATCGATTGATTAATATAGTTGCTGTGCTAACCAATTAGTATTGCCAATAAACAGAAACGCATTTTGTGCATCTATCGAGTTTTGAAAAAAATGCTCCTCAATTATGATAGTCTACAGTTTGCTTATAAGCGTTTGAATTATTTAAAAGAAGATTATGGTAGATTTCTTGAACATGTTTCATACTTGCAATAGTAGAGATAATAGAAATCTCATAATAAGTAGTTATTGTTATGCTAGGACTCAAAAGACTTCCTGGGCTATACCATAGCCGAGTGGTTAGACCATTCGCTTCTCACCAAAGTGGCCCGGGTTTGATCCCAGCAACCGCATGTAGGATTTGTGGTGGACGAAGGGGCACTCGGGCAGGTTTCCTCCAGGTTCTCCGTTTTCCCCCGCCATCTCATTCCACCAGTGCTCCATCTTCATTCCATGTATCATCAGCCATGCCGTATGTAGTTAAAGGGGGTGTTAAACACTGCACACAAAAAAGGACTTTCCTTTATCTATCTATAAAGCTGTTTAACTCTTTACCCACAAATTTAAAATCTTTTACTTACAAGAGCTTTAAGAACAAACTAAAAGGTTTTTTGACTGGTAATCCAATTTATAACGTAAATGAATTTTATGATATTGCACAAGTTTTAGTTTAATGATGATGTGATTGTTATATTTATTGTATTGATTTAGTATAGAATTAAATTAGTGTTAAGGTAGACTAAGTAACTTGATATGTACTCAGGAGTTTCTGCAATAAATAAATGATTATGAAGATAATACAAATGTCAGTCAAATTCACGTAAATCTGTATTGGAACATCAAAAAAGCAGATTAGAATAAATATAAAGCTGAACTAGAAAATAAATTTAAAGAACAAACAAACTCACAGCTGCATGACCAACCAGATCATATGAACAAAAATTTCTGTAAAGCCATCCTTGAAACCGCAAAAAAAAAAAAAAATATATTTCTTGTAGAATAGTAAAAATTTCAAATCCTTTTGGAATGCCCAGTTAGAAGAACTGAAAAAGCAAAGGCATATAGCTAGAAATACAGCTGAACAAACAAAAAACATGTTGGATACACAAATATGGCAAAAGAAATGTGCCTCACTAAAAGAAGAAATAAATCAGCTAAAAATGATGCAATCATAGCCAAAATCTTCAATAAATATTATGCTAGTTCACATAAAGTAACAAGAAATACTAAAAAGGAATGTAACAAATTTAAGAAAGATTTGAAACAAAAAAGAGAATGAGATCCTAACACTCAACACAATATCTTTTTCAAAATTTTAATATGCAAGAACTGAACATTGCAATTAATAATCTAGAAAACAAAAAGTCTCCTGAACCAGATCACACACACACGCACACGTGCATGCACGCGCGCGCACATACACACACACACACACACACACACACACACACACACACACACACACAGTTCCTAACAAACCTGGAAAAACAGCAAAACAACAACTACTAAAACTCTACAATCTATCCTGGAAAACCACTATACCTGCTGAATGGTAAAAAGTAGTAACTGTCCCACTCTTGAAGAAAGATAAATTGCATCACAAATAAAAAATTATACACCAATGGTGTCAAATAGGTTAAATTGGTTTCTAGAATCACAAAGTTTAATTTTCCCATGTCAAACCGGATTCAGAGAGCTCCACTCTACAAATGAACAAGTGTTACTTCTCAGTCAAGAACTCAAAGACTCCTTCAATAGAGAAAAAGATAATGTATCAGTTTTTATTGATTTCCAAAGTGCATATGATTCTATATGCAGAACAAAACTACTAAAGAAAGTAAAAAAGTAGGGATACAACGTACAATGTTTTCATGGCTATGTTATTTCCTAACTCAACGCTTTATTGCTACCAGATATGGAAGGGATATATTGAAATATAAACAAGTACACTGTGGCTTACTACAAGGTGCCATGCTCAGCTCAGGCGGCGCCGTGGCCGAGCGGAGAGCGCGCTCGCCTACCACCTAGGCGGCCCGGGTTCGATCCCAGGGATCCGCATGTGGTATTCGTGGTGGACGAAGCGGCGTCAGGGCGGGTTTTCTCCGGGTACTCCGGTTTCCCCCGCCATTTCATTCCACCGGTGCTCCATCTTCATGTATCATCAGTGTCACCGCCTGCGGTGCCGTAGTAGTAAAAGCGGGCGTTAAACACTACAACTACTAATGCTCAGCTCAACACTTTTATAATATTATTTATTAATGCCAACAAACTTACTGTTGGTATTTTTAAAAACACAACCACAAACCACACCATGTGTGGTTTACCAGGAGAAAAATATGAATTGATTGGAAAATTCAATGTCATTCTGGCAGGTTGTCACAGTAGCTTAATGGTTAGAGCACCTGCCTGGTAAGTGAAGGGTCTATGGCTCAAATCCTAGCTGTGGCATTGAATTTCTCAGTTCCAATCCTACCTCTCAAACTTTTTAAAATACTAATTAACTATCTGCCACAAGAAATATAAGAAACAGGCATAAAGTGTGCATTATTTGCCAATGACTTAGTAATGTGGACTTCAAAACCAAAAAACAAAAGTAGAGAATTAGAAAAAACCATGCAACAATCCTTAACCAACCTACAAAAGTGGGCCAAAAAAAACTTAATGACTGTTAATACAACAAAATCAAACTAGCAAATCTTTTCACTAAGGAAAAAACCATTAAAAATAAAACTAAATTTTGAGGGTCAACAATTACCAGAAGCACAGGAAGAAAAGTATTTGGGAGTTATATTTGATACCAAATTTACATGGACTGAACAAATAGAAAATGTAATACAAAGGGCAGAATGGTGCCTTTCACACACGTCTAATAGGAATGAAGTGGTGATGTTCCAGACTCTTAACACGACATACAGTTATTACAATACATACAATTACAGCCATTATTTAATTACAACAGCGAAGTTTTTGTAACAGCAAATACAAAAAAGAATTCAAGTCTTTCAAAACCAAAGTCTGAGACTAATTATTATAGGTGCTATCAAAACCACTCCAATACCAGCTATGGAAATAGAGTAAAACCTGACTAAACTGGACCTTCTATATACTGGAAACTTGGACAACCGGAAAATAAATCTCAGAATAGAGCTATTTTCTATGCTAAATAACACTCTAAACCAGAAAACTGTCTAACGTGGAAAAGGAATAGTTTTTCCAGAACCGTTTTCATAAATAACCTAACTAAGATGGATTTTCATTATGCTTAACACATAGTTACGAGCTTTGATAACAAACTTGCCACAACTGAAGACATTCGAAGTGCAGCAGATACTGCTGCTTGAAACAGCAGTTGTGAAGTCATGGAAAGAATGGATGACGATGAACCAACAAAAGGGAGCCAAAAATACACACTTTTAGAGAAGCATTATCTGTTGTAAATGACCTTCAGGAATTTGCAGCTTCCAAGAATGTCCCAGAACTCCTGGAGCTGATGCACGATACAAAGGTGATCTTAGAGCATTCTCTTGTGAAGAAGTCATGACAGTGCACTTTGACGGATATTTGGGGGAAAAGAAACCGATAAACTGCAATTATGTATGATATGTAAGTTGAAAATACAGCAAAACATGCAATTGAACCTATTAATTATTTACAGAATTTTATTTTAAATTATTCCTTCAGTTTAATTGTATGCGATTATACTTTTTGTACTTTGTTTTACTAAAATATGTACAACCCTTTGTAAGATGGAACTTGTGAAAATTGAAAAATATTACTGGAACAATCACGTTCCGTTTTAGGCAGGTTTTACTGTACTAACCAACCAATACCCCATTGAATATGAAATAGAAAAAACAGCTCTTATTCAGCATGAAAAGTCAAACTCCCATTCAATACATGGAACAAGAGAAATTTTACACACACACACTAAAGACTCAGGAGAGCTTTCTTTCCAAAATTCAAGACATCAAGAAGAATGTAGACCTTCCTAATTCAAAGAAACACTTCATATATAAAGTCAATCCGACACATACATTAGACATCACATATTATTTACACCTGACAGAAGTTAAGAAAAGTGATACTCCAACTAATGTTCTAAAATTATTGGCATTAGAGACAATCCATACTAGATATCTGGAACATGAATGGCTCCATATTTATACTGTTCGATCACTGACATTAAACCAAGATGGAGCAGGGGCTGCATTCACGTGTCACCTCTTTTCCTAAAGTGATACTCCAACTAATGTTCTAAAATTATTGGCATTAGAGACAATCTATACTAGATTTCTGGAACATGAATGGCTCCATATTTATACTGTTGGATCACTGACATTAAACCAAGATGGAGCAGGGGCTGCATTCACATGTCACCTCTTTTTGTATCACAAATCTGTAGGAACTACAAACTTCAATGAAGAAATTGAAGCAATTCAAATGGCCCTACAAAATCTTTTGTATAGAATCTCACATTTTCATCAAGCAGTTATTCTCTCAGATTCCAGGGCGGCAATTATAGTAATTGCAAGTTGTCACCAAAAAACCAAACTATTATAGAAAGTTGGAAAATCTTTACCCAACTAACAGCACTTCAAAAACACCTAGTCTTCCAATGGATACCAGCTTACTGTGGACTGAGTGGTAATGACAAAGCTGATTTTCTTGCAAAAAAGGGTACCAGCAGTGTACAGAAATCTAGAGTTAATCTACCATTTTATGCGGCTAAAAGATTTGTCATATCTAAATTAAAAGAATTACTGTAAAATATTATTACGAAAAATCAAAAAATAAAATATGGGAACTACAGTAATTTCCTGAGTATCCTCAAAAAATGGCAGTTGCAACCTTCAGGTTGATTACAGGACATGATTGTCTGGCAAAGCATTTGAATAGAATTGGGATATATTCTTCACCACTCTGTGAACTGGAACTGGACCAAGACCACCTTCAAATATGCCCAGCCACTTCTACCGTCCCATCCATCCATCAATGAAAAATATTGGAGAGCAAGAGAATTGACGACTTCATTGTCAGAAATCCAGCAATAGCCAACAACAACATATTTAATGTTTTGAAACACAGATGCATATGTAAAACTTACCTCATATACATATCTGCTGATTTACTCAAAATGTAACACATAATGTAGCTGTTCTTCACACTTCATCCAGGCTTAGGACTGGCAGCAAATATACTGATATGTTTAACAGCTGGGAAAATGTCTGCTGTTAACATCTTCAGCTAAATTTAGCTCACATTACTTTTTACATTTATACACTGTACATGTATACTCTTGGATAACAAGAGAAACTAAAAGAAAAATTTGCAATTCTGTTGTTAAAAAATAAAAAATACAACTTTATACGATTCGGAAATATTGAAATTTAAAAATGTCTACACTGGAAATGATTATTGGTAGTGTTCAACTCGAATATCTAGAATGAATAAATTGGGAATGAGAGTGTGACAGGAAATATATTTTAAAAGAGAAATATGTTATTTCAGTGAACCAATTAATATAGTTTGGAGCAAGATAGGTTACTGAAAAATGTTTTTGAATGGATCTATCGAGACAAAAACCATATCCACCAAAAATATGGAGCAATGGACTGATGGAAATCATAAAGGAGAGAAGTAGGAGAGGGACAATGGATAAACAGAACAGAATAGTTTATTGGTAATACAAAAAGATGTCTAGTTGAATATATATTTCAGCTAGGTGTCCTCTCCAGGGTCAATCAATGATCCTTGTTACATACATAGTTGAAATGACTTTGTATAAACTCTTGCCTGAGAATACATCTGTGTGGGTTATATTCAGCATTGACATTGGCCATAGGTATATGCTCAATTGGATCTTCTTTCACACTCCTGAAGTAATCTCACCTCAGAATGCCAATATTATATAAACTGGCACATGCAACAATTATTGCTTGTATGGTCATAGCTTTTGTGAGTAATTTCCTCTTCAGGCAAGGGAATCTGTTTCCATGCACCATTGAGTCATTCTATAATATTTCTGATGAATTTATGAGCTCTACTGTATCTGAAATGAAAGGCATAAATTGTAATATTTTACTAAAAATTATTGCAAAAATGTAACTAGTAAAATTATGTTTTGTTTTCATTTTTGAAACACAGAATGGATATGTTAATATGAGTATCTGCAGGTATATTAGTGAATGTAGAGATCTAAGTTCTGTTGAAAATATCAGCTGCATTACTAATGTAGTAATAAATATATAATTAAAATAAGATGGTACTTTTATTGTAGTATCCCTTACGCTATCAATGAATGTTTCAAGCCCTTTTTATCCCTTCCCATATATCATTCTCATGGTAGGTAAGTACTCGTATTTACCTACAAATTACCTTTGTTCTACAGGGGTCCTCACATGGTGATCCAGTATGGCAATGTAAAGGTAAGGTAGCTGAGGCTAACCATTGTCCCCAAGCAGAATTCCATGGACTCTGCCATCAATACATTTCTCACAAATCGCAGAGTTTTCAAAAATTCTGCTGTCATGAGCTGATCCTGGCAATGTGAAACAATGTCCATGATCTCTATTTGGGGCCCACAAATCAGTAGAACATTCAGAGATATCCAATCCTTCCTATTCCTGTACAACTCTGCGAACTTCCCTCCAGGACTTTTAATTGGAATATATGAGCAGTCTCTTACACCTGAACAAATTAAAAATGAACTGGAACATGTCTGTAGTCTATTACACCTGAAACAATTTAGAAATAATTCATAGTCAATTAAACTTTTAATGAACATATATAAAAATGCAGTATTTGAGATTGCTATTGACCTTCACTTTTCAGTGGATTTAATGAGATTGCTTCCTGTGCTGTGAAAATGTTATATTATACCCTTAAATTTGCACCCACAGTTTCAAATTTGGTAACTCCTATCCTGATCAATATCTGGGGCTATATTAAGTTAATACGAGGGTGATTCAAATATAAAGGGTAATTTTGTTAAAAATATTTATTGATTAAAAATATACACAAGTGACTATATCAACATTTCTCTATATAGCTTCCTTCACACTATACACATTTTTGCCAACGTTTCGGAAGCTTGAACATTCTTTCTTCAAAAATGTTTGAGGGCGTGTCGCCAACCAAATGCGCAAATGCTCCTCGACGTTGTCGTTGCTTTCAAAATGTTTCCCTCCAAGCGATTCTTTCATGGGTGCAAACAAAAAATATTCTGGTGGGGACTAGTCTGGACTATAGGGAGGGTGTTCAAGGGATTCCCAGTGCATGTCCGCCATTGTGTCCATTGTCAAATTGTCTTGGAGAAGGATGACATCTCTGATGGGCATACAACGTCTTTTGCTTCAGTAGGCAGCTTTTACAGACCTTAACAATTGGCAATAGTAAGCTGCAGTCACTGTACGTCGATCATGAAGAAAATCAACCAACTTCTGAAGCGATTCCTTCAACAGTGGAGCTCTCGAACGGCACGGATGTTGTCATCTGTGAGATTTGACCTTGGGCGTCGAGCATGACTTTCTTTTTCCACAAATTCTTGGCCACCCTTAAATTGTCTGGCCCAAGTAAATTCTTGATTCTGTGACAGTGTAGTGTCCCAAAACTGTGCCCTTAAACGAGTTAAAATCTCTTAAGGTTTAACCGCTTCATTGGTTAAAATGCGTTGCGCAAAAGACGAAGGAACCTCTTGTTCACTCATGGCTGTACTGACGCCAGACCCTAGCGAAGCAGCCAACAAAGCTAGTTCCCCCTCCCTAACACACCAACCTTCAACCCCCCCCCCCCCCCCACTCCACTGCCCGGCTTAGAACTGCTTCCTCCGTCATATTCAACAATTACCCTTTATATTTAAATTACCCTCGTAACACTGGACAACAAAAAACAATTTTTGAATGTTTCCTGCACATCAATTCTTACAAATTTTGGGTTGAGAAAAACAAATATGACACTGAAAAATTTTTCTTTGCTCTAGTTTCTGTGAAACACACTAGGTGGAAGTATTTCATATTAACGGATTGAGAGAAAAAAATACATTTTAATTACATGTGCTAACAACACTGAATGTGCATTTAAATTTTTTTAAATGGTAGTTACATTCTAAGAGCTCTAAATTGCTGGTAGAATACCTCACAGATGGTTAGGTAGGAAGAGAATCGTGTGGTAGCTTTATGAGATCGTCTTTTAGCTTGCCTCTTGTAACAGAGTTCCAGAGTATCCCTACACAAAGACCAATAGTAATCCACAAGCATTTGAAAATGGCCCTGATATCTTTGTCCCATGTTCATCACTGACATAACAGATAACTAGAATTATTCCCCCATATAATCCAGAACAGCAATTAGCTCTACCAACACTTTTGGTTGGCAATGTATTGACTGCAGATTTCAGGGATGTATGGTTGGCAACAGTTGCCTACGCCCAGGCAGGAGAGAATGCCGGGAGATGCCCACAGAGTGCAGCTGTGAAGCCGAGAGTTAAGTACAGAGGGGGTGTGGCACCTTGCTGGTACTTCTTTGTATTGGTTGTATTCATTTTATGCTAATAGCACGGTATTTCATGTCAGTAGTGTACAATAATCGATGACATATGTACAACAAACTTATTCTGTTTCAAAGGACAATAAGTGAAGCTTCTTTTTGTGCGTGTGTGCGTGCGTGCGTGCGTGGGTGCGTGGGTGCGTGTGTGCGTGTGTGTGCGGGGGTGTGCGGGGGTGTGCGGGTGTGTGCGGGTGTGTGCGGGTGTGTGCGTGTGTGTGCGTGTGCGCGTGTGTGCGCGTGTGTGCGCGTGTGTGCGCGTGTGTGCGTGTGTGCGCGTGTGCGCGCGTGTGCGCGCGTGTGCGCGTGTGTGCGCGTGTGTGCGCGTGTGTGTGCGTGTGTGTGCGTGTGTGCGCGCGCGTGTGCGTGCGTGTGCGTGCGTGTGCGTGCGTGTGCGTGCGTGTGCGTGCGTGTGCGTGTGCGTGTGCGTGTGCGTGTGCGTGTGCGTGTGCGTGTGTGTGTGTGTGTGTGTGTGTGTGTGTGGCGTTTAATGGTCTATTTCTTTCATTACATATGGCACCACAGGCGGTGAAACTGGTGATACATGAAATGAAATGGTATTTGGAAAAGGATTTTTTTGGGGAAGGAAACATTCCAGGACTATATCTAGGGAATCTGTCCAACATGTGTCGGTTTTGTGCCCTTGTAATTTTAAACCTAATTCATCTATCTAAATATTTTTAATTATATGTAGCCATTTATGTGCTTTACATTATACATAGTAATTAATACATGAATATATTAATATGAGGGCTGATCAACAAAGATTGAGACTGATTTTTTCCTGTAGCTTCCATGATAGTTTCGTATCTGTAACATTAATATTTGAAAAGAGCAGGTTTTTATGTATAATGTCGGTAGGTGGCAGCACTCTCGTATTGGTAGGTTGGTAGTAATGTTATATTTTGTAGACCCTATATGCATTTCGCATACCAGACAGTGGAAGTGACGCGAGAGGAGCAGTAGAGTGCAATCAAATTCTATTTTCGTTTAAACCATACAGCCACCGAAACTTATGCAAAGCTGAAGCAAGTGTACAGTGAAGATGCACTACCTCGTGCAACAGTGTTTAGGTGGTTCAAGGACTTCAAAGAAGGCCGACTTGTCAGTGTTAAGCAAGGTGGGCCTGGTGCTTCGGCTTCTGCTGTGACTGAAGTCAACATCAACACAGCTGCTGTGTTTGTCTGAGAGTATCGGCGTATAACATTACATAACCTCAGTGAAGTGTTGAGAATTTCATATGGCAGTGTGTTTACAATTATGCATGACCATCTCCATATGACCCGAGTTTGTGCTCTGGTTGGGTGCCATGTCTATTGACTCCCGAACAAAAGACTGTGCGCATGGAGACAAGCCGTAGGGTGCTGTGTCTCTTTACTGATAGAGGGGATGCATTTTTTAAATCGATTGTCACTGGTGATGAGTCATGGCTGCATCATTATGATCCTGAAGGAAATCAAGCCAGCACAGTGTGGAAATTGCCAGGTTCTCCAACACCAAAAAAGGCAAAAGTTGTTCCATCTGCAGGGAAAGTGATGATCACATTTTTTTACTGTAATGGAATGATTTACTAGGACACAGTTCCCCCTCACACTACTGTTACAGCAGCATACTACATGTCAGTATTGGCTACACTGAGGAAGCACATTGCAAAGAAACGACCAGAGCTTTCTCGGACTGGGTGGCGACTTCATCATGACAATGCATGGCCTCACGTCCCAAATCAAGTTATGTAGTTTCTAGCTCGATTCAACATTACCTGTGTACCACATCCACCTTATAGCCCCAACATTATACCCTGTGACTTTTTTTACTCCCATCACTAAAGGCAAAGCTTAGGGGTATTCGATTTGAGAACTCTGAAGCAGTGCTCAAGAAAAGTGAGGCGATTCTCAAGGAACTGACAAAGAATGATCTGCAGCATGTGTTCAAGGACTGGCAGAGACGGTATAAAAAGTGTATTGAAGTAGAAGGGGACTATGTTGAAAAAGATAATGTAAACATTGAACTGAAGTGATAAACTTCTGTGAAAAAAAATCAGTCTCAGTCTTTGTTGATCAGCCCTCGTACATCCTAATCATGTGTTTTATTGGTACCTAAAATTCCTTTCTTGATTACCATAAAAAAATTGTGTATTGTTTTAAGTCAGTGGGTTTATTGTGCTTTCAGCCAGGATGAGACTTATTTTTATTTCTAAAATACCAAGCACATCAGTAGAATAATTAAGCCTTAAGTACGTTTTTGAATTTCTTTTCTTTTTTTTTTTTTTTTTTTTTTTTTGGTGATGATGATTAAATGGAATAAAGGAGTTTTGCCTGTGGATGTGGTTACATAATTTGGTTAGTATGTCGACCAGATTTGGATTAATTTGCAAGTTCTCTCTTAGCTGTGTTTTCTATTCTGCTAAGGAACTGCATTAAAGGGTTCAGTCGTAATAAGGTAGGTGTATCAAATAAGGCCCACCTAAAGTTTAATTGTGAATGTTTGGAAAATGTTTTTTTGCGGTATTGAATCTATACTTAATGCTACATTAAACAAAAATGTTTGAAATGTATATCTTTAAAATTCTTGTTGTGATAAATGTTTGAAAATTATTTGCAATGTGGGCCTTATTAAACTCATGTGGTCTTAATAAGGCCCGCATTGGTTCATAATAAGGCCCATAGGTAAGATTTGGTACAAAACTGAAAACAAAAGGATTAACTGAAACTTTTCTTTTAATTTCACAATTTATCCACAAAATGATAACTAACAATTATTTTCGAAAATATATTCCTGATAATATTAATGAAAAAGTGCATTTAGAGCAAATTAATCAAAGTTCCAAAGCTCAGAATAACAAAAATGATTAATTTCTCTTTCCACTTTCTCTAACAATCTGGACACACAAAGAGTTCAATGTCCTCTGAACACAAACCAACACATTCTTCATGCATTTATTCCTTGCAGCTGATGCACAGTCTCATGTCTGCAACCCTATACTCCTGGCAAAATTTACAGTACCATGACTCTTCGAGTTTTTTGTTCTTGAGTCCCACTGGGCCCAGGCCGGTTTTCACTAAATGGACGAAATATTGTGCTGCTCTGCTGCGTGGTTGATTTTTTGGAGTTCTTTAATTTTTGGATACCACTGAGTCCTGGGTGGTTTTCATCAAGGGAGCGCTCTGGTTCCGAGTTGGCTCTTTGTTTTGTTTTGAGTTATTGGTTTTCTTAATTGTTTCCGTATCTTTGTCTTTAAACAAAGATTTTGAAATAATATTGGCCTTAGCGTTTAAGGCCGGACGACGAGTCACTGTTTTCTTCACCAGTTTTGGAGTGGATAACACCTCATGAAAACTTTTAATGCTTTCGATGGATGATGCAGGACTTACATTGTCCTTACTGGCCTTTGCGGTGCTTGGAATGTCCTTGTTGTTAGCCACTCTATTTTCATCTCGATTACCAATAATTTCTCCTTCATCACATGACAGGTCGGACACATCATCGTTAGGAACTGGGTTAAGAGGTTGTTCTGTTAGTATTGATGGTGCAAACGCAGACTCGGTATAGCTTGGGGATTAAAAGGATAAATTCCTGTTGCTCTGAAAACAGTACTACCTAGATTTAAAATTATGCTATTCTACTAGGAACCGCACTAAATTATATGTAACCGATATAAATGGTTTTTCTACACTAAAATAAGTATCAATACATCTCATTATACCTCGAATGCTATGTACTAAATAAGGCCCCCCTGGGCCTTATTGGAGACGTGCTATTTATTCTCGTCTTCTTGTTCACAGTAATCTTACTATTAATTATTTGGCAGATTTAGTTATATATCCTTATACAGCAATAAAACATCTTCTTATACATGTATAAAACATAACAAAATGCTTACAAATGGCTGCAAACACCAGTAATTAGTATGCTCTTCACTTTTGCATGAGCAAGCCCATGAAACACTAAAACGCAAAATGGCAGAAAGAGAGTTGACACTGGTTTACGATACTAGCACCCAAGGTAACTAGAGAAAGAAGGTAGGCCACTCCGGCACAATTGCTGCCATTGGTTGCAAGCAACATACGTCACATGGAGGTCTGAGAGCGCGCGCAGTTCAGACAGCAATAGAAAGTGAGCGCTTTAAACCCGTTTCGACATATACCATTTAAAGCATTGACTGACAGTTCCAGTGCGTAAACACTTAAGCAATAATTAATAAAGTGTAGAAAAATACAGTGATATGTGATAGAAAAGATACCTTAACTGAAAACACATTAGAAACGTTCGTCAACACATTCTACTTATTACAAACCAATTTTACGACCGCCACCGAAACTACAATCAAAATAAGAAGTAATAAATTATTGTTTGATCTTAAAAGTAGACTTACATTTGGTCATGTTGTTGCAGAAGAAGTAGCTGACGCCCACTGCTGACACTTCCTCGCGTTCGTTTTTGTCATACAGTTTTTAGTTTGTTATTTAAATGCCGTATCCTAATGAAAGTGTGGGTCCTGACGTATAGGGAAACAATTCTTTCATCCAATTCAGGAAATTTAGAGCAAATCATGCCAGTAAGCGCTTTCATCACTCCAGCACATTTTGAAACATAAAGCCATGGAATCCCACAAATATAACTTCAAATTCCTTCACTTTTTGGTACCACTGTTCAGTTGGCCGAACAAGTTCCCCCTTTGAAATAACTGTAATCCAGTCCTGTGGCACTTGTTTTGGCAAATTACAGTCACTGTCTTTGCTTCCCAAATTTTCTGTCTTAGAAATTAGTGCGTTAACACGTACCACAAAATGCATCTCATAGGGCAATTCGGCACGTTTTATTATGCTACTTCGTGCCATTTTAAATGCGCCCTGGCTCAGACAAAATGACTCCAACCCTTTTAAGATAAACAGAAAGATAAAAGGAAGCGAAATACAATGACCTTTGTTTTGTCAAAGACTGTGCACCGCCTTATCCCAAACCGTACTGAAATTCAGGTATAACATGAACGAAAGGCTAATGACCCTTCCTGTATAGCTATGCAGTGCTTCTTTCACATTCGGGAAATACGGACAATATTTTCTTTCCCATTTTAAAGAAAAGGAGCAAGGTGCTGGAATTCATGGGCGTCGCGAAGGGGGGGAGGGCAAGGGAGGGCCGCGGCCCCCCCTTGGAAATTAATGAAATTAATGTGCTGACTATTAAACTATTATTTTAATTTTTATGTAAAGAACAATTTCTGTTTAGCGCAAATTTATACGGTTATCCGCAACAAATACTATAACTTTTGACAACAAAATAATGAATTAATGTTATCTGATTGCAAAATTCTAACATTTGCCCCTCGCCCCCCTGGAAAAAGTCTGCCGACGTTCATGTTATTATTGTATCTTGCAAGTTAAGCTTTAAGTGGAGGGGATTGCAGTGTTATAAATCATTAAATAAGCTATCAAACTATGTATGTTGTGTCGTATGTGCGTTGTTATTCTTTGCACTGATATCGATATTCATTTGACATGTAGGTAAATGTTAGGTTATGTTGTCCCATTGAGATCCTATATTTAAATTGGTATAGTTCCATGTATAACGTTTTAGTAATAATATTTTATATCACCGAATACAGTATTTTAGGCAATTATAAAAACAGTATATCAACCTAACTTATTTAATGTAAAGAAAGCTGAAAATCTGGGAGCAACTGACTGCATTTTCTCAATGTACTATGGTCTACTGTCATTTGATTTTAATCAAAATCGTCAGAGCCATTTTTGAAAAAATTAAAACTTTCAATGTAAAGAATAGCCTGGACCTTCTAGATGGTCCTGGATTAGTCTGGGTGGAGTTATGCTGTACTCAGACAGACACTTTTCTAAAACAGCTGCTTTTTTTATTCATGGAGTCTCAAAACATGTATTTCCGGTGAAATCTCGATATAAATTTTTGGATGGAATGCAATAGATACCATACTAACTTTACTATGCATACGTGACAGAGAATGGAAAAAGTAAACGCGATAGAAACGCTTGACTATCGGTAGCGTAACTGCACAAACTCTTGGTTTTTCATCACAATTAAGCGACAGCTTTAGTTCCAATTTTAGTATATGTACCGCCGAAGCGAGTACAAGCGACAGCTTTCCGAAAAAAATTAAACTAATTTTCCTGTAGGTTGCAAAGCAATACTTAACAATAAAGCATTGATCATTATCTGTTTGTAAAAGTGAATGTGGTCGAATTTGACCACATTTAAAATATTTGTTGTTTATTAACTAGTAGGGTAGGCTACTGTTTATTCCATTGAAGTTCGAAGGAGATATTCATTACAAAA
This sequence comes from Tenodera sinensis, assembly GCA_030765045.1. Classification (NCBI taxonomy): domain Eukaryota; kingdom Metazoa; phylum Arthropoda; class Insecta; order Mantodea; family Mantidae; genus Tenodera; species Tenodera sinensis. The sequence continues at coordinate 163,273,639 of CM060962.1, forward strand.
ATTAAACGCATCTTATTTGTGTAGTGAATATTACAGATGCAATGCGATCATTCTATTATGTTACAGTACCTGGGTGACCGAGCTTCGCTCGGATTTTCTTTTCTTTTCCTTTTGATTAATCGTTTATCTACTTATTTAGATAAACTTGAAAAGCAAAATGTTAGCTAAATATAAATTTTTATGCTAATTGTTGGAGCTGTTTCCATGACGAGACCTTTAATATCCTGGCTTGTTTGTTGAAACTGGCACATTAAAAGAGAAATTATGGCCAAAATAAGGTTTAGAGTAATTGTGACTGTTACTCGTAAAATTGCGTTTTTTCCCCCAGGAATGATGCCTATATAGATAAACTTAATAAGCAAAACCCTGTATGAATACAAACTTTGATCTAAATCGTAAGAATTACTCATTTAACTATACAGGAATATAAATATAGTAGGTACTTTAGCTTTTGTACATTGGCACGGTGGGACTTTTGTTTTCGGTATGTTTCACTCGCTTTTGTTCAACTGAAATACACGTTGCCATAGAATTTCAACATCAAAATAAGGTTTTCAAGGGAAAGAAAAATTCTTCCAGTAATCTAATTCGCAACGAAAATCTAAATTCTTCACTGCGAAAATGGGGAAACCCGCAGCACTCGAAAGCAGAGCAAGTGTTAAAAACAGAACTATTGGTAAAAAGCAGTGTATGTTAAGAGCGTTCGATGATGTGTCGAGAACTCTTATGAGCTGTCAAACTGACACGAACGAAGAGAAACTGTTTACTATGGATGAAAACCAAAGGAAAAAGTTTCTAAAGGCATTAAAAGATCGGGGCTCTATAAAAGTTATCGGTTCCGTTTGTCGGAGAAGAAGATCGTGGTGCCGGAGGAGAAGTTGTTCGCGAAGGAGAAGGAGGAGGAGTTGTTCAAGAAGAAGGAGGAGGAGTTGATCAAGAAGAAGGAGGAGGATTTGTTCAAGAAGGAGGAGGAGAAGTTGTTCAAGAAGAAGGAGAAGGAGAAGTTGTTCGAGAAGGAGGCGTAGAAGTTGCTCAAGAAGATGACGACGTAGGTCCCGTTGCCGAAGACGAAGTGGAGACAGAGATATGTGATGGAACTTTACAGTTACAAATCAAAGCCGGTATCATTAAGCATCAGCTATAAACCTTGCAAAATTAATTAGTGTATAAAAATAATCGTTGCGATACTACTGTATTTAGGCTTCTAAATTATACAAGTAATGTTTACTCAACTTCAGTAAATATATTTTGACCAAGCAACTATACCTGCATCAATTTGTAAAAGTGGAGAAAGCGCTGAGACATTGTTTACACATATCTGGTTATTGATGGTAGGAGTACATAGTCTCTAACACAGGTCCCTGTCATCCTGTTCATATACTCACACTAACCTAGGTGTGCTTACCTAATATGGGCTGCACGTGAACGGCATGGGGCCGTTTCACATACACATAAGCATATACACATTCTCAACTCTGTGTGCAAGAACAAAATCGTATGCAAGATCGTGTGGCAAACTATTGTATTTCCTTTGAATAATGTCCAATATTTGGCTGTTCAAACCCAATTTTTTGACAGGAAAAATACAAAGATGCACATATTCACTAGTTAAATCCAATTCATAAAAGAAATACAGATCGAAAGTCAGGTATGTGTTGAGTATAAGAACAGGAACTATTTATTGAAAAAATCTAACACTTGGTTTAAAACCTTGCCAATCTAGCGGATTTCAATCTCTCCATTAGGTTTATACTCGCGTCCGCGCATGCGCTATAGCAGCAAGATGTCGTGAGGATCATAGGCTCCAGAATTAAGGTAGTTAGTCTAGTTGTTATTTATTTATTCTTATTATCATCATTATTACTATTACTATTCTTCTTCTTCTTCTTCTTCTTCTTCTTCTTCTTATTATTATTATTATTATTATTATTATTATTATTATTATTATTATTATTATTATTATTATTATTATTATTATTATTATTATTATTATTATTATTATTATTATTATTATTATTATTATTATTATTATTATTATTATTATTATTATTATTATTATTATTATTATTATTATTATTATTATTATTATTATTATTATTATTATTATTATTATTATTATTATTATTATTATTATTATTATTATTATTATTATTATTATTATTATTATTATTATTATTATTATTATTATTATTATTATTATTATTATTATTATTATTATTATTATTATTATTATTATTATCATCATCATCATCATTAATTATATTATGATTATGATTATTATTATTATTATTATTATTATTATTATTATTATTATTATTATTATTATTATTATTATTATTATTATTATTATTATTATTATTATTATTATTATTATTATTATTATTATTATATCATCGTTACTGTTAGTGCTATTATCATTATGGTTCTCATTATTCAACTTGAAGACATGGGCGTCGCGAAGGAGGGGAAAGGGGAACCGCCCCCCCCCCCTTGGGAATTAGTGAACTTAATGGGCTGACTCTTAAGCTATTATTTTAATTTTAATGTAAAGAACAATTTTAATGAGCACAAATTAATACGGTTATACGCAACAAATACTATAACTTTTGCCAACAAAATAATGAATTAATATTATCTTGATTGCAAAATTCCAACATTTGGCCCTCCCCTGGAAAAAAGTTTGCCGACGTTCTTGCTAGAATTACCTTGCAATTATACAATACTTTGATGATATTTCACAAATAAGCGTAATTTGCAATTAATCACATTATTTTACAACCTCAAATCAGATTTTCTCTAGTTTTGATCATTGAGGTCATCTATGAAAACGCGCAATATGTATAACTAAAATTATTTATAGTTGTTTAATGTATTAAAATAATCACAGCATATATTTCAATGATACAAATCTGATGTGCTATATACAAATGATTTTCTTTGCTCACTCTTGCGCAAAGTATTCTTACCAAGGCTTATCCTTCTATATATTCATGTTAACAGAGATAAACTTTCATTACACATTATAAAGGATTCATAAGTGAAAGCGATAGACAACCTTTCTCCCCCGCCCCTCTCTCTTTCTCTCGCTCTCTCTCTCTCTCTCTCTCTCTTCGTGTCAAATATGTTGCTATTTTCAAAAATGATAGCTGTCGTAATTGTGTTATTTATTTCATTTTCCTCTGCGCTGCATTTTCATATTGTTGTAAAAGAGTGGCCACACAGCTATTCTTAGAACAGCTCAGTCAATAAAATACTGTCTTAATAGGGAAAGAATGTCAGTATCACATTCTGTTTTCGTTTACTACATTATTATAAGGCCTTTTAATAAGGGCTACGTTGCAATTATAAACTAAATCCTAAAGAAAGTGAAAAAGGCGTGTTGAAACCTCTTAACAAAGTAATAATTGCACGATTATGTGGCACACTGTTGTTCCTTCCTCCTATAGATAATTTTCATTTCTGTTTTACGAAATATTACACAATGAGAGCTTTGTTTTTGTTCAATTAAAACGCCTGCGTTGACATTTCATGTCGGAAAACAAGAAAAGTAGAGTAGAGACACTTAGATACTACCATGGGATTTGAATTATACCGTAAAATGTAAGCTGCACGTGTGAATATCGGTACTACGTGACTCCCGTGTGACGTCATCAGCAGACAGCTAATCTCCACTCTTCCATAGTCCGATAGCTACTGCCATCTAGTACATACCATAAGTACATTTAGCAGGAGCAGTGGTGGGCCTTGTTAAGAGCCGGGCCTTATTTGATGCACCTACCTTATTAAAGCATGCCGATTATACATTTTAAGCAGGGGCAGACGGTCCTAATGTGCTTATGTGCTACAGCACATACTTAAAACAAAAGAGAGAAATTTACTTCGTTTTATTACCTTCCCCCACGAAGAAAATAATATCTCGAAACAGCAACTCCGTTGGTTGTGTATTGTTAAAGGATTTAAATCGTCTGCTGAGTTACACGTCAGCATTCAACCTCCAATGAAGTACGAGATGTGCTCAGTACACGGACACCGTCAAGAAAAGGCAAGTGCACGTGGATGAGGTGGATGGGGCGGGTGGGATGGATGAGGTAGGTGAAGTAGATAGGTAGAGGTAGATAGGTAAGATAGGTAGATAGGTAAGCTAGGTGAGGTAGGTAAGGTAGGTAAGGCAGGTAAGGTAGGTGAGGTGGGTGAGGTAGGTAAGATAGGTAAGCTAGGTGAGGTAGGTAAGGCAGGTAAGGTAGGTGAGGTGGGTGAGGTAGGTAAGGTAGGTAAGGTCGGTGAGGTAGGTAAGGTAGGTTAGGTAGGTAGGGTAGGTGAGGAGGATGAGGTAGGAGAGGTAGGTAAGGTGGGTGAGGTAGGTGAGGTCGGTGAGGTAGGTAAGGTAGGTAAGGAGGATGAGGTAGGTGAGGAAGGTAAGGTAGGTAGGGTAGGTGAGGTAGGTAAGGTAGGTGGTGTAGGTGAGGTAGGTAAGGTAGGTAAGGTAGGTAGGGTAGGTGAGGAGGATGAGGAAGGTGAGGTAGGTTAGGTAGGTTAGGCAGGGTAGGTGAGGAGGATGAGGAGGGTGAGGTAGGTGAGGTAGGTTAGGTAGGTAGGGTAGGTGAGGAGGATGAGGTAGGTGAGGTAGGTAAGGTGGGTGAGGTAGGTAAGGTAGGTGGTGTAGGTGAGGTAGGTAAGGTAGGTAAGGTAGGTAAGGTAGGTAAGGAGGATGAGGAGGATGAGGAGGGTGAGGTAGGTAAGGCAGGTGGTGTAGGTGAGGTAGGTAAGATAGATAAGGTAGGTAAGGAGGATGAGGAGGGTGAGGTATGTAAGGTAGGTAAGGTAGGTGGTCTAGGTGAGGTAGGTGAGGTCGGTGAGGCAGGTAAGGTAGGTAAGGTAGGTAGGGTAGGTGAGGAGGATGAGGTCGGTGAGGTAGGAAGGTAGGTAGGGTAGGTGAGGAGCATGAGGTCGGTGAGGTAGGAAGGTAGGTAGGGTAGATGAGGAGGATGAGGAGGGTGAGGTATGTAAGGTAGGTAAGGTAGGTGGTGTAGGTGAGGTAGGTGAGGTCGGTGAGGCAGGTGAGGTAGGTAAGGTAGGTAGGGTAGGTGAGGAGGATGAGGAGGGTGAGGTAGGAAGGTAGGTAGGGTAGGTGAGGAGGATGAGGAGGGTGAGGTAGGTAAGGTGGGTAGGGTAGGTGAGGAGGATGAGGTCGGTGAGGTAGGAAGGTAGGTAGGGTAGGTGAGGAGGATGAGGAGGGTGAGGTAGGTAAGGTGGGTGACGTAGGTGAGGTAGGTAAGGTAGGTGAGGTCGGTGAGGTAGGTAAGGTAGGTGAGGTAGGTAAGGAGGATGAGGAGGATGAGGTCGGTGAGGTAGGAAGGTAGGGTAGGTGAGGAGGAAGAGGAGAGTGAGGTAGGTAAGGTGGGTGACGTAGGTGAGGTAGGTAAGGTAGGTGAGGTCGGTGAGGTAGGTAAGGTAGGTGAGGTGAGTGAGATAGATGAGGTAGGTAAGGTAGGTGAGGTCGGTGAGGTAGGTAAGGTAGGTGAGGAGGGTGGGGTCGGTGAGGTAGGTGAGGTAGGTGAGGAGGGTGAGGTAGGTAAGGTGGGTGAGGTAGGTGAGGAGGGTGAGGTAGGTAAGGTGGGTGAGGTAGGTGAGGTAGCTAAGGTAGGTAAGGTAGGTGAGGTCGGCGAGGTAAGTAAGGTAGGTAGGGTAGGTGAGGAGCATGACGTAGGTGAGGTAGGTGAGGAGGGTGAGGTAGGTGAGGTAGGTAAGGTGGGTGAGGTAGATGAGGTAGGTAAGGTCGATGAGGTAGGTAAGGTAGGTAAGGTAGGTGAGATCGGTGAGGTAGGTGAGGTAGGTTAGGTAGGTAGGGTAGGTAAGGTAGGTGAGGTCGGTGAGGTAGGTGAGGTCGGTGAGGTAGGTAAGATAGGTGAGGAGGGTGAGGTAGGTAAGGTAGGTAAGGTAGGTAGGGTAGGTAAGGTAGGTGAGGTCGGTGAGGTAGGTGAGGTCGGTGAGGTAGGTAAGATAGGTGAGGAGGGTGAGGTAGGTAAGGTAGGTTAGGTAGGTAGGGTAGGTAAGGTAGGTGAGGTCGGTGAGGTAGGTGAGGTCGGTGAGGTAGGTAAGATAGGTGAGGAGGGTGAGGTAGGTAAGGTAGGTTAGGTAGGTAGGGTAGGTAAGGTAGGTGAGGTCGGTGAGGTAGGTTAGGTAGGTGAGGAGGGTGAGGTAGGTAAGGTAGGTAAGGTAGGTAAGGTAGGTAAGGTAGGTGAGGTCGGTGAGGTAGGTTAGGTAGGTGAGGTCGGAGAGGTAGGTAAGGTAGGTTAGGTAGGTAGGGTAGGTGAGGAGGATGAGGAGGGTGAGGTAGGTTAGGTAGGTGAGGAGGGTGAGCTAGGTAAGGCAGGTTAGGTAGGTAGGGTAGGTAAGATAGGTGAGGTCGGTGAGGTAGGTGAGGTCGGTGAGGTAGGTAAGGTAGGTGAGGAGGGTGAGGTAGGTAAGGTAGGTTAGGTAGGTAGGGTAGGTAAGGTAGGTAAGGTAGGTAAGGTAGGTGAGGTCGGTGAGGTAGGTAAGGTAGGTGAGGAGGATGAGGTAGGTAAGGTAGGTTAGGTAGGTAGGGTAGGTGAGGAGGATGAGGTAGGTGAGGTAGGTTAGGTAGTTGAGGTCGGTGAGGTAGGTAAGGTAGGTGAGGTCGGTGAGGTAGGTAAGGTAGGTAAGGAAGGTGAGGTCTGTAAGGTAGGTGAGGTCGGTGTGAAAGGTAAGGTAGGTAAGGTAGGTGACGTCGGTGAGGTAGGTAAGGTAGGATAGGTAGGTAGGGTAGGTGAGGAGGATGAGGTAGGTGAGGTAGGTAAGGTAGGTAAGGTAGGTAGGGTAGGTGAGGAGGATGAGGTACGTGAGGTAGGTTAGGTAGGTAAGGTGGGTGAAGTAGATGAGGTAGGTAAGGTAGGTGAGGTAGTTGAGGTAAGTAAGGTAGGTAGGGTAGGTGAGGAGGATGAGGTAGGTAAGGTAGGCAAGGTAGGTGAGATAGGTGAGGTAGGTGAGGTAGGTAAGGTAGGTGAGATAGGTGAGGTAGGTAAGGTAGGTGAGGTAGGTGAGGTAGGTGAGGTAGGTAAGGTAGGTGAGATAGGTGAGGTAGGTAAGGTCGGTGAGATAGGTGAGGTAGGTGAGATAGGTGAGGTAGGTGAGGTAGGTGAGGTAGGTGAGGTAGGTGAGCTAGGTGAGGTAGGTAAGGTAGGTGAGATAGGTGAGGTAGGTAAGGTAGGTGAGATAGGTGAGGTAGGTAAGGTAGGTGAGATAGGTGAGGTAGGTGAGGTAGGTGAGATAGGTGAGGTAGGTGAGATAGGTGAGGTAGATGAGATAGGTGAGATAGGTGAGGTAGGTGAGGTAGGTGAGATAGGTGAGGTAGGTAAGTAGGTGAGATAGGTGAGGTAGGTAAGGTAGGTGAGATAGGTGAGGTAGGTGAGATAGGTGAGGTAGGTAAGGTAGGTGAGATAGGTGAGGTAGGTGAGATAGGTAAGGTAGGTGAGGTAGGTGAGGAGGGTGAGGTAGGTGAGGTAGGTAAGGTAGGTGAGGTAGGTGAGGAGGGTGAGGTAGGTGAGATAGGTTAGGTAGGTGAGGTAGGTGAGATAGGTAAGGTAGGTGAGATAGGTGAGGTAGGTGAGATAGGTGAGGTAGGTGAGATAGGTGAGGTAGATGAGGTAGGTGAGATAGGTAAGGTAGGTGAGATAGGTTAGGTAGGTGAGGTAGGTGAGGTAGGTAAGGTAGGTGAGGTAGGTGAGGAGGGTGAGGTAGGTGAGATAGGTTAGGTAGGTGAGGTAGGTGAGATAGGTAAGGTAGGTAAGGTAGGTGAGATAGGTGAGGTAGGTGAGATAGGTTAGGTAGGTGAGGTAGGTGAGGAGGGTGAGGTAGATGAGGTAGGTGAGATAGGTAAGGTAGGTGAGATAGGTTAGGTAGGTAAGGTAGGTGAGGTGGGTGAGATAGGTGAGGTAGGTGAGGTAGGTGAGGTAGGTGAGATAGGTGAGGTAGGTGAGATAGGTGAGGTAGGTGAGATAGGTGAGGTAGGTGAGATAGGTGAGGTAGGTGACGTAGGTGAGATAGGTGAGGTAGGTGAGATAGGTGAGGTAGGTAAGGTAGGTGAGGTAGGTGAGATAGGTGAGGTAGGTAAGGTAGGTGAGGTAGGTGAGATAGGTGAGGTAGGTGAGGTAGGTGAGGTAGGTGAGATAGGTGAGGTAGGTAAGGTAGGTGAAATAGGTGAGATAGGTGAGGTAGGTGAGATAGGTGAGGTAGGTGAGGTAGGTAAGATAGGTGAGATAGGTGAGGTAGGTGAGATAGGTGAGGTAGGTGAGATAGGTGAGGTAGGTAAGGTAGGTGAGGTAGGTGAGATAGGTGAGGTAGGTGAGATAGGTGAGGTAGGTGAGATAGGTGAGGTAGGTAAGGTAGGTGAGATAGGTGAGGTAGGTGAGATAGGTGAGGTAGGTGAGATAGGTGAGATAGGTAAGGTAGGTGAGGTAGGTGAGATAGGTGAGGTAGGTGAGACAGGTGAGGTAGGTGAGACAGGTGAGGTAGGTGAGATAGGTGAGGTAGGTGAGATAGGTGAGGTAGGTGAGGTAGGTGAGATAGGTGAGGTAAGTGAGATAGGTGAGGTAGGTGAGATAGGTGAGGTAGGTGAGGTAAGTGAGATAGGTGAGGTAGGTGAGATAGGTGAGGTAGATGAGGTAGGTGAGGTAAGTGAGATAGGTGAGGTAGGTGAGATAGGTGAGGTAAGTGAGATAGGTGAGGTAAGTGAGATAGGTGAGGTAGGTGAGATAGGTGAGGTAGGTGAGGTAGGTGAGGTAGGTGAGGTAGGTGAGATAGGTGAGGTAAGTGAGATAGGTGAGGTAGGTGAGATAGGTGAGGTAGGTGAGGTAGGTGAGGTAGGTGAGGTAGGTGAGATAGGTGAGGTAAGTGAGATAGGTGAGGTAGGTGAGATAGGTGAGGTAGGTGAGGTAGGTGAGGTAGGTGAGGTAGGTGAGGTAGGTGAGGTAGGTGAGGTAGGTGAGGTAGGTGAGGTAGGTGAGATAGGTGAGATAGGTGAGGTAGGTGAGGTAGGTGAGATAGGTGAGGTCGTTAAGGTAGGTGAGGTAGATGAGGTAGATGAGGTAGGTGAGGTCGTTAAGGTAGGTGAGGTAGGTGAGGTGTGTGAGGTCGTTAAGGTAGGTGAGGTAGGTGAGGCGTGTGAGGTTGTTAAGGTAGGTGAGGTAGGTGAGGTCGTTAAGGTAGGTGAGGTAGGTGAGGTCGTTAAGGTAGGTGAGGTAGGTGAGGTGTGTGAGGTCGTTAAGGTAGGTGACGTAGGTGAGGTAGGTGAGGTCGTTAAGGTAGGTGAGGTCGTTAAGGTAGGTGAGGTAGGTGAGGTAGATGAGGTAGATTAGGTAGGTGAGGTCGTTAAGGTAGGTGAGGTAGGTGAGGTGTGTGAGGTCGTTAAGGTAGGTGAGGTCGTTAAGGTAGGTGAGGTAGGTGAGGCGTGTGAGGTCGTTAAGGTAGGTGAGGTAGGTGAGGTCGTTAAGGTAGGTGAGGTAGGTGAGGTCGTTAAGGTAGGTGAGGTAGGTGAGGTGTGAGGTCGTTAAGGTAGGTGAGGTAGGTGACGTCGTTAAGGTAGGTGAGGTAGCTGAGGTGTGTGAGGTCGTTAAGGTAGGTGAGGTAGGTGAGGTCAGTGAGGTAGGTAAAGTAGGTGAGGTAGGTGAGGTCGTTAAGGTATGTGAGGTAGGTAAAGTAGGTAAGGCAAGTAAAGTAAGTTAAGTAAGTCAGTGAGTCAGTGAGTGAGTGAGTGAGTGAGTTAGTGAGGGAGTGAGGGAGTGAGCGAGTAAGGAAATAAATAAGTAAGAGGCTAATTACACAAATTAATAACAGTGCTTTTAATATGAACTTGTATCAGATATACTCACAATTATACAAACAGTAAATGGCAGCTTTGAAATCTTGTTATCCCGTAAATGGTTTTTCTTAGCTATTTTGATTAAAGATACACAACAGCAGCACAGTTTCTGTGGTGCTGCCAAAGAAAGCGTTAGTCCTGAAGAAGCTCCACATAGTAGGGTGAAACGGTGGCAACAACAACACAACCAAGACGCGGCCTTCCCCGGGAAAAGTTATTATTATTATGGACACTGGCCGCCGAAGCTTACGTACGTTATTAACAGAATATTTACTTCGATTATCTTGAAATAAGTGAAGGAACACAAAACATTCTTGGTAACAGGGATTGGCGATTTCCTTCAAATATTAAAGAGAACTGCAGGTAAGTTGTTTGAAAACTACTGTACTTAAAGATAGATATTTTAGTGTTAAACGTTTTCATAATGAATTTAAAACAATCTTACTGTAAACCTAAGTAAAATACTACATGTTACTTATTTGTAGGGTCAGTCACTTGGCATGTTTTTAAATTCACACACTTTTAAAAATTTGGCTCAAAAACATTACAAAGACACATTCTAAGACTGGATGCGAAATTGCTATCCGTGAGTCTGTTTCTGTGGCGAGTTTTCAGGAGCTTCATTAGCAGGGAAAGTACCTTGGTTGGTTGGGAAATGAGGTACCCAACACACAGACCATTGCCGCTCAGCGGAACCGGTTTGTTCTTGCTGGCGGCGCGCGGCTGCAACATGCACTGCTACCTGTGTTCATTTAGATACAAAACCAGCAGTACGACACTTACGTTATATTGACTTAATTGTTATCATTACAATGCATTACTATATACATTCTAAAGCTTCCAAAGCAAAAACTTCTCCTATTGTCCCGCAAGCATGATTTGTGCATGGAAAAACTTGGTTCTACGTAACAGGATGTAACAGGCACAAAACGAAAATACTGGACGTTATCTGCAGGAAATAAACAAATAGTTGATGCAGCTGGTTTTCCTTCTAAGGCATCTCGAATATCTTTCATGACGGAATACCCAGCATTTTGCAGGAGAACAGAGTTTAACTTCTGTTTTATTTTTTCGGTGATCGATGTAGATGGAGCTTTAATAAGTCTTTCTGACAATGTCTGTACTAGCTCAAGAGCTTTGGGCATTTCTGTGTGACATGTCTGCAGATGTGTGTTTGTGTCAGAAATATGCCCAAAAGAGTTGTTTATAAACTGGAGCTTTTCACTTAAGTGATCGGAAAGCAGTGATTTTTTTATTCCAATTGCTGAACAGTCCGTAGTCGAAGGTACTATTTTAGCGATTGTAGTATAATGTGTGGCATATTACACTGCATTAAGCCAGGTTCCCCACCTCGTAATGACGGGTGGTGGGGGTAGAGGTACCCCTGGTGCCATTGCTTTGAACTTCATTATTCTTGCCGGAGCCTTCCGGAATATTCTGTTCATATTTGAAATGAATTTATTTACGTCATCATAAGATGAGCGGATCTCCTCCGCCACTCTGTGGCAAGCATGCGCCAGGCACGTTAAATTAATCATGTTTGTGTAAGTTTCCCGAAGCTTGTGCCCAGCTTTAATCATGTACGCAGACGCATCGGTTACAAAAAGGAGTACGTTTTCATGCTTGATTCCCATGGGCCACTGAAGACGCATTGCGTTATTGAAAACAGCTTCAATTGCAGTGTAATTTACTTTCTCCAGGACCTCTGTTGTTAGTAGAAAGGTTTGACATCTGGTTTCGGGTGAGAGAATTCCTATAGCCACGTTTTCAATGTGTCGACCACAAACATCCGTCGTCTCGTCTATACTCACCCATAGCTTGTTATCTGATACAGCTTCTCGTATATTATTATTGAGAACCCTTTCATAGCACATCGATACATAATTATGTCGCAAAACTGATTCAGGTGGAACTGCTTTACACGTATATTTTTCAATAAACTTCTTAAAGTGCGAATTATTTACTTTATACAAAGGTATATCCGCATTTATCATCATTTCACACATATCTCTAAAGAACTCAGATTGTTTATTGGAAAGCGAATCTGACGATGATGATTCAGAAAGTTTATCCTTTTGCGATAATAAATGTATATGTTGCTTATGTTTTTTTGTGTTACAATGTCTCCGGATAAACCTTCGTTCATGTACCTGTATTTCTGTTGTACATAATATACATGTAATTGTCTTCTTATTATCTCGAAAATACACACTGCCATACTCTTCAATCAGTTGCTTAATTTTCGAACTCAACTTCATTTTCGTCAGAGTAATTCTTTAATAATGCCAATTGTTCACTTTCGTCATCGTGTAATTCGGATCGTAGCCCAGTGCAGTAAATCACCCTAGGATTCGGTGCAATCTTTTTCCGGTCCACAACAAGATCGCAATTTAGTTTTCCGGATTATTTTCTTCGATTTTCGCAAACCCATCTCTCACAGGTGGCACTAAAATCTCTTGACCTCCGGGCATATTTAAATTTCCCCTCCTTGGCCCCGTCGGTTATTTCCTCGCGAGCTATATCCGCTACCATAATTTCTCCTTTCTTCTCTACGGTAGTACTCATCGTACGAATTGTGTATTCTCCATTGGGTTCTCGGGTTATGCCCGTTTCGACGTCCCCTATGTCGGCATTGCCTATCACGTAAATTCGCCTCCGCTCTAATCATATTTATTTGATGCTCAGGTCTGTCATTTCTTGGCCTACCCTCGAATCCTGGTGTGTCATTTCTGTATCGTTCCCTGATGCCAACGTCTCGGTTATGGCTCCCATTGAAATTTCTGGCGGCGCACGGTGAACTCGGCAGACCACGCCAACTTCCCCTTTCATTTCTCCACGAACCATAATCTAACTCACGTTCCCAGTTACTACTTTCAAAAGCTGACACAAGATCTATTAATTCTGTAATATCTTACGGCCTCGCTACAATCAGGTAATTTGTAATCCGCTGTAGGAAATGTGGAATAATCTGTGAAATAAAATCCGCTTTGCTTACGGGAGGATCGACTAATCGACAATTTTGCGCGCAAGCTAACAAGTAGTCCGTCATCGACTGTCGGCCGTTATCATTGTATCGGCCGTTGCTCAAAATTGATCTGGTTTTGTTCTGCGTATTCGCGCTCCAGTACTTGTTGAGGAACATTTGCTTGAAATAGTCGTAAGAACAATTTTCCCCCAATACAAGCCTTAACCACGCCAGAGATCTATTTTTCAGTGCCTTCCGTACCACAAACATTTTGAGTTGTTCCTGTATATCCTTTATCTGGAAATAGTGGTCTAAGTCGATAAGGAATTGCCTGGGGTTTACGGCATCAGATTCGTCAAAAATGGGAACAGACAACTCATTCGACAATTGCCCATATTGACTGAGACTATTTCCTGTATTAGGCGGGGTCACGTGGAAGGAACTAGGTGAATGAACTGCTACGTTCTCCTCCTGGTTCACGCTAGTTACCACTGAGTTCTCATACCTATTACTTTCGACTGCGCTAGTCGCATTACCATTATTAACATTTCTTAGTTGTATCTCTAGTCTTTCTAAAGATCCCTGAAACTTCACTATCCATTTCTCATTCTCTTTTGAACGGTTATCTACCCCTAGATAAGCTGATAGCTGTTTCTCAGTCTTTTCCTTAAGTTTACTGATTTCTTGTCCCTCGGCTTCTAGTTCAGCCTGGACAACTTGCAGGCTTTCATTTACCTCCCCATGCACTGCGTTTTTAATAGCTATTAGCTCATCCGTCAGCATTTTCATAGTTTCTACATTTTTTCTTTCACACTTCTCTTTCACACGTCCTAAATGTTCGTCCACATTAACTCTAAAGAAATTTAACCCTTCCTGGATTTCGGAAATGCTCGCCTGCTGTGCATTTAGCTGTTCCCACATTCTCTCCTCAAATTCCTGGTGGTTGTGATCTAAATGTTCTTTCAATTTTGATTCTCGGGTCCTAAATCCTTCGTCTATGAGCTCTTACATTTGACCACTAATTTTGCTCTCCAACCTGTCACCCATATTCTCTAATCTACCACCCATTTCATTCATTTTTTCTAAGAGCATTTTAAAGCAATCTCCCGAGATATTCACTACCATGTCGCTGCTCCCAGCACTACTTTCCTTATTCTGTTCTACCTAATCAATTTTGTTCTTTCTAATTAACTTCCCGCTACGAAGGAGCATCTATTTAAATTAATCTAATCTATCTTTCCCTCTCAGTCATGCAGTACATAATACCCTCTTATTGCTGCATACATTCTTTTCATGCATCTACAAGTATTATATATATATAGTTTTTGCATAGAACTTTTTTTAAAACTCAGACCTTTGGGCGACTTCCGTTGCTGGTTTGGTGTGGTTGTCCTCTGATGTTGAATATTGTCTCGCTTGTTGAACCATCATCTTGTGCATCTTTCCTCCCAGGTCTTGAGACTGCTTCTTGAACCATCGTCGTCTCCCACCCGGTGCTAGTGATGTTCCTTGTGGTCGTCGTCTCCTTGTCGCGTCCACGGCGTCTGCTGCTGTCCCTGCGTTGAAATTCACACTCGTGCACTGTTTTTCCTACACGTCGATCATGTTCTCGCCAAGTCACCTTCCTCCATGAACGATCATCTGGTTGTCATCTTTGTCGAGCCCCACGTTGGGCGCAACTTTTGTAACGGCGTTGGGCGCCACTTTTTTAACTGGCCCTCGTTGGTTGCGCCGACTTTGTAACGGGCCCGGCTGATCGCCCAGTTTGGGACGACTCACTTAGGATTCGATGCCTCGGTAGCTCATCCGGTGCAGTAGCTGACATATACGTGTTACAGGTTCACCCTGGTAGCAACACGACAAACAGACTCGTTCTATTGAATTTCCCCTATTCATATATTTTCACCCACGCGCTTTCTCTGGTCCCTTTATGGGGGGGGGGGGAGGGGGGAGGCATATTTAGCCCCAGCTGTGAATTATGCTTTTGAGGCAAGCCATCCCTCGGCGCAAAATGACAAAAGATGTTTGTCCTCTGTCGATATCTAGGCTTCAGAAATGCACCCGCGTCAACATACTTTCAAGAGGCAACTTCTTTACACAATTCATAATATAAAAATCTTAATACTTAAATAAATCTATGAGTCTTATATGTACATTTTGGTTCGATAATTACATATATATATATATATGTAATATGACGGGATAAACCGAAGTGATTGTTAAGGAAAATTAATAAATAAAATATTTGGATACACCATATAGCTTATTCATCTAAAAGGGCTACATATACGAAAATTTTCTAAGGCCACGGAAAGACCGTCATTAGGGTAAGGTCACCAGACAATGGAGACCAAAGGATATGAAAATCCTTTACAAACCATTGTAAAGTTAATAGTGACACAACATGGATTTTCACCAATGAGGGCAACCATATGGCCATGAAGAAGTGACAAAATGAGGGGAAGATTAAAATAACAAAACTAGCGAACAAGCTATGCCGATGGGCACTTACACAGGAACTTCGCACTCACAAGTTCACGTTTACGCACTTGCGTGAGTGTATCCTGCCGTCGACCACGGGAATATCAGTGCCGGGAAACATATAGCTGCGCCTGTTGTATGGTTGCGAGGAGAGAAGTTATAAATAAATGTGGACTGGGATACAGGTTTTACAATAAATGTGGTATTTCTTTCAACACGATACAGTCACGAGATAGAGTCTCAGCCGTGGCAGTACAGTGAGACCGAGGTATAACCAGCCGCTATATATACACATGGAAGTTTCCGTCTCAGGGGAAAGAGCTGAAAGTTACTTTTTACAGTGCTTACTTTTATGAGATTTTTAGAACACCATTGCTTGGGTGTGTAACAGAGTATTTTGGGGGCAGCATTAAGGGCCGTCGGAAGAGCAAAAGGAAGGGGGTGGTGGCTCAAAGATGGAACAGGCGGGTGTGTTAGGTCAGAGACAAAAGCTGGTTGACGGGGTGATTGATTGTGTGTACTGTGTGTTAGCGAGTTGACCGTCAGTTGTGCCCTGGAGTGGGTTGGTCCCCAGCAGCCCGGAGTCGAACGGGGGACCTTAGAAAGTTGGTTAGACGGCGAGGAGCCGTTCGTGAACCTAGGCAGGCGTGCAAGCCTGACTCTGCAAGTGACATATTATTCAACCTTGTTTATGTGGTTCCTTTGGGAATTGAGTTGCATGGACTTCTGAGTGGAATTAGCAAATAAATTCCTAGTAACAGTCGGCACTCGTATGGAAAGGAGAATTCGCTGAGTGGCCATGAAACCAGAGAGACCAACTGTACATTGCCTATGAGGGCGTTGACTTTCCAGGCTGGGAGTTTGCCGTCCACCATGTGGCTCCGAGTTGAAACATAGGAATGAGTACCAAGTTAATAATAGTAGTTCTTTGTGGAAGTAGGGAAAATCTAAAGGAACGCTTAACTGTCGGAGTTGCACATTATGAGATACCTTTCATCATTAAACTGGGGAGCAACTTAGTAAAGTGAACTGTTTGTGCAGGATTTGTAACAGACGTTAACTGATTTGTTACATGAGGCAGGGGTGTTTGTTTGGTGATAACAGTTGAGGGCGAGGACAGAATTACAGTGCCCGATTATAGAAAGCCGGGTTTTCTTGTTAGATTGCAGTTTCTTGATCTGTCCGGTTTAATTTGAAAGTTATGCGTAAATTTGCTGTGTTTTTTTTTTTTAATATTTACATGTTTATATTTTATAGTTTTCATTTTATAATAAATGTTATGTTATGTTGACTTTCTTGACGTTACTTGTTACTATCCTGTCTCGATCCTGCGGAAGAAAGTTATTAGCCAAGGGTAAGGAAGTAGGTGAAAGGATAGCGCAAAGGGAGGCGTAACATGTGTATTTAGAGAATTTTGAACATTTGTCTTTAGAGTATCAAGTTGGTCTGATTTCAGTGATTTCCAAATTACTAAGTCGTTTGCATACAATTTGGTGTTGATGCCTGTTTGTTGAAGTTGTTTGGGCAGATCATTTATATCAATATTGAACAGAATGGTGCTAAGTACTGCGCCCTGAGGTAAACCCAGTAGAGCTTTTTTTTTTTTTTTTTTAATCTGGATAATGTTGAACCAGAGGTTGCACAATATCTTTCTGAGACGAATTCTGATGCCCAGTGAATCATGTTATCTTTAATTCCCATTTGTTGCGCCTTCCTGATCAGATTACATCTCCATACGGTATCATAAGCAGATTTCAGATCGACAACTATAGCTAGGGTATCTTCTTTTCTATTAAATCCCTCTTTAATTTCCAACTGAGTTTAATTCCTTGTTCACTGGTTGTATGATTTTTGCGAAAGTCTGCTTGGCAGGGTGACAGAAAATTGTGGTGTTCAAGATACCAATTTAATCTGGCTGAAATCATTCTTTTCATAATTTTTGCTAGGACACTGGTTAATGATATAGGTCCATGGTTATTGATATCATCCATTGGTTTACCTGGTTTGAGTATTGGGATAGTTATACCTTTTTTCCAATTGGATGGAGCCGAAGATTTCCAGACATGGTTGTAGAGTTTGAGTAGTGTAGCTTTAGATTTTTTGCCTAAATGTTTTATGAATTCTGGATGAATTTTATCTGGTCCTGGAGCTTTATTGTTAGGTGTTTTAAAGATTTCTATATCAAGTTCAGAAGCTGTCAATTCACAGTAGGATATTTCATCTGTTGAAGCTAAATGATAATGTTTACTTTTTTATTTTCCTTTATTTCCTTCTTTATGTTCTTCTCTAGCTTTTATATATTTCTGGAATCCTAGCTGACGTAAAATTTAAATTAAATGCATTGGCAATTTCTTGGTTATCTGTTAATTCTTCCTATATATGATAGGAAGTTTAGGAGCCGTGTCATCTTTATATTGTGTTGATATGAACTTATATGTGGCTTTATTATCTTTTCTATATTCAAGAGTTTCCAAAAATGTATTATAGGAGGTCCTTTTAGCACAGAGAATTTATCCTTTTGAATTTTGAAGCTTTGATTTTCCAGTTGAGAGTACTTTCAGGGTCTTTGTTGGTTTCAGCTAAGTTTTTAGCTGATTCACGTTCATTTTTTAAGCTCTCTAAATCTTTAAACCAAAAGGGTTTAAGTTTTAACTTTTTCTTTAAGGACGTATTTTTTTGCAGTGTTCAGTAGAAGCTGGCATAGGTTATTATTAATTTTCTTAGAAAAAAATATTATTAGCTTTGATCATACAGGGCATTAATTTTTCTAATTCCAATTGATTATAAGGTGACGTGCTCTTTTAGGAAGTTGTCGAATGTAGGTACACAATGAATAATACACAAACAATTTTGGTTAACATATTTATAAATAAAAGAAAACAATATAATTGAGTGATACAGATAAAATGACCAATTAGTTATAAAACATATTTCTCCTTTACCCAACGTTAAATCTTAATGTGAAACCCTTTACCTATCTGACTTTAGTTATTTAGTGGTTATGCATTGAAGTAGATATACTTAACATTATTTGCCCTACTTGAGATGGTATAATTTGGCAGAATTTAACACTGGCAGTATCTATTGGCTAACCATCTACTCACTCATTAGTAGGAGAAGACAGGTGCACAGTCTCTCGTTCATTGGTGCGGTTCTTGGCGCAGATCTCGAAAAAGAAGACAAAAGTGACTTTCCCTCGTTTGTCTTTTATACTACTCGAGATAGGCGTTGCCTCGTAAATGTATCATATTGAGGTAAACACGTCACCCTTCAGTGGATCTTAGCCTCCGGTCTTTCCAAGTGAAATACGTCATACAATTAAATATTCCTCTAAAGGAAATCTTATTACAAAGCAAGTTTGTTTTTCAGGCGTTTATTTTGCAGTACTTTTCCAATTACTTTAAAGAAGTTCGCGGCATTGAATTGCTATACGCGGTTCGATACCTGGGCACTATATCCTCCCCTCAAGCAAAGCAGTGGGTTCCTACCCAGTGATGTGCCTAAAGGTAAGCAAAGTTATAATATATTTTCATGAATTTCCTTTACTGCCAATACAATGACTAACATGAATGTCTTTTGCTTCTTGGGGATACAAGAAACCATCTCAACCTAACCTAATATTACAATAAGGTGAGTATAATACTTGTTTGTGTGCTGAGTACAATTGTTTGTTTAGGTGCTAGAACATATTTCATTCATAATCTTTCTTTGAATCTAAAAGTTATTTTTAAAGTCTTTGTGGTACCGACAAATTTCCTGTTGATAAATCAGTACAACATGCTAGTTGTGGCCTAACAAGCTGTTGCTTTATCAGCTTCCGGTCTGTGGGCAGTTGAACCAGCTTCTACAGGTTTGTTGCAGGACGCAGTTTGGTCAGGACCAATTTCTTGTGACGCAGAGGTTTCCGGATCTTTCTTGTCCCGGCGATATCGTCGTTTTTCACAGGAACGCAATCTGGAATACCAACGCTTTCTTTTAAACATCATTAACAATGGCACACAAATAAGAATAATAGTTATTCAAATTCCCGACCACGTAGCTGCGGTAGGGGCGTCGTCACTCTCGAGGGTGGTCCTAGCTTCATGGATGCTGTCGACGTCTCGCACCAACAGTTGGGGCGGCTTGTCATCTGTTCGCAGCTCCTTCTGCAGGGTTCGTAGACGTTCCAGGTTTGTAGGTTCCGTTGCTACCATCGTAAAATTCTGCATCTCCTCTGGTGATAGTAGACTTTGGATATCGGGTACAACGATGGTATCCTCCGAAAGACTCCAGTGTCTCGCCGGTGATGGCTGGTCATTGACTCTGAATGGTAGTAGCAGTCGAGGTCATCCTTAAGTAGTCCAGTGCCATACAAGATGAGCAGTGTAGTGGAATTTTGTTTTCTGTCTGAACAAGACTTAGCAATGCGTAAAGGTTTAGATAATGAATAAATCCAGTAACTCCTTTCCTTGGTTTTAATGTGGTACCAAATGGGAGGAAAGTCAGGGTTCATTGCAACTCTTTTGCAAAGTCGATGGACATTGCGTTCTTGGCCAAAGAACAGAGAGGAAACACAAGTGGGAGAGGTTGCAGTGTATAAGGCGAATTCGGCAGGACAAATAGAAGTGGAACCAGATTTACATCGGCTAAGGATAGGTTCGGTGAGTAGGGCGTATTTCTGCCTATCCTTAGATACTGCCAGATATGTCACCAAAGTATCTATAGTGATGTAATGTTTTACTTCCGGTACAAAGATTGGTAATGGTAAGACTTTAAATAGGTCAAGCGTTCTGTCTGTTCCTCTTAATGGAATTTGGATGAGTATCCTCACTACGGCCGGCATGGAATATGCTATTACGTCACATAAGTTATAGTAAATATGCATGTCTGCATTTTCAACTCCTGCTAACAATGATATACCTAGTGGTAACTGCGTAAAATATCCTGAAGTATTTCCGAAAGGTTTCTCGGAGGTACAACAGTAGCGCTCAGTCTTTCTGTAGCTATTATGTCTAAACCCTCGTGTAATTGCACTAACTATTGCTGAAGATTCAATATTAACAGTGAAATTTCCCTTATTGCTGTGGAAATTGCGAATTCCTTTTTTATCCATCGTTTGAGATCAAGAATGGTATTTTGATTTCTTGCTCCGTTTCGTATTATATCTTCAATTTCGTCTACGAGACTAGAAGTGAGATTTTGAAGTGCCTGCGTGTTATGAGTATTGCGTTCATCGATATTAATATACGTAAGTCGCTCTTCCGTAATATGTAACAATTTGGAAGAAACAGTTTCAAATTTTGCTATTTCTTTATGGAGGTGATTTATTTCCGCCCTATCAGCAGTTCCAAATAAGAATTTTAGCGCACTACCTCCTATATCTATAGCTCCTCGTCTTATTCGAGAGCTATTATTAGGCAAATGTTGTCTCAAATTTTCCACCTCTAACTTCAGCAAATTAAATATCTTCTTAAGCTTCTCAATTTCAACCCAATCAACTAGACTGCCCTTGTCAGTCGTCCTTGTTTCGTCGAGAGTTTGGAACACATCCTGGATGTGACTCACAGCTTCAGTGTATTCATGTATAGGGATGTCTAGACCAACAGTCCAACGACTCCTAGTGACTAGAATGGTATCTTGATATGCAAAAATAGCTCCTTTTAGCATAAGAGGCTCGTTGGGGAGCATAAACGGATCTGAAAAGTTCCGTTTTGTCGTGGCAAAATCTGTAAACAACAAAAGTACGTTTCCTATATTAATTCTTTATTCATAACCTATATATGGGTATTCATTTTAACGGAATTTATTTCATCGGTTATTTCACTGATAGAACTGGATAGCATTGCCCCGGGTTTGAGCCCTGGGTCTTAATTTCCATGGCAAATTTCTCGGAGTCTCGTCTGGTACTGTTGTGTTTGCTTGTTCGTATGTTTCTGTGTTTATTTTCCCTGCTTGTATCTCTGTAGGGTTATTTTCTTCGATATTACGAGTTCTACTATTATTTTGCGCATCAATATCGTTTTCATTAGTGCTAAAATGTTTACATTCTTCCGCTACTTGAATGAGTTTAGGCGAACCACTTATCGCTTCCTGTTCCGTTTTAGATTCAGGTTGGTCGCTATTTTCCGGTGCGTAGCTTCTCTTTAGACGGTTTATATGGACCACACTTGTACGACGCGGTCCCAGTTGCAGTCGATAGTTCAGCGGGGTAAGTTTCTCTATAATTTTCCCTGGTTCGCTATATTTTGGCGCTAATTTTCTATTTGCTCCTTTTACAATATAGGGTTTATCTAGATACACATAATCTCCAACTTCAAACTCTACGTCTTGATTCTTTTTATCATAATGCTGTTTTTACTTATGTTTTCCTTCTAATATGTTCTGATATGTGTCATTGTACGCTTCTGCCAGTCTTTGTTTCATGGCTTCTATATGTTCTTCAAGTGAAGTGTGTTCGGTGCTGTTCGTCCTGGGTTCTAGATCTATAGTAGTGGGTAATCGCATTTCACGTGCATACATTAAATAAAACGGGATGTAAGTAGTTACTGTATGGGGTGCTGATCGATATGCCATTAATGTAAATGGAACCATCTTGTCCCATTCATCTTTGTATCGAGTTATCATAATGGATAGGGAATCATTTAAATATCGGTGAAATCTTTCAATAGTGGAATTAGATTTTGGATGCATAGGACTACTATTAACGCGTGTAACATTAAATATTTTACAAATCTCCGAAAATAGTGCGGATTGAAAATTCGTGCCTAGATCTGAAAGTAGTTTCTCTGGTGCTCCGTGTCTACAGTAAATTTCTGTAATTAGACTTCGAGCAACAGTATTTGCTGATTGGTCTGGTATGGGCATAACTTCTGGGTACTTTGTAAAATGGTCTATTGCAGTTAAGAGATATTTATTGCCAGATTTTGACACATTAAATGGTCCTGTGATATCGATAGAAACGATTTGAAAAGGTCGTGTGGGTGTTTCAGATATTCCTAATGGTGCTATAGGTTTCTTAATTATTTTTCTTGCTGCGCAAGCCTGGCATTGTTGTATAAATATTTTTACATCTTCTCCTAGAGTCGGCCAAAAGTACCTTTGTTCGACCAGACCTTTAGCACGTTGTATTTCTTGATGAGAACTGTATGTCGTATCGTGATGTATTGAGATTACAGTACTAACTAGGTTGCTAGAGACAACAATTTTGTCTTTATCATTTGTATTAACGAACAGTATAGAGTTCATATCTAAGTAAACTAAAGTATTTAGACCTCTATTTTTCTCTCTGAGTAATTGTTGACAATACTGATCTCGTTTTTGTTCTTCCTTCTGCATCTCACGAAACAATGTACTCTCAACAAGACATCTGGGCACCTCCATCTGTCCCTGAATCTCCGGCGCCACAAAGCAATACATCTGAGCAGGTTGCCCCACCTTCGCAGTGTCAGCATTGGTCTGATCAATCCGGGGAAGGCGTGACAAGGCAACAGGTACGATATTTGTTTTTCCTGGCTTGTGGTTAATTGTGAAATCATATTCGCTTAGACTCATCATCCATCTAGTCAGTCTAGCATTTAAAGAATATTTAGTTGTGAGCAACCACGTTAATGCTTTTTATCTGTATAAATCACAAATTTATGTCCAAACAGATAAGTTCGAAATTTCTTAACACCAAACACAACACTGAGTAATTCCTTTTCGGTAGTGGTATACTTTATTTCCGGTGATTTTAACAGTCTATTTGCATATGCTAATGGTCGATCGACTCCTTGTTGAATTTGACTTAAAATTGCAGAATACCAAAGTTTGAGCCATCACATGACAGAATAAATGGTTGCGAAAAATCTGGGTGAGCTAACAATGATGCTGCAGTCAAAGCGTTTTTCAAAGTATTGAAGGCCTTGTACGTTTCTTCGGTCCATTCAAATTTCTGATTATTTTTCGTGAGTTGTGTTAGTGGTTTACTAATAGTGGAAAAATCTTGGCTGAAAGACCGATAATATCCTACTGCTCCTAGGAAAGATCTAACTTGCTTAACAGTAGAGGGACGAGCTAATTGTTTTATCGCTTCCACTTTGCTTGCGTCTGGTTTTATGCCATGAGCACTTACAGTGTGTCCTAAATAGACCACTTCCGGTTTTGCGAAATGACACCTTTCAAGTCCTGGTTTTAAATTAGCTTCTTGCAATTTATCAACAATTTTACGTAGATGTAATGCATGTTCTTCTATCGTTCTGCCAAAAGCAAGAATGTCGTCCATATAAACAAGACAAACTAGACCCTTCAAATTTCCCATAATGAGGTCAATAGCCTTCGACCACGTCATAGGAGCGGATACGAGTCCGTATGGCATTCTAATATATTGATAACTACCCTCAGGACAAACAAAGGCTGTTTTAGGCCTATCAGATTCTTTGACCTTGATTGCATGATAGACTGAATTAATATCGATAATACAAAAATATGCATTGCCTGATAACATGGAAAGGTTTTCTTTAATGTCGGGTATCGGCCATGTTGCCTTCGATAATCAACACACAGTCTATATTTCACAACCCCGTCAATAGCCTTCTTAGGTACAAATAAACAAGGACTTGCCCACACTGATTTTGTGTGTTCAATAATTTTCTTGTCGAGCATCTCACGTATCCGCCTCCTTAACTCATCTTTTAGTGCAAACGGAACAGGATAAGGATTCAGCTTGATAGGTGTTGCATCACCTGTGTCAATTTCATGTTCTACAACGTTTGTGCATGGTAGTTCGCCCGTGGAGTACA
This sequence comes from Tenodera sinensis, assembly GCA_030765045.1. Lineage (NCBI taxonomy): Eukaryota > Metazoa > Arthropoda > Insecta > Mantodea > Mantidae > Tenodera > Tenodera sinensis. The sequence continues at coordinate 163,297,718 of CM060962.1, forward strand.
TCTAAAATCACGTTTCTTTCTCTCGGGTTTAAATGCGCTGTCTTTGGTTGAAACAGCAAAGCTAGCCCCCTAAGTTGTGTTATATTGCTCCTCTTTTCTTTCAATATTGGCTTTGTAATTCTTATCATATATAAGTTCCCTTGACTTTGATTACATATTGCACATGTATATTCGCTTTCCTGCTTATTAACTTTAGTTGCCACGATGGCCTGTACATCGTTATTATGGCCCGCGGGTCTTATGCCTAACTATTCTCTTCCCCTATCCTGCTTACTCACAACGTAGTATGTGTCTTGCCACTCCGGAAATAGCTAGGAACACTTTTGACCATACTCACGATTTCGGGCATCTGACTTGTCGGACATGGCTCCACAAGCTCAGGCATTGGCCAGTGACTAACTGGCCCTGGGGGAATGAGCTTCCGCCCTTTTTGATCTTCCAACCACCCCCTTCCATCCGTCCTCCAGAGATGGGATTGTTGTCCGCTGGACAAGGATAACCTTGACTCTTCCACCTGTCCGGCTTCCCTGGACCTTCATTACTGTCGGGGTCACCTTGCCCCGACCTTCGGACGGTAGGCTCACTTACCTCACTGCTGGCACAAGGCTCCTCATAAAAATTTCTACATGTCCTACATATGGGAACATTCAGCTCACATGTTCTCGTAACTTCGTATGGTGCCATTATTTCTCTACTCTGTTGCTGCATTGGGTCATCATATTCCGTTGCTTCACCTATTTTCAAACCCATTGCCAATGGGGTGTCTTGTAGACCTACGTTTAGAATTTTCATTACACAGTATCTTGAACTAATCGGTAACTTTTCTTTGTTCCTTTTAATACATAAAACATTCACTTCCTCTGCTAGACTATAACTTTGTTACGGCCCTTGCCACATATCTTTTCTCTTTCTCTATACTCACAGGCTCTACATAAACTTCCGAGGGGAAAAGATTCCTTTTGTTACTTTTAATGCGAGTAAGCAGTTGATTTTCCGACCTAGGTGGTAAAATGACGTTTTCAGCCAAAAGTATATCCCATTGTTTTTCACCTACGTCATCCTCGTCGTCCTCTTCGATTGCTTGTATCACGCAGACGTGTTCAATAGTCGGAGTGATCAGGTCCAACTTAGAACTTGTGCCACGTGTAAGCGCTTCACTACACCATACTTTGTTTTAATTTTTCCTTTGGCTACGTCTATAACCGCTTCTAAGTCTCTTAATAAATCTAGCCCGATAATTCCACTAATACCATAGTTGATTGGCATTACACAAAACTCATGTGATATTTTATCACCTAAATTCTCAATTTTAAATTCTATACATAATTGTCCTTTGATATCTAACTCATCACCCGTTACGCCTACTGCTTGAACTGTTGAGGGAAACATCCATGACTCATCACCAATATGTTCGTTTGTTGTTGAAAAACTAGCGCCTGTATCTACTAACATTTCATGAGGGATACCTTCAATATAAATTACTAAAATTAATTCCTTATGCTTAGGATCTACCGAGAAGACGGGAAGGGATTGGGCCTCCTGAGCACCGAGTTCCCGCTCCTCGGCTGGCCCAATCCATTTCCCAGCGGCCATTGCCACCTGCAGTCTCTTGCCAGGTTTCCTGGCATGTTACACCTGTAACATTTATGTGTCCTATCTGCTAGGGGCCTCCTATCGGAGAAAGTTACTTTCCGATCTGCTACGGGTGCTGCATGCCTATGGTTGTCACTTCCTGTGCCCCGCTGGTTAGTAGCAAATGTTATCTTTCGACCTTGGCCTTGGCCATTATGATATTTCTAGGCTGTGGTCTACTTCTACAGTTTATTGCTATCTGTCCTTTCTTGTTACAGTTGTAGCATGTCTTTTCATTTCTTATCATACACAGCTTTGAATCTCCTGTTGTTACAGTCTGGCTGCCCCTCTGTTTTTCCGCGTTCTCAACCATTGTGGCAATGCGGACAGCAGCGGCCACGCTCTCAGGCATCTGGAAACGAACCTGTTCCCAACCACACTCCGTAGTCCATTGATGAAAGCGGCTAGCAGGCGTCTTTCTGCCTCTTCGTTAATAGTGCGCTGTGCTTCTGCACTATCAACGGTGCGTATAGTTTTGTGACATAGCTGTCTACAACTATCTATAAACATTTCCACTGTTTCATCTGGCTTTTGTGTAACGTCTTGTAATGCTGTGTAGTGGTATTGTGCAGGTAGTTTCTCAGCAAACCGACCAATCAAGGCTGTTTTAAACTCTTCCCACGTAGTATCTGATTTTTGTAAGTCAGCTTTTCCTCGATAGAATTGAAGTGCCGTACCAGCTAATTTTACCCTTGCAATATTTAATTGGTCTGCCTTTGCCCAGCTACCCACGACAGCCATTTGTTCTATACTACTAATAACAGGTCTTCCTTTTGGATCTCCCGTGTATTCTTTGATAACATTAACTACACTAACATCTTTTAATCGGGCAGCTGAAAGGACTTCTAATCGTGCTTCCAGCTCCCGTATTCTTTGGTTAGCATTAGCCATGATTATTAATTTATTTGTATCTTATTTTTCAAAAGAGGCCAGACGTCCGTGAGGAGCGGAGAAATGATTTATCCGTGACTCCACCGAAATTAACAAAATTACAACTGAGACCACCTACATCGGAGACCTCACATCAATCCTCTCAACTAATAACACATTCGGCCCTTCCTCTACAACCACAACGACCCAACAAAGAGACGCCGTGTAGAGCAGTTTCCGCTCTGGGGACACCGCCTGACTCCGAGGATGAGGAAATAGAAGACCGCTCGGGATTCCTCGCCTCGATTGTAGGTTACCTGGGCGTTTCTCGGGCTTTCCGTCAGCGTATGGAAGCTCAAATAGAAACACTTTTAAATTCTCCCGAAACGAAAGGGGAAAGCAGTAGCGCTTTGTGCAACAGTGCAACAGACGCTAATAGTACAGCTAAAACAACATAATTTTAATTATGACCAGTATTATATACATTTTGAAGAAATACAAAATTTGCGTCCAGGGATGTGGGTAACTTAACTACCTCGATGCTCGCTCAACGGAGGAAACTCAAGACTGCCTTATGTAATTTCTATTTAATAATCAGCTGCTTCCAAAGTAGTTGTGTAATTTATTTTACCTAAATCCCTGTTCTTCTCCCTATTTACTTAATTTCCCTGGAAATACGAGTACACTGTGGTGAATTTCTGGGGTAAGCAGACACTCTCCTACCTTCGTTTACTCCAATCCTTTGTTCCAATAGAACGTCACCTGAATAATCATACAAAAAATCTGTTCTTTCAATTTCAAGTGGTAAGTATGTGCAGCCTCAATCGATGTGGCGTTTCAACAGACGAGTTTCCACGTCAAACATGACCGTACCATATTCATTATGGTGTGTATATATTCGGTAAGAAGGACATTTAAAACCTTTGAGGTTTCCCTCAATTGCCAGTTTTATCCGTGAATCCGTGATTAATGCTCTAAATTTCTCCCAATGAGCCTCCGACAAACTTAATTCTATAGAGCAATTCCGCGTGTGACTAACTGACATTTACACTACATTTTCTTCCTAAAATGTCTGTCTAATGGTCAATATAGGTGTAAAAATATTATTTTAACGATATACGATGACAGAGACTACATTGACGGTTGTGATAGGAAATAGAAAAACCTTAAAAAGTGAAACAATTATTTAATGATGAACACTAAACTTTTCGTGACTCACTGACATTTTTGTCAACTACAGGCCCAACTTCAAAAGTTTTCTTATTTGATTTGTTCTGAAAAATCACTTGAGAGAGGAACTTCTAAGCTTTCAAATGACCTGAAAAAAGGTTTGACATGTTATTCTCATCTAGAGATATTTATTCAAAGGTCAGTGTGACTAACTGACATGAGTTTGTGACTAACTGACATTTGCGAAAGTTGTAATAATTTATCTTTGTTTTACATGGTATAACATATGGTAAATCATAGTGATACGTATTATACGTTACATACACGTAATACATATAGGTGTGTAATTGCATTTATCATTTTGAGAAGAATCATATCCTTTAGAGAAGCATTAAAGTCATGCAACATAAAAAGAATAAACATATGTTGACAGCTCTCATTTCTTATCACAGTTACGTCATTGCAAGTATAAAAAGCTGACTCAAAACCATAACAAAGACGACACATGAAAGCACACAGCATATACCTGTAACACACTGGTTACTGGTTGGACTCCTTATAGTGCAGGAACGCTAAATGCAGTAGCCTCACAGTACAGGCGTATATCACTACACTGTTTTTATTTCCGAAAGTTGTGCATCATTCTGACACTTTCCGCACATGAAAGAAAAGCATATTCCACAACATTTAAACCTAATACTTTCACATAATGAACACACTGAGTGGACGACGTAGGTGAAATACGTTCAAATCTTTTGTCGAGAAATTCTTTGCTTCTTCAATTTCAGGCAGAAAAACTTCAAGAACACATATTTTGGTTTTCTTTCTAACGTTATTAACAAATTCTTCAGCACTCTGAATCCTGCTTCCTGTTTTCGCAGCTGTCCATGTCATCCTCTTCACTTGTCCTCCAATCGCATCTACTGTCCCCTTTCCGTGATAGGATTCGAAGAAGTGTCATTCAATTTGGATTCCAAATACTTCGGAAAGATATGTCACATGGCTCAATGTGTATTTCTGCTTAAAATGACAAGCAGCTCCATCAGAAAACACTTTCACAAGTTCAAGATTCGGAACAATATCCAATATTTCCGAAAATATATTCCTTAAGCAAATATCTACTACATATTTGTCATGCGATACATAATCAAACACCAAAGCAAAAGATTGTTTCTGAATTTCACCAGTATCTTCTTTCCTATACCAGGCAACAGCAGTAAATGTTGAGATCTGTGTATTATTCTAGTGGGCAGCTTGAATTTCATTTTGCTCCTTGCTTGTGTATTTCTCAGAGAAGTCGATCTGTATCACAGCTTCACTAATTGCAACATTTTCCCGAGCGTTCTTAAAGGCCTCGGATTGCTGTCTTTTTATATAAACGTGATTTAGGAAACGTGGCAGGCAATTGGTCTGTTCTTCAATGCAGTATTTTACAGATCCCTTTTTCTTCTATTTCCATTCTTCCATTACGTGAACTCCACAGTTTCCATTCGCATGGAGAATTAGCGAGTTCATCCGAAATGTCTGCTCGACTCAATTCCGGGCACTCCCTGCACACATTCACTCGATTTCTGATCACAAACTACTTGTGCTATGAACTTACGAAATTGTCTCAGTGAGTATGTGATTTTTACACAATGCTTTGAGAAGAAACTTCGTATTTTCATGTATAGTGCATATGCACACATTATGTGGGATCTGACTTTGAAGACGCACGTGAGCAGGGCGTAATTCAGCGAATTTTTCAACCTCACGGACATTTCTACTCGGTCTTGTAGAAAGAGTGCATGTGCTTCTTTTAATGTTACATCTAGATACCTAATGCGAACTTCTTTTGTTTCTCCCTGAACATGGATTTCAATAAAATCATCTCTTCCAGGAGCTTGGTAAGATATTGAATCATCCTGATAGAACTTGATGATTGCACTTTTAAGTTCCTCTGATAGATGTTCTGATACCGGGACAGAATGCTTTGGTTTTACAACATGCAATCCCTCTTCAACTGCTAATTTACGAATAATTTATTTTCTTTTACGTGGAGATTGCGGCAATGCTTCAACACGTTTTCTGCACTTTCCGATATACCGTTTGCTTTTGAAAGCTGTTGATGTTGATGGGGTATCCTTATCAATCCCTTCTTGGTCTCTTATCTTCCGTCTTGCCCGCTGTGCTTGCTTATATCTCCTATATTAAGCGTTGAGGTGTTCTCTTCCTTGTTTTGTTTGTTTCAGTATTGCTCTTCCTTTCCTCATAGTCACTTTTATTTTTTCCTTCCATTGTGCATAACTGCTTTGCTCCTTCAGACGTTGTTTGTATTCACATTGTCTTTGGGCTGGTGTTTTAGCCATGGAGTCAGAAACGGACTGATACGTCTATCCTGACTGAAGTCTCACAAGCACTGTACGCGTATGACGACCACAGGGCGCCAGCACTAAATGTCCGTTAGGCACGTGTTTTGTGAGAAAACTAATGACTACAGAGGAAAACTTTCTGATGCTTTTTTATTTGTTATATTGTAATGACGCAGAATCAAAAAGGATATTTAATTCAGTCTATTTCTTTTCCCTCCAGAGGACTTTATCCTTATTTACCGTGACTAACATTGACACACAATAATAATTAAAGAGGCTCTAAGGATTATTTATAAATGTCGAAAATTATTAGCCATATACACGTTTCGAAGACGAAGAGTCATTGTGTGATGTACAGAACAAACAAATTGAAAAAGTTGTACATACGTTGCTCCTGAAATATTGATATGAAAATCACCGTTATTCGCGCTTATTTGTAGTGGTTTGGAAACATATGGGTAAGAAGTGAAATTTGAATCCATATTCACGTTAAAACATTTATTTTTCACTTCATAAGATACTTTGGAGTATCTAGCATCATCTTTCCTCAGTAAAAAAAAAGTGAAACATTAATTTCAAATTTTAACACTCAGTATGACATATTCGCGGAATTGCTCTATACTAGTATATTGCTAAAATGAGGTTACTAAGTTAAAAGAAAATTCCTCAGCATTCCTTAAAGCTAAAGCACTAGAAGCTGAGACCACATGTACATATACAATGGTGAATGTGATTGGTTTAATTTCTTTTTCGCACCTAAAAATACACCGTAACATGCCAAATAATGCTACATACGAACATTAATTTCTACATGGGCGTGGATATTTCTTGAAATATCGAAACAAAAATCCCACAAGGCTGCCACCAGTATAAGGTTACGTGCTCTTTTAGGAGGTTGTCGGATGTAGGTACACAATGAATAATACACGAACAATTTTGGTTAACATATTTATAAATAAAAGAAAACAATATAATTGAGTGACACAGATAAAATGACCATTTAGTTAGAAAACATATTTCTTCTTTACCTAACGTTAAATCTTAATGTGAAACCCTTTACCTATCTGACTTTAGTTATTTAGTGGTTATGCATTGAAGTAGATATACTTAACATTATTTGCCCTACTTGAGATGATATAATTTGACAGAATTTAACACTGGCAGTATCTATTGGCTAACCACCTACTCACTCATTAGTAGAATACAGGTGCACAGTCTCTCGTTCATTGGTGCGGTTCTTGGCGCAGATCTCGAAAAAGAAGACAAAAGTGACTTTCCCTCGTTTGTCTTTTATACTACTCGAGATAGGCGTTGCCTCGTAAATGTATCTTATTGAGGTAAACACGTCACCCGTCCGGTGGACCTTAGCCTCCGCTCTTTCCAAGTGACATACGTCGTTCAATTAAAGATTCCTCTTAAGGGAATCTTATTACAAAGCAAGTTTGCTTTTCAGGCGTTTATTATGAAGTACTTTTCCAATTACTTTAAAGAAGTTCGCGGCATTGAATTGCTATACGCGGTTCGATACCTGGGCACTATATGGCATTCGTTCCAATTAGCTTCCTTGAAATTCCAGGAACTTTTATTGCTAGTTTTTGCCTTACTTTTATTCAATGTTATTTTAGCAATTGTTGCTCTATCGTTGGAGCCCATACTTTCAGAAATATTACGTACCGTTCTATCTGTCAAGTCTGATGAAACATAAGAGATCTGGATTATATGTGGAACCATTATGATGGATATCCGTACCAATATTGTCCTCACTAAAAATTAATCCTATATTATTATAATGTAGCCAGTCTTCAGTTAATTTCCCTGCTGGATTGGTATGCTTATAGCCCCAAAATTTGGAGTGAGTATAGAAATCTCCCATTATACTATTCTTTTGGGTTAGGTTAAAAAAACTCAATTCTGATACATTACATGGAGGATTGTAAGCAAAGTATATGGAGAATTGCTTATTTCTTTATAGTAGTTCAAATATGCAATTTCAACTTTATCATTTTCGTTCATCGTTTTAATAACGTTGCATTTTGATGTTAAAATGTTCTTTGCTCCAATTAAGATTCCATTAGCAATTTGACTACTTTTGGGAAGAAGATAAATTGTATATCCTTTCATTTCATAATATTTCAGTTGTTCTGAAATATTTGCTTCCATGATACCAAAGGCATCAATGTTTTCCTTGTCAGTAGCTTATGGAGTACTGCTTTCTTATCTTGACTTAATCCTGTTGCAATCCATTGTAGTATGTTCAAATCCCCAAATACAGTCCCCACCCGGAGATCGGAACGGGGGAGTATTACTCCGGAGTCTTTTGTGGAAGAAGACATAAACATTTATTTATTGAGCAGGTTTCAACTGTTTCTTATGGACACCTCTTTTACAAGTAGGCAGTTGAATCGTTCCTTCTCAACCCTCATAATGTGGAGGACCACACCTGTCATTGGTCTACGGATCCACCAGATCAGGCTTGGCAAATCATCAAGTTATCGCCAGCGTTTCCTTCATTTGCCAGATGAAGGACGTTCCTACTGCCGTGACAAGTCAGCAGTAAATGTGTAAAAGGCATTTCCTCCATTCTGGTGGAACAGTTATACCGCTGTGGCTCGGTACCCAGAGCCTCATCTGTTAAAGCAGGGTGCACCACGAGCAGGAAGAGGATGGGATTTCGATAGGAGAGGTTATAAGAGGCACATCACTATCCTTTACACCCCCACATCCTAAAGTTTGGTTGCAAGTTGACACAAAAACTTTGAGGCAGCTCATTAAGGTAGAAAATACTTTACTTTATGCCATGCAGAGTAATTACTGGTAGCATCGGAATTGAAAAAGAAACATTTGGTTTTCGGTATTAAGAAAATTAATCGTTTGAACCTACAACCATTACAGAGCTCATTCATATTTCATAAAAGCTATTGATGAACAGGCTGACAACTTTAATAAACAGGAATTGAACAAATAAATTGTTTTTATACCTGCTTACTTGTCAGTCTTAGGTGATCATATTGATGAACAGACTATTGGGCAATTTTAATAAAAAGGAATTATAACAAATAAACTGATTGTGTACCTGCTTACTTGTCAATCTTAGCTGATTATATGCCCAAATGCCATATTGCTTCCGATGACGCCCAAAGTTTAATACGCGAAATTCCATAGCTGAGATTCTACTTTTTAAGAGTGCCGCATTTATTAAAGGAAATAAAGGTTAATTTGCGTGAGCTTTAATATGCAGCAATCTTAAAAACTAATCACACGTGTTAAACTTGACGCACCAGCGGTAGCAATATGGCGGTAGGGCGTATGATCAGCTGAGACTGAAAGATGAACAGCTATGAAAAATACAGCCATAGGAGCTATCAGGGGCGAGGATTCGGGAGCGCGATTTCTCATACCTTGGCTGCAACTTCAATATGGCGTTAGGGCGTATGATCAGCTGAGACATGCAGGTGAGCAGGTATGAAAAATACAGCCATAAGAGCTACCGGCGGCGTGAGGATTCGGGAATCAGCCCACTTGGAGCGCTTTTTATTGACACAGTTTCACAATGTAGCTTTCTTTCTTCTCGATAGGTGTTCTGTGTAAACAGGTCTGAAAAATACAGCCGTAGGAGCTACCGGCAGCGTGAGGATTCGGAAATGCGATTTCTCATACTTTGGTTCCAATGTGGCCCACTTATAGCGCTTTTTGTTAACACAGCTTCATAACGTGGTTTCCTTTCTTTTGAGTGGGTGTTCAGTGAGTGGTTTTTAATCAGTGTTGCCAACTTAGCCTTTTTATGGCTAGATCTGGCCTTTTTGAGAACTTATCTAACTATAAATTTTCCAGAAAGCTACAAGTAGCTTTCCCGGCCCTTTCTCTAAGCTTCATTAGCCTTTTCTAGCCTTTTTCATTTTTTATTCATCTACCGGTAGCTTTAAAATAATACATAACTTAATCTCGTTACTGCAGCTATTGCACGTAATGGTATAATCCTTTTGGTGAATTCCCGAATTTTTTGAATCTGGGAGTGTGGATTCCACCAAGTTGTTAGATTCTTTGGCACTTTTCAGAAAAAGGTCCGTGTGTGTATCTTGAGGCTGTGGACAACGTAACTCAAAAACGAAACGTGGGTTAAAAACCAAAGTTGGTATTTAAGTTTAATGTCTTTCAAGGATGCGACACGAAGGTTTTGAAGAAAATTGTTCCTCCGTAAACGTTATGACAAATGAAATGTATATTTTGTATTTTCTGGCTATAACCTCTACACTCCTATTAACTCTGGACGACTTTGCATAACTGGTAAACCGTTAGAGATAGACCAAATTTTACTATAAAAAATCTAGATCTTTCTAAAGTACACAAATTATATCTGAATAATTTCTCTGTAGAGTGAACCATTTCGGAGATATGCCTTGTTATTTGTATTTCTGTCAAATGGAACATCGTTATTCAATTTGTTATGTTAGCCCTGCAAAGACAACGGAATTTGAAAGCTTTAAAAGATTTGACAATCACTCAAAGCCTACTGTATTCCCATATTCTCCTTCCACCTACAAGAAAATAAGCAATAAGATAATTTCTACAAATGTTTATCTTAACTAACACGAAGATATAGGAATAAGAGTTTGTAGGAATGGTTAGTACAAGAGTAGAGAAAGTCATGTGAGTGCAGCACATCAGATGCGAAGTCCCAGACGAAATATTAAAGCCAGTGGCGGCTCGTGCCTTACAAAATAGGTGACGAAGTTCACTTAAGCATGTTGAAAATACAATGCAAAGCCGGTGTAGCACGGTCCAACATTTTTTACCAATCCTTTTGGATCCAATGGAGCTATACACAAAAGAAACTGTCTGTCACACTATGATTCATTTTGGTTCAATACATATGACAGTTCGTGTAGTAAGCGAGAGAAATAAACATGGCGAATGCAAATATATACAGCTTTGTTTTAAAATCAAATTTAAACGGTGCGCCAAACAATGTACAAAAACTGTCTGAGGAGCATTGTTCTTGATTCTTTTTTGAAGTCCATTCAAATGTCCTGACATAACACTCGCTCCATCGTAACATTGTGCAACTAACTTACGTTCATAATTAAATTATTTAAGAACACCATGCAGCAAAAGGAACAATGTTTCTGCGGACCTGTCAACACTCACATCATGAAATCCGAAAAATCGTTCAACCAATGTACTCTCTGTATTCACGTATGTTACAATGATTGAGCACTGACTGTTGACAAATATCTGTAGTGTCGTCAACTTCAACAGAAAAAAAATCTGAGACATTAATTTCAGGTATGTAAGTATTCCGAAATACATCCAATCACCTCATTTTGTATAGATTTAGAATCACCGCTGAATATACTTTTAATTTTGTTATAGTGGTTTTGGATTTCTAATGGACTGTCAGTACACAAGCTCCTTGAAATTTCCCCGATTTAGCGAAAGCGCACTCTCATCATGACCTCAGAATGCAAGCTCTTGTTTACCTAAATACAATGTTGGTTTAATGATCAACAACAGGAAAAGCCTATTTAATGTCACGTTTCCATTGAAACGCACATGAAAAAGTCTGCTGTTTTCTTGAAGAGCGTCAGCTATTGTTTTTCTATTTTTGTTTCAAAAGCGTTTAGTTGTAATCTTATATATTTAAACGAGCAATTCTTGTGTGTGTATATATATATAGATATATTCCGCGCAACTCGGAAACGGCTCTAACGATTTCGATCAAATTTTGTATTCAGATAGAGTTTTGCTTTTTAAGTTCATCTATATAGGCGTAATTCCCGAAAAAATGCAATTTTACATAAAAAATAACTTTTTTTATTCCCACTTCTGCAGTGCAATTCTTGTATATATATTCCCGGTATTTCGGATACGGCTCTAAAGATTTGGTTAAATTTTTGTATACATGCATATTACATTCACAGTGTTATCTCTTCTCACTTTTAGGTAACACATTCGCATCTCTTTCACTACTCACTCTTCTGTAAACAATTTTCCATAAAAAGCGTGATTTTGCACCGAAAAACACTTTTATCCCCACTTTTAAAATAAATCAAACCATGTTCTGTATGTTTGAAACAGAAGTGCTGTTCCATTCACACTGTTTTCTCCTCTCACTATTAGGTGATACATTCACACCTCTTTCTCTACTCACTCTTCTACAAATAAGTCATGCAATTTTCTGTAAGTTTGAAATAGAGATGTTGCATATTACACTCACAGTGGTTTCTCTGCTTACTTTTAGGTATCACATTTACATCTCGTTCTCTACTCACCCTTCCATAAATAATTTTCCATAAAAAGCGTGATTTTGCACCAAAAACACTTTTATCCCCACTTTTAAAATTATTCATACCATGTTCTGTATGTTTTAAATAGAAATGCTATTACATTCACACTGTTTTCTCCTCTCACTATTAGGTAACACATTCACGTCTCTTTCTCTACTCACTCTTCTACAAAGAAGTCATGCAATTTTCTGTATGTTTGAAATAGAAATGCTACGTATTACGTTCATACTGTTTTCTCTACTTGCTTTCGGGTAACGCACTCATAACTGTTTCTCTACTTACTCTTCTAGAAATAAGTCATACAATTTTGTGCATATTTGATATAGAAATACTGCATGTTACATCCACAGTGTTTACTCTACTCACTTTTGGGTAACACCTTCACATGTCTTTCTCCACTCACTCTTCTACAAACAATTAATATCATCTATAGAACTTGAATGTTTATATATATCCAATTGTTAAGCTCGAAAACTGCTTAACCAATCACCGCGAAATTCGGGACGTATATGTATTTTTTTCATGGAGAGTTTTTATTTTTTTATTTTACTACACAATATATTACTTTCAAATGGTTTTATACTCGCTTTTCTTTTACCTAGCGCATTCATGTGTCCTCTGTTTGCCCTTCAACATACAATTCATATAATATTCTAGGATTAAAATATAAATGCAGCGTATTACATTCACACGATTTCTACTACTAATTCTTCCTTTACGAGACTCAGTCTTCTTTCGCTATTCGCCCTTCAACATATAATTCATACAATTTGCTATATGTTTCAAACAAATACAACGTATTACATGCATACTACTTTCTCTTCACTTTTGTTTTACGTAACAATTCACATGTTATTCCCTATGGTTTATCAACTTCATACATACCAACGCCTACACGTATCTTATGTTGAAGAGTGATTAAGTTCCAAAACAGGTTGACCGATCGCCATGAATCTAATTTCTTTCATGGCGAAGGTTTTTATGCATTCCATGTTGCCACGCAATGTATTACATTCACACGGTTTTCTCTACTCCCTTTTCTTTTACCTAACATACTACTCCCTCTTCTGCAAACAATCCATACATTTTTACATACACTTGAAATATAAGTGCAACGTATAACATTCACATGGTTTTTCTACACATTTTTCTTTAGTAAAACACAATCACATTTCTTTCCCTACTCCCGCTTCGACAAACAATTAAGAACAATTCATTCAGTTTTCTATGTTTGAAACATAAATGCGTTGTACATTCACATGGCTTTATCAACCAGCTTTTCTTCCGGTAGTATTTGTTATTCTTCAACATTGCTTTTGCTTAGTGTCACTCAGGTGTTTTAATAAAAAATAAATAGTTAAAAAAGTAAAGTAATCACAGTTGGTGTCAGGGGTGCAACGAAAAGCACGATATGGAATTGTTGATGAAATAAATGTTAGCCAAGATGGACATAATGGGAAATGAAATTAATTCCGGAATGTGGCAGAGGAAACAAATATGAAAACCGAATTGGAAAAATGTTAACTACGGAATAGAAAATATGGGAACAAAAATGGAAGCCGAATTGAAAATGTAAACTCCGAAACGGAAAAGATGAAGACGGGAATTCCAATATGAAGACAGGTCTATCGGAGAATACTAACGAGCGACTGGCCGGGGTTAAGGAAGCCATGGAAGAACTCGACGAAAGTATGAAGGACCTTGGCCAACGTGTTAACGTCCTGGAGTCAATCACAGCAGCAAAGAACTGAACTTCATAATGGAACAAATGCTCGCTGAACTACATAATGGAACAAATGCCCGACGAAAACCTCAAACTGGGTGGATATCTATGGGGGAGGCCTGCTTTCAGCAGTACACGTTTTACAGCTGAAATGATGGTGTCTATGAAATATTTTTATGTATTTCTATATCTCTTGTATCTCGGACATTGCTCTTAACAATTGCGACAGGTAATTTTATTTAGTTAGCGTTTTACCTTTCAGGTTTATCTAAATAAGTATCTTCTCCCACAAAAAACAAGATTTCACAAAAACAGAGGCGAAAAACGCCGAGCGAAGCTCGGTCGCACAGGTACTTTACATTTTAAATGTCCCGCCGAATCATTGTGCTTGTGAAGGGAACGGGTTCTATTAATGATATTTGTGACTCTCTCTTTGTCCCACACGTTACTTTTGTTGCTAAAAAGTAAACAAGGCCAACAGAATAGCGATTGCAAACTATGGCTACTCAACCAAAAATAGTTATCGAGCCAAGAGCTTTCAAATTTAATGTTATAAGTCTTCCCTATTTTCTTATCCTCTCTTTTAAGGGCTATATCAATGATGTCAGTGGGCCGCCCAAAGTTTAAAACATCCTTCTTGTCTTCACCTTTCCACCTGGAAAATGGGGTTTCTAGCAAATTGCAAACTATATCGTTCACTGGATTCATAACAAAACACTTATATTCCGTAATTTAAATATTAAAAGCAGTGGAATCAAGCAAACTCGTAAATTACACCTACCGTTTACAGTTATCTAAAACACCACGTTTTAAGTTTACCACCAACTCTTGCTCGAGGTAAACGAATACTATCTTCTAAGCGCGCGAAAACAGAAACCATCCCCTCTACCGTGTTCTGCGCCTCTACGCAAGTGAAAATATTTCTTGTTGGCCTGAAATAAGTGCATGCCCGTATTATTTCCACGTAGTTCATCGTTTCGTGACGTCATGTTGCCATGGCAACCTAGCTGTTTAGTGCAGCAGTTTCTTCCGTACTCCTGATTGGTACACTTGTCCTTGTAACCGATCAGAGGGCACGTTCCCACCAATTTTCCCTGCCGGCTGCAGGCTGTAAGTTCCAAACAAAAGAAGGGTTGGTCACTGACCCTGCTACAGCTGCTAGCAGTTGAAATTTGTGACTAAACTGTTATAATGGCAGTAATAATGCCAACATTAACAAAAATAGAATACTGTTATTTTCAGGTGAAAACCTCTTCACCTGCTTCACTTGAATAGCCGCCACTGATTGAAGCTTGTTGGTACAAATCCTGCATACATGCAAGAGCTTAAGGGAAATCCCAGCTGCAGCAGTAGGAATGAGGCAGAGGGGGATGACAAAGACCACGTTTATTTTTGCTTGGTGATCCATGCCTTACTTTTTAAATAATTTAGTTTTCTAATGTTTATATAGGTATTAAAATATAATCTAACCTTTTCTAGCCTTTTTGGCAAGTCGGTTTAGCTTGTTTTATTGAATTATGGTTGGCAACACTGTTTCTAACGTATTGGGCCTCTAATCCCAGGACACGGCGACTGGCTCTCTCCGTAGCATTATAATTCGCGGCCACGATTGACACCACTGACTTAAAGTTTCTGTGCTAGACATTGCAATTGATAGTTGACGAGCTGTGTAGTTTAGAGACTAGACAGGTGAACTTAGGGTTCTATGTGTCTTTAAATTTTAATGGTTTTATGGAATTAAGTACCACGTTGTTACAAAATGAGTGGACTTGTATGGAAGAAATATCTGCTTTGGTTTGCTAATGAACACAGGGATTTTCGTCTGCCTGTAAGTGCTGTTATAAAAATATGTAGAATGACGCTGTATAGTTTATACGAAAGGAGGTGTATTACAGCCAATGTCTAGTATTGTCTTATCCCATACAGTCTTTAAACGTAGTTTCTATATATCTTACTACACATAGACTTATTTGAAGGCGCTGTGTTAAAGGATAATGTGGACCGCAGTATAAAGCAACAGGAAATTGTGTATTAAACTACAAGGCAGTGATTGAACCATGTGTTGTGTACGAGTAAATGAAGCTGCGGGATACCATGCAATGAACACTAAAACCCATCGCGGTATGTGTAGGGCGTTTGTACCTGGCCGTCTACGCTAAACAACGCAGTACTGGCGCATGCGCAGTTATTTTGTTGGAGTAGGGGAAGCGATGAATGGGTTATTGCCAACCGAATATACAAAGCCAGATAGCAATCCACGCATGCAACGGTAGTAGAGCCAACGTTGCATAAAAGTAACTAGTTCAACAATCGTGTATTTATGCGTGTATTAATAATTTGGGTAGTGATAAGTTAGTATTATAACTGTTATTCAACCAAAAATCTGGGGTAATCTGGGGCTGGAGGATTTCTTGAAAATGTTCGTGTCGCATTGTGGGAAAGTGCAAAGCTATATACTAAGTCAGGTATTTAGCCGACGTTTTGTTTGTGCTATATTGTTCACCCCATCCACACGCGGACTTTTTTTTCTAATACTTTGATATTCAGGAATTCTCAAAACGTGTATTTTCAATGAAATCTCGGTGTTGATATTTTTGGTTGGACTCGTACTTTCTCTAAATATGTATATCTTTTCTTTTTATTCAAGGGAGCTTATAACGTGTATTTTGTATTGAGTGGAGCTCATAACGTGTATTTCCACCCGAATACCAGTCATACGTTAGGTACGTATTTAAGGTGTTGAATAACAGTTATAATACTAACATAACTGACATAAATATCAACCCAAATTAATTCACATAAATTCACGATTGCTGAACTAGTTACTTTTATGCAACGTTGGCGCTACTGCCGTTGCATGCAAGGCTTGCTACCTGGCCTTGTATCTTCGGTTGGCAATAACCCCTCCATCGCTTCGACTAGCCAACCGAACAGACCTGCGCATGCGCCAGTACTTTTTGTTTTGCGTAGACGACCAGGTACAGATGCCCTACACTTATTCATTCGCTGACAGGATATCTTCCACGCCACCTAATTAAGATTATTGTACTTATGGTTGCAGTTTTGATTGGGTAGCTATACGTTTTGATTCTGCTGGAATCGAGATGATTGCGTTCACAAAACCCAAATAGTGTTTGCATTTGTAAATAAACCTAAGACCGGATTGGATCGACCTATCATGGCGGACGATGCTAATCCGCAGTGTCAGGTACCAACGGGAGAACAGCAAAGACGCTGTGTGTGTAGGAAACGCCGAAAAAGTTGGTAGCGTTGGTAGTAGTGAAATATACGCTGTTGTAGTGTAATAATAAAACGCGAAACTTTTCAAGGTAAATATGTTTAAAATCGGTCCCTGAAAAAATTAACATAGTGCAATGGATTGAATTTTTTTTATCCCTGACTACGATTTGAAAGTTTTATTTGGCGGTGATTTATGAGCAAATTCCATACGTGTTCTGCAACGGTTTTATTTCGCTTGCGCGGTAGGTATGTAAGCGATAAATGTTTACAAAATCGGCCGCACGAGAAAATGAATGAAACATAGTGCAATGGATGCAGTTTTATTGCTGATTACGATTTTGAAAGTTTTATTCGGCGCTCAAGCTTCGTTTTTGATATATGAGCAAATTTCGTACGTGCGATGCAGCGGTTTTACTTCGCTTATGCGTCGGATATTTAGCAAATAAATGTGTATAAACGAGTATAATATATGCTAGAATGATTGATTAATGCATTTACGTTGAAATTGTTGCATAAACACTGCCCAACTTGTAATTTTTTTTCGATAACACAGGACCCTGTTACCACACATATACACACACCAAACCTATCCTAACATGGGTAAAACGAAAACGAAGATTGACCGCCAAATAAAACTTTCAAAATCGTAATCAGCAATAACAATTTCAACGTAAATACATTAATCAACCATTCTAGCATATATTGTACTCGTTTATAAACATTTATTTGCTAAATATCCGCCGCATACGCGAAATAAAACCGCTGCGTCGCACGTAGGAAATTTACTCATAAGTCAAAATGAAGCTTGAGCACCAAATAAAACTTTAGAAATCGTAATCAGCGATAAAACGTGCATCCATTGCACTATGTGTCATTCCTTTTCTCGAACGGACGATTTTGTAAACAATTACCCAATAAATATTTATAAGCGAGTATTATATGCTCTAAAATTATTTGTTGATGTATTTACCATGAATAGCCTAAACACGGCCTAAATTTCGATGACACAGGACCCTGGCATCCCTATCATGCAGACCCACTAACCTAACATAACACAGGCTAAATTTGGCTGTAAGAATTATGCTTACATGTACAACATGATGCCAAGCGGTAATCTGCGAAAAGACTGATGTTCTTGCACTACAACAATTTCAGCACCTTCCTCTATCCACAAAGCCAAAGTATTTCTTTAGAAACAGCCTCTGCACATTAATTTCTTTGTAAACACATTATTAATCATTTTAATGCATATAATAGTTGTTTATAAATATTTATTTGCTAAATATCAGCCATACAAGCTAAATAAAACAGTTGCAGAACATGTACAGAATTTGCACATAAATAAAAACGAAGCTTGACCGCAAAATAAAACAAATCTTAGTCAGGGATAAACAGATCTATCAATTGCACTATATTTCATTCATTTTCTCAGGGGCCGGTTTTATACATAATTACCTTCTAAAATTATACAGTTTTTGGCATATTTAATTTTAGCCCATTATTCTTAAACCAATTTTTCTGTGTCATAAATACTTCAATTATGTTTTTATTAAATTGCAATAGTCGGTACCATTTACCATTCTTTTTATATTAGCGTGCTCCAACGTAATGTCATATCGGACAATGAATGAATGAAATTGGTGAAATGATGCTCAAATGAGCACAAGGCCCATAGAGCTTAAACGTTACCCAACATTCATCAAATTTCATTGCTGATCAATTGATGATGGAGGATATTGTTAGTGCCAGATTGTGGCAATATATCTCCATCCATAAAAATGTTGAAGTGGTGATGTTAGTGACGTCAGTTGGATTTTTATAACTAAATACTGTTGGGGATGTATTAATTCCATCAGTAGGCTTAAGGAGAATACAATGGACCCTTGCCTGCACAACCACAGACTTGGGCTCCTCGACTTTCTGACCCGGCATATAAAAATTTTTAAACCAGGTCCCAAATTCAGTTTGTAAAATCAGCTATAGAATTAATAAAAAAACAGTATTTTAACATTAATGGGGAGATCATATTAACAACTCGTGATCTAACAAAACATTGATAATAAGATAAGAAACATAATTTGTACTTCACTATAAATGAAAGGCACCTGATAAGCTCTTATGTTAAATAGTATAATTATAAGATAAATGTCTATGTTAGTATAATAAAATGCATGCATTAAAATTTTATATAATATAAAATATAGGGGCTAATTAGTAGATAAAAATGATTAGAATACCAATAAAAACCGTTAAAATTTCTAGATCTTCTAAAATTAAGCTGCCATGGAAGTTTAGTGTAATTTAACGGATAAAATTTTGGAAATTTCTAAATTAAAATGCAGCCTATCATCTTGCAATTTAGAATAAATAAAATTGATAAAATTAATAAAGGTGATTAAAAAGGAAATTATAAGAAATTCAATTCAAATTCGATTAAAATTCAATATGTACAATTATAAAAGGATCAAAAATTAAAAAAACTTCATTAAAAAGTTAAATATATGCCTTGACTATAAGATATTCTCCAAGTGGGTACAATAAATTTAAAACTATTTACATGCAAAAAAAAAGAAAACAAAAGTTTGATAAGGTCTCATATTACAACCCAAATTATTGTTGAAGGTATTCATTATATTGGAATTTTTAAAATTTGTGAGCAATTATATTGAAATGCCTCCATAGCTTTTTGTTTCTTATTATTTCAAAAATAAATTTTCCTTGAAGTGCTCTTTGTTGTGGTTCCCTAAGATGTACATTATTGTGGCACTCCCAAAGAGAATGTTCAGGGGAACCAATTTTACCACATGCACATAGGTTCGTAGGAGATTGAGCAAAATGATTCAAATACTCTGCGCACGGGCCATGCCCAGAAAGGTAATGCAGGAGGCCTCTTGACGGATGGAAATGTTTCATTTTAAACCTTTCCACGATATCTGGAAAAATAGAATAAACTCTACAACCTATTTCACTTGTATCCCAATAATCCTGCCATTCCTGTATTAGTAGGCGTAGGCTTTCACGGCTGGTGTTTGAAATTCTAAAAGAGTCTTCCGGGCTGATTTGCCGTGGTCTGCTGGAGTAACTTGGTCCAGACGTTTCGTCCACAACTGCGGTGGACATCATCGGTGGCGTGGTCGAAGTCTTCTTGGTGAAGGTACAGTTGCATCTGAGGTGTTGACTGTCTGGGATGCGGATTTTATACACGGAGGGGTCTTCTCTGATTGGCTCGGGGCTCGCTGAGGCAGTGTGGTTGGTGGGAGGGGGCTAGCTGCATCTCGGGCGCTACTAGATTCTGATTGGTTTGTGTTGTTTGTGTTGCAACAGACAGTCAAGCAACACAAACCGAGCCAATCAGAGAAGACCCCTCCGTGTGTAAAATCCGCATCCCAGACAGTGAACACCTCAGACGCAACTGTACCTTCACCAAGAAGACTTCGACCACGCCACCGATGATGTCCACCGCAGTAGTGGGCGAAACGTCTGGACCAAGTTACTCCAGCAGACCACGGCAAATCAGCCCGGAAGACTCTTTTAGAATTCCTGTATTAGTTTATGTTGTAGTTCTATTTCTTCTTCAATTCTAAAACCGGCAGCCTGTGAGGCCCTCGCAATATTACCCTTTCGTAGCCAGTAATGTGCAGCTCTTTTCCTCATCTCAAGTCAATTGGTAAAATACCTAACAAAATGCATAAAGTATCGGTATCTCTATGCCTCTTAGTTTGTCACGTGCAGTCATTAAAAATACTCGCTCCCCCAACAGCTAGCCCAATAACCCATTATTGGGGCTAAAATTGCATTATTATATAGCTGCTTAGGGAATTTTTCCGAAGCCAAAAGCAATTCTAGCAATTTTATTCATTATTTTGGACGTTTTGACTGTTGTTTCTTCTATATGGATTTTAAAAGTCATGCCCTCATTGAAGTGAACCCCTAAAACTTTTATGCTGATTCTCTAATTATTGTAGTGTTGTTTATTGTAGGAATTGGGCATCTCTGTAACTTTCCCGTTAAGAGAACATACATAGTCTTTATACATGATAGTTTTAATTTCAAATATTCACATTGCCCATTAATTTCTATTAAGGTCATCTCGTCCCTTAATAACATTTAAGTCTTTTTACTTAAAATCTAAATTCAATATCAATTAACATTTACTTTAAATTAATACATACTTGAATATGACAGACATTCAGCCCAGGCTCTTAGCCTGTCATATCCACCGATATAATTTCTTATAGTGTATGCCCAGGACAAGAAGGCAAGTTTTAGGAATGTGTAGCATAATCATTTTGTGCTTCCCGCACAGTGTTTATGCCTAGTTTCCGTGTATGACAAGGATGCTAGGTTCGTTTAAAATACACAACGTTGTCACATAGGTCACCCATAGCTAGAAGTATGCACTCTCATACACTCATTTCCTAGTAAACAGGTGCGCTACCGGAGCAGATAAACAGTTCAAGTTCCTCTGCCCTTCATTCCCCGCTAGCCTTCTTGTCATGGGCATACAGTACATAAATTTTGCTTCTCTATAGCTATTTAACACATAACACAAAATTTTTAATTCTGTTCTCTTTGTACAGGCCAGTTCCATTTTTTCTTAACTCTACTTAAAAACTGACCTAAGTTCCTGACCTCCTTTCTAAAAATCCTCTTAAATGCTGTTATCCTATCTCCCTTGTCCCATTTCTGCTCCAGAAATTCTTTCCTCCATACGTCCATTCCTTGATACTCAAAGACTATGTGCTCCAGATATTCCTTCCCTCCACAAATAGGACACTGAGTCTGAGGGATACCCTTTCTTAGTCCTCTCAACCTCCAAACACCAGTTCTTAGCCATGCTATTGCCTCCCTTTGTTCATTGTTTACCTTATCTATATATGTTTCCCTTTCCCATGTTTCCTTTGGAAGATTACAAATCAATAGACACCTTTTTTCCATTATACCACCAAACAGTTTTTGGGTTTCTGTCTTCAAACCTCTTTCTTTTATTTTCCAGAATTTGTTATGATTATTCTCCCCTCTCCTACAATAGTCCCTCATCCCATTTAATCTACTCTATATTCACTCTAAGGTTGATCCGCGCAAAACTAAACCCAAGTGGCCAGTGTGCAGTTATAATGTATCCTTCCGCCATTTGCACCAGAAATAGTCACAACACAACCATGTGGTGAATGCATGCGGTACGTAATAAAAAGGAACCAATCCCTTATTCCGTCAACTTAAAGATTGACTAACATGTAACTAGAGGTTAAAGGCAATAAGGTTGATAGTTAAAACAAAATAAACCTGTTGTAGCACTTTGTCAATTGTTGGCAGCTCATTTTTAAAAAAGAAATTGTGCACTGTTACACGAATTGCGTTTTTAACAAAATCCCTACATTTTTGCATGGCGTATTTCACACACTTTCTTTTTTCCCGGGTGTAACCACTTTTACCATTTCAGCGTTTTCTTTACGATCACTATTTATACTGGTACTCGAAACACCGGTGAACTCAGAGGTTAATTTCACTACTTCTTTGATGGGAAAAGATATTTCTCACATAACTTATAATATACGTTCAACACTTTGTTTTTTCACCAAAATCAGCATAATTTATTAGAGCTTTTTCTCATTTTATTTCTCCATATGTGTTTCATAATAATTTTTGTATGTCTATAAAATCGTATTTAGTAATACTAAAAACAACAACCGCTTTGCTATCTATCTTCTCAGCCAGCTTCTTGTTCACTATTGGTTAATTTGTGTTTATGAATAATAATTCGTGTGTATGTGATCTGAGGAGAGAATCAAAATCAGTATTCTTTGGATCTGAGCCGATCTGCTCAGTGTTCATAGGTATAGTTCAATTCCTCACAGTGGTAGATCCGATAATAAGTTGTGCCTGTACATTGCATAGGCTTGGGCTTCTGAGTCTTCCGGGGAGGGCCGCGTCTTCTTTATAATGGGGGTGAAATGTCGACATTCATTATAAAGAAGACGCTGCCTTTTCCGAAAGATTCAGATATGAAGTTGTGTCTGGTTTACGCTTAGCGGCATATCCACGCTTGTAGTGTATTGTACAGGGTGCACGTGGGTTTTGAAGTTAGAAGATGCAATGAGTCGAAAAATGACTATTTTATGTGGTCTCCAGTATCCAAGAAAATTAAACAGAACAACAATGAATGTGTTTCAAATTATAATGCAGGAAGTTCGATGATGGTGGATAATTAGTGCAGCCAGAAACGAAAGCAGTGAAAGCATATATGACACTAATGGGACCTCAAGTGAACACGTATGTAATGAAAAAATTAGATGATATCCCTGATTGTTGGTCATTAGATAAAAAAATACACTTTTAGCAAAATATGACTGGTTATTGATTAAAATCAAGAAACTTGGTTGCAGAATATGTCGAGAGCTTGGGAAACTAAGACCAGACAGAGGCAAACAAGGGATGAATATTGCACAGGCGTGGGCTACAATTTCTGTGTCATCTTATGGGGATGCAAAGAAAAATGACATGATATCTCTGCAAAAGAAAATAACAAACTTAAGGAAAGTTCTACTCAGCTAAGATTGTACATAGCTCCAAATAAAACACTTTAGGAAATGCCTGCACGAGAGCCTTCAAAAATGAAAAAGAAGTGACTGCAAATGTGTTCCGTACGGCGTACAAGGCTGCTAAAAAGAGCCAGGTTTTTAATGATTTTCAGTCTGAGATTGAACTTCAAGAACTAAATGGAGCAAACATGGGCCACATTTTACACTCTGGAAGTGCTTGCACAAACATTATTAATCATCTTCCTTTCATAGAAGTTTGAAAACAGTGTTGTAATTTAAAAGGTGAGTCAATTAATAACACTAAACAACACTTACATTATAATTTTCCAGAATGCATTTTGGAGGTTAACTTTCCACCATTATCAACCAGACAATAACTGGGTTTTCATGGTACTTCATGGTGCTGATGGTGATGCTTCTTCTGATAACGGTTCAAGGAACTTGCTGAAAATATCTTTCTGGGGAATGTTGAAATTAAATCCCCTGTTTCTATTTTTTAAAATGAAGATTTGTTCCAATGTGAACAGTTCTTGTTTTCCGGTTATGTGTTTGAGAAGTTTCGGTTCTGGCTTTATGTCGTGATTTTTTGTCCAAAAGTGAAAGGCAGCTGCAATATATTGTGGTAGAGATGAGAAAGACTATTCTAAATAAAATAATTGACTCCAGATGAAAAATATCATTAATGATTGACGAAAGTATGACGATTAGCCAACTAACATCTTTGATAATTTACTTAAGAACAAAGCTCCCTGAAATGAATGAGCCTACAAATGCTTTTGTGGATATAGTTGAGCTGCATGAAGTGACTGCTGAAGGTATATACAGCACATTGTTAAAGTGTTTAAATGCCTATGACTTTTCTGTGATTTTTCTCCAAGAAAGTCTTATTGCAATTGCAACAGATGGAGCTGCAGTAATGATGGGAAACAAGAAAGGTGTTGTAACACTACTAAAATCCCACAGATTTTAGTCTGGTATTGTGCCAACCATAGATTTGAGCTGTTGGTTGGAGATATAAAAAAAGATTTCCCATCTCAAGTAAATCACTTAGTCTTTTTTGGATAAATTGTATTCACTGTACCATCAGTCACCAAAGAATGCGCGATAGCTGAGACAGCATGCTGAACAGCTTGAAACTCAGTTATTGAAGATAGGTAGAATTTTAGGCAACAGATGGGTAGCCTCAAGTTTCAGAACTGTATCAGCTGTTTGGAACAATTTTCAAGCTTTGGTTGTTCACTTTACTGCTGCTAAAGGTGATGAAAACAGAGACTCTACTGAAAGAAGTATGTAATTAAAAACCAATTACTAGTCTTTGAAGAACGGAAAGTGAATAATGGGCCTCATTATAGTGAAGCACTTGAAGCACAACAATTGAACTTCAGAGGTACTGTTCCAGATAGTGGATAGAAAAAGAACTGTCTCAGCCTTTCAGAATTTTATGAATCATTGAAAGGAAGAATGGAAAGTCAGCTTCTACAGGCAACATACACAGGAATTTCTGAGTGTGTCCAAGTATTAGACAGCTCAACTTGGCCAAATAATCCCGGGATTACATATGGTGAACATGAAATAAAATCCTTATGTAAACGTTTTGAACTGCCTCAACTCTGAGGGGGTTTCAGAGATTATATTATCAACAAGAAAGTGCCAGAGTCTCTATTTCCTCTTGTGAATATATTGAAATGTGTTCCAATTTCTACCAGTGAATGTGAATGGGGGTTTTTCCCAAATGAACCTGATCATCACTCCCACTAGAGCTTCGTTACACCTTTGTACAATCAGTAATTTAATGTTTATTAAATTGGTTGTACCTCCTCTCCAACTATTTAAACCAGCAGTTTATGTGAACTCTTGGTTTATGAAAGGCCAACATCTCGCAATGGACCCCAAGAGCAAGGAGAGACAGTGTGATTACTGGACCAACAATGAAATGATGCCACTGTGGAAGCTGCTGTGATAAGATATTTTTAATTCAATATGGTTTAAAGAGAGAATCTGAAAATAAACTATTGATGCACCCTATTGGTTTATTTATTCATTGTTATTATTATTTAGATGATTGTAGCTGCAGCAAGTTGAAGGCAGCAGCAAACAGTGGATATTGAAATCTGGCCTATTTATGTAATCATTACACACAGTAATGTTATCTGCTTGGCTTATTTAATTTCTTGTGCAACATATATGCTACTTAGACTTTAAAGCAAACAAGTCCAAGAGTTCCCCTAAACTTTTTTTTAGAAAAAGAGCACTGGATGTAATGTAGATATAATGTAGATAGCCTTAAATAGCAATACATATATTTCACTATTTGGATATGCATAATTCATAAGATGACATTGAATTGGTACTGTCATTGACCCTTTGTCTTTGAACGTGCAGTCGTGATGTGTAGTGGTGAGCTTCTTGGTATGATGTAAACACCAGAAATTTAAAATTACTGTCTAGAAGGCATTTGAAATGCCAGTGTTGCTACAATATTATATTATGTGGTTTTAGGTATAGAGATTTAACAGGTTTACTTATTGAAAGTATGATCATAATTGTTTTGCTCGATGTGTTAATATAATATATGGAAATTTAACAGGTTTAATTATTGAAAGTATGATCACTCTGTTTGATGTATTAATATGTGTAGAGGTTTAACAGGTTTACTTATTGAAAGTATGATCGTAATTGTTTTGCTTGATGTGTTAATATAATATACGGAGATTTAACAGGTTTAATTATTGAAAGTATGATCACTCTAAAGTAAGAACAAATTAGAAACTGGAAGCTTCACTTGTCTTAGTGGTGTTGCGGGTTCTTTTTGCGCGGGCTGGCTCGGGTTTCGGGTTGTCTCCAACTCGTTCTCGGGGCTATACACACAAATTCGTTACCAAAGCTACAGTCTTTCATTTTTTTCGGGGTTCACAGCAAATGATTGATTTCAATTGTTGGCACTTGTAAAACAGTTTCATTTATGATCATTGCATTTAGAAGAAATTGGACATGTTGCTGTCATTATATATCATATTGGTCCAAATATAACACTACTCTGGATTTTTTAACAATATTTAGAGGAAAAAATCAAATAGATGACTTAATAAAGAATGAGTACAAAAATTTGTTGAAACTGCAGTATCTCATTGCATTAGCATCACACTTTTTATGTTTTCTTCATAAAGTAAAAGTACACAGTGCAATCACTATGCAAAGAATAAATTATTTCAGACTGACCATGTTAACCTTCAGCAACTAGTGTACAGTAACGGGAGTTAGATTGAGTCTGAGTGTATTGAAGCATGGTTACATTTAGGGGATATGTGAATAGCGACCACAAGGTACCCAAGCTGAGCAGAACATTACTTCCACTTACTGGTGTTTTGCTCCTCACTGTAACTTTTCTATCTGACCTTACCTTGGTCATCTCTTGTTCTCTTCCGACCCCGATGCTAATAGGGTTCCTGAGGGCTAGGGAGTCTTTATTTTTGCAACCTCTCCATTTCTCTAATTTCTCTATAAAATCTTAACCCCTAACATGCTGACCTGTCATGGCATGTAATAGGTCCTCTGATTGGTAGTTTATTTTGATAATTCTCCCGGTCAGGTCGGTGAGACCCGTAAACCAACGACAGGTGTGGTCCTCCAGACATTCTGGGGGTTGTGAGAGAGCAATGTGACCGCCAAAACATAAAAATATGGTGCTCTCTAAAAAGCGGTTACTATTACTGCTATTGCTCTCTTCAATATCATCAGTGAAAAATATTGGAGAGCAAGACGATTAATGACTTCATTGTGAGAAATCCAGCATTAGCTAACAACATATTTGTATAGAATATTATATCATTTAAGGATAAATTCATTCTAAAATTCAGATTAGTAGTACGGGACTACTTCCCTGCATGCATTGCTGGGGCTCAGTTTACACCCTTACCTTAACCCTTTCCCTTAGTTGTGATGTTGCGAACTGAGCCACAATCGGTGTTTTTTCGATATTCCTTCCTACATGGTATGCCTCTACTATCTCCCAACCGTTCATCTCCATTCCCAGGTTTCGGACAACTTGTTTAACCTCTTCTGCTGGCCAAACTCCTCTTGTATCCCTATAAAGAGCAAGTTAGACTTTCACCTCCTCTTGTTCAATCTTCCCATTTCAAATTTGACTGCATTCACCTCTCTTCTTATTCCTTTGATTTCTTCTGCCATGTCCTCTTTTATTTCCTGGCCACCTTGTTTAAACTATCGCTTATCCATTGTTTCATTCCGTCCATTGATCCTATTTTTTCCATGAGCTTTTCCAACAATGCCTGGATGTTGTCTGGTCCCGGGTTCAATTCCATTCCTCCTACCATTAAAAGTATCATAATGACACTCACTGCTAGCACATAGCTTATCTCCATACCACCTCGAGGGTTCCTTCTTTTAAGTTTCGCCTGCCTATAGAGTCCAATCCTTGCCCTATATATTGCCAGATCCACTCCCATAGCTACTTGCATCACTCTTCCTCTCACTTCCGGAGCTTACACCAAACACATCCGGTTCCCTTGTGGTGCTTATTCAACGCTCCAATGTTAATTAACAAACCTGGCTCACGCCAGTTTAAACTCAGATCATGTATGATTTTCAAGGTCGAACAGACCTAGTTAGGTATTAACATTCACAAGATTAAAGATAAGAATAGAGAAAAACAGGACACACATATATATTTGCACTATTCTCTATCTCCCGTCTGCTATCACCACGTATTAATAGGAATATATCATCGGCATATGCAACTACCCATACAGATTTTCTAGTTGGCTTACATTTTTTAAACATGGATCTAAGCTAATGTCTCAGAAAACCGGTCTGCACACAGAACCCTGGGGTCAGCCTTTAGTTAGTAATTTACTAAAAGTGCAGATATCACTTTTGAAATTTACAGCTCTTTGCTTACAGTAATCTATAATAATTCTATATACAAATTCTGTACAATTCATCTCTAATAAAATTTTAAAAAGTGAAAGCCACCACAAATTATCAAAAGCACCATCTATATCTATTGATATTCCCACAGTATATTTTTTATCCGATGCTCTTATCTTATCCATACAATAATTCAGTGCATCCTCTGCTGACTTCCCAGGTCTGAAGCCGAATTGGTGGATAAACATGTCATTATTTATTCTCAATTCCCACACTCTATTGCAAATTAGTTTCTCCTTAAGTTTGGCCATGGTATTTAAAAGGCATATGGGTCTATAGGATTTTATGGCTGTGGGTTCCTTATCGGGAGACTTCTTGATTATTACTAAATTGGCCTCTTTCCAGATGTTTGGGATCCTAGACTGTCTAAGGCTTTCGTTTAGTAAGCTAACTAAGAAGTCCAATACTTTTCAATGGAGAGCCTGTAACACTTCCGCAGGAAAGTTATCTGGACCAGATGCCTTCGTAGGTTTCATTGCTTCTGCTCCCAGAGCAACCTCATGGGCAGTGACAGGAGCAAAGTCATTGTTTGCAAATACAGGGTTGGAGACACTTCTAATGTTTTGATGATACACTATTTCTTCTTTTTCGCTGTCATCTGATAATTTTTTGATTTAGTATTCATAAGTCTCATCTGTACCCGAAGTATACGTGCCATCATCCTTTATGATGCTCGATATGGTTAATGGAGTGAACTTTTCCCTTACTAGCTTATAAGGAATACCCCAGGCATCCCTTCTTAAGCAATCTAAGGTAAACCTGCTCCAACTCTCTGGCTTATTCTTCTCCGGTGCCCTTATATATTTTTCTTTGTTTCTCGTGTAGATGGCCTACAGATGTAAGTTTCTGTTTTTATTATACTCTGTTGTTTTATTCTTTGAAGAGTTAAAAATCTGTGCATCAAAGTAATGTTTATTTGGCAGGCCACTATTATACAGGATAACCCGTTTTACCTCTTATGTTGCTTGGAAAGAGCTCAAAGACTGGGTTTTGCACATTTCCATAGATGTTTCAAAAGAACAATATAAGGTTCTGCAAGTGTGATATTGCGACTGAAAGATATTGCACCTCCCAAGGAAGAAGATCATAACTCACTTAACTTTTCAGGAGAGCGAAAACAAAGTTTGAAGAACAATTATAAATCACTGTTTTCATATTTGGGTCTCAAATTAAGGTATTAGTACTCATTATGTATCTGCTAATACAGTGTATTAATATTAACCTTATCAGAATTCAATTACTGAAGCTATTATATTTTTTCCATTACAAGGTGTGAAGTTTTTTGAGTTACGATGTTTCTTCGCGGAAATTATGAAAAAAGTCAAGTTACAGTGGAGGCTTTTTTATTAAAAATAAAATATTGTAATCTCAACTTGCAGCAAAGAACAGCTTTAATTGTATCAACTCTTAGTACTAGTCAACACAGTACAAACAAACATAAAAAGGACACATTTTTAAAAGTACTATCAAACTGAACATTAGATTTTACATCATACTCTACTTCTTTCTCTGCAGTTTGTCATCTGCAGATTCTGATTCAACTCCTGTATAGCTGTGCCTTAGAGAATTGTAGAAACAGTGATAAAATTCAGGAATGTTTCTACTTTTGCACAAGGAAATGATATCTTTATATTTTGCAGTTGATATTGGAATAGTTCTGCTGTAGGTTCTTGGTAAAAGTTTGCATTCCATGGCAGATCTACCTTTTCTGCCTTTTTGCAAAGGTAGAGTGCGATAATCTTCATCAAATGAATATCTGAACTTAGGTTCATAAAAAGTTGCCGAACAAACGGAAAATTCTCTAATTTTATTCCACATAACAGAGTTGCCTGAAGAATCAGTTGAGGTCAGTTTTGGAAAGCAACTAAAGATTTGAAATAAAAAAAATCTGTTTGTGTCATCTGTTTAACTTTATAGGAATTTCCCGTAACTTTTGCTGATCTCACTAGCATTTACCATTGCTGTGGTGTGAAAATTTCTAATCCTTTCTTTCTCTTTTCTATTAAGGCATGCACGCTGTGTCCCTCATTCTGTGTATGTCATTTTTCTAAAAATGTGTGTGAAATATCTATCTTATAATACTGGGAATCAAAAACGTGATGGGTAAAAACAAACCTATTCCTATTTTGACCTCTGCAATTGTCAGAGAAGGTTATTTTGTTTTTCCCTTCTTCCTCTTTTTGCTTCACAAAATCAAACAAACAGCTTGCGACCTCATTTGCTCCACGTTTAGCAATAGACTCGTGCCACATGTAGCAGTAACCGTCTTTACTACCCATATCATACACAGTGATATTATATGTGCTTAACTTCCTCTTATAATAAATAGCGCTGACATCTGACATTGAAGTTTGAAGCACTTACTGAAAATCAAATACCACACAAGCTAAGGAACAGTAATTTATGGAATTTTGTTTAACTTCCTTCTGGTTTCTAGCTAATTCTTTGTTGTGTTTGTGTTTCTCGTAATCTTCTTTCTGCAATAATTTTTGATCGGTAGTTAATGTAATATAGCTAGAACAAAGTTCACACTGATCTTTTTTAGTTTTAAAAATATCAATGTTATATTCGTTGTCGACAATTTTTTGATACTGCCTACGTGTGGCTGGTTTAAAAGCATATATTTGTTGAGTGAACCATTCAGAGTAAAGTCTGTACAATTTTAAGAAATTTAGATAAGCTTCCAGAAAGAGTCTACTAGTATTCTTACGCAAGTAATGGGACTCAACTTTTGGAATCAGTTGAATGTGAACCCTTATTGTATCTTTAACAGAACCACTTATTGCATGAGGTCTGTCACTATGGTGACCACGCTTATCAGGGGATATACAAGTACCAACAGTCAATTTTGAAAAAGCAGTTCTGACATGCATGTCTGTTATTGATAATGTGTTCAGGAACATCACTTTACAAACTTTAATAGCAGAATCGTTTACACGAAAGCAATAACTAAATATGTTGCTCCGCCTTGAGTTTCTCCCTTTGCCTGTTGTAACTTGTTTCTTGTCCAATTTACTGACATGTTTGGTTACAAAATCCCATCTGCAAGTATGGCTGCCTATTTTCCAAAACCTTTCGAATATCAGTTTTCTGTCTTCATTACTTATTTTACTATGGCATTTAAACCTACATCCAACTCCACAACCATTCCCCACCTCCTTTGATATTATCACATTTCTAGCTCTGTTTGTGTATTCCAAATCCCAAATTCCTTTTTGTTTTTCTTACATCTTTCCATGTACTTTCATCTCTCTTCCTTTTTTTACCTCTTTTTTTTCTAAAGAATCACGTTTCTTAGAGCAACTTCTTTTCATTGCAGCAGTTGCCTCTGGATTGACAGTAAAATTTAGTATCTCAAAACCCAAAGGCTCAGGATAGCTCAGAACTATTTTGTCACATGCTGGTGCAACTGGTTCACTTTGAAAATCAATGCGTTTACAACAATGCAATATGTCATTCTTGACACCATCTCGACTTATAACTTTCCTTTTTTGTTTGCGTTGGTGTTTCTTCATCACTGTTTAGTATCAGCTAAAACAAGGCAGAAATGATAATTATATTTAAAAATAACAATACAGAATATGTATACTATCATAGTAATTATTGTCATTAAGTTTTGTAAAATTTGGAGGTACGTTTGTTCCCAGCACCTTATAATTTATGTTCACCAATGACAACAAGATTGAGTGGCACAATAAATTATATCAAAATAAAACTTTGTGTGACGGTTCAAAAACAGAACAGTCAGGGCTGAAGTCCTTGTCTCCTTGCTGGTGTTCCGTAAACCTGGGAACTAGCCAGGAGAATTCATTGTTCCTTTTAACTGTTATAGAAATTATCAATCGCTATTTACCAGTGAAATATATAATGTATAAGAAGTAATTAATGTTTCCTATCTGATGATAAAGCCATCTGCACCATTCTCCTTGCTCTTTCCATTGTGGTAAAATCAACAGTAATTATTGAGAAATTAATGCACACAAGTTTACCAACATCGTACCAGGTTCATTACCTTCACAATGTTGAAGCTGCATAATCACTGTGCCAAAATCAACTGTCATAACATATTTCCTCTTTATTTTATTAAACTTAGACTGCAAATCTCCTTAGAAAACAAACGTAACTGCAGTTAAATTAGGAAGACGGCAACAATGTTAACCTGGAAAAGTATTGTACCTCAACATACGATAGTTTTCCACGAATAATATAATGACCTCAAAGATACAACATAAAACAATTGCTTACAACTCATCAACAATCAAAGATAAAAATATGATTTTTATACACAAGATGCTCTTTCACCTACACTTTCTGAAACATTTCATATCTCAAAATTGCAAAAAAATGAGTTACGATCTTCCTTGGGAGGTGCGATATGACTTAACTCTGCATGGTGAGCAATAGTGATGAATCTGAATCCTGTCACACTTAACCTCGCTTATCAGTCTCCACTTCAACGTAGTTGATTCTCCCACCACCAGGCTTTGTTTTTTTATTGTGCCCCTACCGCAAGCGTTTTCACGCGTTGCAGGCTAAGAAAAGGAGGGGTCGTCCACATGGTCAGATAGAGTAGAGAAAAGGTTACAGCTGGTAGAAATACACCAAAATAATGGGCACTAATTTAGTGCAGTAGAAAAACCGTGTTACTTATGTCATTTTTACTTTCTCTACTGGCAAGTAGGGGAAGTATTGTATTCCAACCAAAAATTTGATGTCGAGATTCCACCGGAAATATATGTTTTGAGACCCCCTGAATCCAAAAAAAGCATTTTTAGAAAAAGGTCAGTGTGTGTGTGTGTGTGTGTGTGTGTGTGTGTGTGTGTGTGTGTGTGTGTGTGTGTGTGTGTGTGTGTGTGTGTGTGTGTGTGTCTGTCTGTCTGTCTGTCTGTCTGTCTGTAGACAGCATAACTCAAAAACGAAAAGTAGGTTAAAAACAAAAGTTGGTATTTAAGTTTGTCTTTAAGGATGCGACACAAAGATTTTGAAGAAAAAAGGCCCACCCTGAAACTACCCTTTAGATGAAAAAATTTTCGAAAATTTTGATTTTCTTGAAAATGGCTCTAATGGTTTTGATTAAAATGTCATATGTTTGAGATACTTTTATGACAAATGAAATGTATATTTTGAATTTTCTGGCTATAGCCCCTGTAGTCTTTACTCTGGACGACTTTTGTATAACTGGTAAACCGTAAGAGATAGACCAAATCATACTATACAAAAAATGTAGATCTTGCTAAAATACACAATTTATGTCCAAATAAATTTTCTTGTAGGTTGAACCATTTTGGAGATATTCCTTGTTATGTGTGTGGGTTTCAGAAAATATAACTTTCATGAAATAGAACATCATTCATTTTTTTGTATGTTAAGTGTACAAGGAGAACGGAATCCCAAAGCTTTAAAAGATTTGACTATCGCTCAAAGCCTACTGTGTTCTAATATTCCCCTTGCACCTACAAGAAAATAGCAATAAGATAATTTGTACAAATGTTTATCTTAACACGAAGAAGATATAGGAATAAGAGTATGTAAGAATGGTTAGTACAAGAGTAAAGAAAGTCATGTGATTGCAACACATCAGATTTTTTTGTCAAACCTCTGCTGACCAATGATGTCCACTTATTTCTTAACATTGGGACTTGAAGCTTCTAATGTGGATAGGGTTGTTTCTGCCTTAAGGACAATGTCGCCAGTAATAACACAATTTAAATGAGCTAATTGGTTTAGACACTGATAATGCATTTGTTGTGGTTGTTGTAAATAGTGGAGTTTTCAAGAAATTAAAAGAAAGTGCTTCTTGTTTGGCACTCAATTGTGTTAGTCATTACCTACTGCTGCAGTTCATAGGAATTTGGAATTTCTTATCAAAAAGACTCATACTTGGTTTAGTCACTCTTCACTCCCAACAGTAGGAGTATATACTTCCATGTCAGATCATCAATGGCCATGATCCTCTTAAATTTTTTAGAGCTTGTGATAGTCGCTTGCTATCTGCAAAATCATAGTTTAATGGTTAGAACTGAAAACTTTCTTTCAAATGGCTCATTATAAAGAGCTATGTTATACTGTAGAGTTACAGTACAATATGTAATCTGATGAAACCTTACAGATTTATGTGCTATTTTTTAAACCAGTTCTTTGTGATGTTCAGGCTGTAAATAAGCAATTTGAGTTGAATTGAGCAGATAGCACCAAACTGTTAAATTAATTAACTAATCTTATTCATTTGCTAGAAAACTGACTATGAAAGACAATGTTGACGACTATGTTGATGTAAATGCTTATCTTGGTTATGAATTTGAAACCAAGCTGAAAATTCTGAAATTGTCTTCAGAGCAGGATCAACAGTGACATTTCTTATCAAACTGTTAAGAGTTGCAAGATAGGCTTTCTCAGAATCAAGGCTGTCCATAGGAAGGGGGGGGGGGGGGGGGAGAGGTTATAGCGTAAGCTGTGCCATCAGGAACATATTTAGTGGGGAAGGGGGAAGATTCTAAACTTGGGGGAAAGCAAAAACTTTGAAGTAAACTATGAAGGTACTATAAATGTGTTTATTACAATTTTTAATTGAATTCTGGGTCTGTTATCACAATTTGTATCTAAGTTTGTTAGTTTAAATGCACTCAAAAAAAAGAAGTCATTTGAAGTACAATTCATACTGTATGGCAGGAGTCAGTAAACTGGTCATTACCAGAGACCGGAGCTTAGGCAGAATGCCTTTTTAAATGTGTCAAATCTATCTTCAATTTGAAAGTGAATCTGTATAAAGTATACCTTTGTGATTGAAATGCCAGTTTTATGTTGCCTTTTTAGATATGCATGCCTATTTTACAAAATACATGCTTTTTGTTGCCTTTATTTTATTATTTATCTGGATAAACTTCTAAACATTTAAAAAATTTGACAAGGTAACGATTCTGTTTCAGTTGAAATGGATCCTACAGTGATGCTATATTTTAGATTTGCTCCAATAAGCTCTGTCAATGTTGAGATGTCATTTTGTCATATATGAAAAATATGTTATCTGACAGGAGACTCAACATGACTCCAGAGGACTTAAAAAACATTTGGTTGCCATATGCAATGAATAAGGTATTGCGGTACACAGGTCTTTTTAAAAATATTTCATTTTTGTGTCAATCACAATGCTAGCATTTTGTTTAAAACTTTGAAGTTCTTTAAAATATGGCGATTGAGTTATTGAATAGTGTGATTTATTAAATAAATGGGTTTTTCTAATTGCCTTTTATTGCTTGTTTTAGCATTTATAATGCCTTTTTGCCTGCCTATTTTAAAGATTTATAATGCCTTAACTTCCGGTCTTGGTCATTACAATTGCAAAAATGACATCAGGGAGTGCAATCTGGCATGCACATGGTCCATGGTTTGAAGAGAGGGTTTGAAAGCTGCAATGGCAGAGTGAAGGAACTTCTCTAACAGACATTTGATTTTATGTATGCTTAATACATTGGTGTGTCAGAATAACCGAATAATTTTAAGATATGATTAAGAGTTCTGTTTTAGTATTTTCTTAACTAAATGTACAGTCCTGGAAATAAGTATTTATACAGTGCTACAATTGAAATTGATTATTGATATTTCCATATTGTTGTTGTTGTTGTTTTCTAGTGCCTTGCATCTGGCAATGAAGCCATTAGCAATATTTCCATATTAAATGAAATAAAAGTGCTAAGATTTTGACTAGAAGGCTACACCATTAAATAGACAGTATAATGGAAACAACCTTGAGTATTAGATAAACGTGTTTCAAGAAAATTTGCAATACCCCAATTCTGGTGCTATTTGAAAGGGGAAAAGGTATTCATACACCACTAGAAATGTAAGATAAAAACCGCTAACAAAGTCCTTGCATCAAGGAATGCCTTCAGTGGCAAGCTGCACTACTTTCGTGTTGGTAATGAGATGTGGTGAATGTCGTGTAACAGAAAAATGGGCTACAAAAATAAAGAAACTACGTAATGGAAAGGCAAATAGCTATCTCCAAATTTCAGAAGGGAAAGTCGTTTTCAGAAATTGTTCATACTATTCGAAGAAGCTAGGCACCTGTGTAGACCATAATATTATGTAGAGAAAGAAGTACTGTCATTAATAATGAAATACAGAGTTGACCACAAAAGCTAATGCAAAGAGAAAATAGTATGTTAATAAGGACTGAAAAAAGATGCCAAATTAATAACTTCAGGATTGTCTGTGCATGTTACTGTTCAGGAAGGAAACCATACCAAGGTCTATTCACTATATTCTAAGTAGTGCAGGTTATGAAGCTTGGGTACCTACAAGAAAACCACATATCGGCAAGAAGAACAAGAAAATGAGACTTGAATTTGCTCAAGACATATAAGCAAGAACACAAGATTCCGCGACAAAGTACTGTTGATGGATGAAACTAACTTTAACTTATTTGAAAATGATAGCAGAATTTTGGTGTGGAGAAGACCAAATGCTGAGCTTGAAACCAAACCGTTCAAGCCACAGCAAAGCATGGTTGGTGGAGAAACTAACGTATGGGGATGTATGGCTGGCTATATATGGTATTGGCTAACTTGCCTTTGTTGTAGATAACACGAATAGATTTCAGTATTTGAATAACCTAAAGAAAGAAACTGCAAAACAAAATATTGATAGGTTTGCATTTAGGCCCAGATTACTACTATCAATTAGACAATGAGCCTTAGCATACAGCAGAAATTGTTATACGGCTGTTATATCATACTCTCCATATTCTCAAGTTTCCAGCACAATTGAACAGTTTCTTAGTACACTTGAAAGAATGGTCAGAAAACATGAAATGCAAAGTAAGGTGACTCTGAAACAATATCTGCAACAAGAGTGGCAAAATATTACATCAGTCTCAGAGACTACGAAAAACTGGTTCATTCTGTGCCAAAGAAATTAACCGAAGTGATGCATATAGGAGGAATGCCTACATAGTATTAACATGTTATATTTATGTAAATTGTAATTTTCTTTGAATGTATGAATACTTTTTTCTCCATTGCTTGAAGCCAGACAGTACAACATTTTTATTTCCTTTTTGCAGAAGACTAATTTAATTAATCCTATACATACTAAATTGAGAGGAAATGCTATACTATTTGTTTACCAAATAATGCCTCATGTTTTGATTTTTAGCTCCAATAAATAGTTATTCCATATACACAACGGTGTATGAATACCTTTTTCCATGACGGTATTTGTTACTATCAAGCTATGGGGACATTAACTTTCGGAAATGCCCTGTCGGTTTTGATGAAATTCTGTCACGCAGATCCTGGCTCCCCTTCGGCATTGGATTATCGCTAATGTTTTGTTTTCTTTGCATTTTGGAATGTCACTTGCATTATGTTTTTAATGTTGTTAATACCATCATTAACCAGGGGTTCTGTCACATAGTATACAGCACTCTGTGGTTCTGGTTATTAATCTCAGCTATCAGCATGTACTGAAGTGCTCCATTTACTGGAAGGGCTTTCATATTTACAGCCTAGTATAAAAATGATCCATTTTACTCACACAGAACTAGAAGAGATCTAGAGGGCGTTGGATTTAACTATATCTCCTTGATATTATGGTCCGCTTATTTAGCCTTAAATATCTTTATTTTCGCATTGTATGTGCATAGTAGTGTCTATTATTTAAGATCTCAGTAATTATTGACAGTGGAAGTGAAAGGATCACGAATTTTCATCTGAATTTATTGTTTTTGAAGTACTGAATTGTGTCTGTACCATTACTCAGTGCGTGCTTAAAATTGGTTATACACAACAAGATTGCATGTTTACAGACTTTAAATACTTCCAACCGTACTTGTACTGTGTTATTTGGGTGTGTTCACAATAGTGTTTGTTTTTCGTTTTTCTTTTCCTCTCTTCTGTTTAACTAATTAGGTTAAAGTGGACTTTTAATGAAAGTTTATAACCTCCAAGTTTGCCGATAGGCAGCGAAGAGAGTGAACTGCGTAGTGTTAAGACTTTCCTTAAACACCATGGCTGTTCCCATTGATACGGGGCAGCCTTATTTATTCTACGATGCAGCAGCGTTACCAACCTGAGGAACAGTTATCTCCTCTACCGGGACCAACCCCAGCTCCTCAAACCACATCTAGTAGCTCCCAGGGAGAAGCCTCCACTTCATTACACTGCCAGCAAACTCAATCCGTACCCGTTTCTTCACATCGCTCTGGTAAAGTGCAGCCTATGGACTGTAGCTGGTCCTCTGCCGCCTTTAAACCACGCAGCCAGGATGATTGTCCACATGACACCAAGAGGAAAAAACTGGGTTCCGTCACAACTGATTCTCCTTTCGCTACAACCAACCGTTTTGCACCCTTGGCTACCATGGATTCTGAAGATGGAGATCATGGTGTACCTACGCCTACTGCTTCTGCTTCCTCATCCCAAAAGCCACCTCCCATTTATGTCTCTAATATACTCAATATGAACACTGTTATCAAACATTTACAAACATCCAATGTAGGCGCTTACAAGCTTGTTACACTGGCCAGCAGCAAGGTCAAATTCTCTTTCGAGACTATAGACGGTTATCGGGCAGCCATACATTATTTTGAGACACAGAAGGCAGAATTTCACACCTACCAAATGCGTCAGGATCGTAATCTTCGGGTGGTTATTCGTGGGCTTCACCCCACTATTGACACTTCTATGGTAATGCAAGAATTAGTCTCTTTTGTATTCACCTGCCCAAATGACTCCTGTTTACCATCCCGTAACAAAAGTACAACTGCCCCTCTTTTTCTTGGATCTAAAGCCCAATCCTTTCAACGACGACATATATAAACTTGATCGTTTATATTACACGACGGTAAAAGTGGAGCCCCTGAAACCCAAACGGGGTGTTATTCAGTGCCTGAACTGTCAGGAATTTGGACACAGTCGTAATTATTGTCACAAACAACCACGTTGTGTCAAATGTGATGGCCACCATCCTACTGCGCAGTGCTCTAAGGCTCATCACACGCCCCCTCTGTGTGTGAATTGTAAAGGTCCACATACAGCGAACTATAAGGGCTGCCCTGTACATCGACGGCTCCAAGCTACCCAGCGGCCTCACTCTTATCCCCAACGTACGGTTTCTGGTGTACCTTCTGCTACTGTTCCTCCGCTTCATACTTTCCCTCGTCTGGAGTCTACCTTACCTACTTCTACTGGAGCTGCCTATCCTCGTCCTCCTGTATCTAATGTACAGCCTCTATCGTCGCATCCAGATTCTCGGGGCTCACCTCCCGGTGCTTCGCAGTCCTATGCAACCGCAACCCGTGAGTGTGAACCAAACCGTTCTCCATTGGACTGCTTGATGGCTCGACTGGATTCTGTCTTTGCTATTCTACAGCCTCTTCTTACTACGCTGCAACAATTGATTCCTGTTCTGCTTCGCATTCATGGCTAATTTTGTCCCTGCTTGCATTCGAATCTGCACTTGGAATTGTCAGAGTATCACCAATAAGTTTCACGAATTATTACACTTCCTTACAGTTTATGAAGTAGACATCCTGCTCGCCACCGAAACCAAATTGGCTCCTCACATACATTTCCACATTCCTGGCTATGATATATATCGTGCAGATCACCCTAACTCGACTAGAACGGGTGGTTCTGCCTTGTTTATCAAAACCCGTTTGGCTCACCATGCCCTTCCGCCCATTTCGGAAGACTCCTTCCAGGTTGCTCGGATTCAACTGTCAGCTACTTCCGTAAACATTCAAGTTGGATCTTTTTATTCTGCTCCTCAGAATCATTTTAGTCTCGCCGATTTCTGGGGTATTACTCATGCTTTCAAGGCCCCCTTTCTAATCGGAGGCGATTTTAATTCCAAACATCCTTTTTGGGGTTCGAACCTCTCAAATCCTAGAGGTAAACTTTTACGCACTGCAATTCATCAGTTACACCTAGATGTAATCTGTTCTACTGAACCCACGTTCTACCCGCACAATGGTGGGACTCCGGACGTGCTGGATTTCTTCATTGGACGTAATATTTCCCGTCATTGTTCCCGTCTTTCCGTTTTTCACGATCTGAGCTCCGATCATTTACCAGTCCTGCTTACTCTCTCTGATGGCGTGAAGTACAAAGACTTCTTTCCGTCCCTGGTATGGCATCCTTTTGATTGGCCTTTGTACACCTCTTTGCTTGCTGACCTCACTGTTACGACTGTGCCGCTTAAGTCAACCCGTGATGTTGATGTGGCTGTTTCTACCCTGACTCGTAATATACAGTGTGCAGCCAACCTTGCCAGCAGCAAAATCCACGATCTCGTTCCTTGGTCTGTGACTTCCTGCTCTCCTGAGATTCGTCTTCTGCATTCCATCAAGGACTGTAGGAAACTCTGGGAACGTACGCATTGCCCACGTCATACAATTAATTTTAACCGCGCTACTCGGGAGCTGAAGGCTGCCCTACGTGCTGCACGCAGTAATGCTGCTGAAAGCAAACTTCGAGTCTTAAACACCCGCGATGGATCCTCATGGCAGAAGACTAGAACTTTGACGCGCCATTCTGCTGCCATACCGCCTCTTAAGATTGGCAATACTTGGTTTTCTACGCCACTTGAGGTCAACCTGTTTTCTGAACTCCTGGCACGACAGTTTTCACCCAATCCTGTGCTCGACGTGGAATTTAATCATCGAGTGGAGGAAGAACTCGCGCAACCTTTATAACTCGCTCCTTTTCGACACTACTTTACCCCTGCTGAAGTTCAAAATATCATCGTTTGCTCCTCAGCTCACAAATCTCTAGGTGCTGATCTTATTGTGCAACCCTTATTACTTCATTTTCCCCGGAATGCGCTAGTCCTACTAATACAGCTCTATAACGCTATCCTCCGCACTGCTGATATCCCTCACCAATGGAAGCATGCTACTGTTATCCTTACTCTCCCTACTCCCCAAAATCTTCGAACGTCTCCTGCCTCGCCTCTTATCTCAGCTCGTACAAATTACCCCTGATACTCAGTTTGGATTCCGCCCTCTTCACTCCTGCTCTCAGCAGCTACATCGCGTAGTTGGCACAATTCTTGATACATATGAACATCTGTGTGCTTAGGATTGTTTTTGGATACGGAGAAAGCTTTTGATAAGGTTTGGCACAATGGTCTGTTACTCAAACTCAAACCGCATCTCTCGGACACCTATTTCCGCCTCCTACAGTCCTATTTGCATAATCGCACTTTTCCGTTAAATATGAGAGCGTCTTCTCCAAGGCCTTTCCTATTTTCTCTGGTGTACCGCAAGGACGCGTACTAGGCCCCTTATTATATCTCGTATATACCTCGAATTTTCCTAGTCATCCTCAACTCACCATCGCTCACTATACCGATGACGTGGCGGCTCTGTGTGTGGGTACTTTTGCTGGGACTGAGTTGTGAAGTTCACTTACAAAAAGCACGTGACCCATCATCCCCTTTATCTCAATGGCACGGAGATACCCACAGCGACTTCCATAAGATACCTCGGCCTTATCTTGGACAGCCGGCTAACATGGGGTCCCCATCTCTGTAGTCTAGTGCAGAGGATTCGTCACCGTATCCGCGAAGTCCATCATCTTGTGTCTGGTTCCTCGCCCTTACCTTTGCGGTATAAGCGTCTGTTTTATACTTCCTTAATTCGACCCATGTGGCAGTATAGCTGTGCTATTTGAGGTTGTGCAGCTCCATCGCAGATCCTGAGGATCCAGGGTACACAGAATCGTTTTCTACGCCTCATGACCGGCGTTCCCTGGTACGTGCGCAACTCTACTCTGCATGCTGATATAGGTCTACCGGAGGTGATGTGTATCCTCCGCATCTGCTACAGGAGACTGCATCAATCCTATCTGCGCCATCGCAATCCGCTGCTGCGCCATATTTATCTTCCTCCTGATCCTCTACGACGAAGACTAAAGCGTCGCTGGCATTCTGATTTGCTACTGAACATTTAACTCTATACAAATGCTTTTTCTGTAACTGTTTTCCCTATTTCTGTGTAACATTATTGGGACTATCGCTGGATGGCACCCCAATCACAAGTATCATTGTTGTTCTGTATCTAGCTTAGCTCAACTATATTGTACTTAATTGTACAGAAGAGTTTCCTTTAATAAAAAATAAAAAAAGAATAAAAACTAGAAAGTGGATTATGTTTATGGTGCTGCTTGGGGAGATGTGAAAAGGGCACAAGAGCTTTATGCTGAGCTATACCCAAGGAGACATTTGCCTCATCACATCATCTTTCCTGCTATACATCAATGACTACGAGAAACAGGAACATTCCAAAAACAAGCACATGGCTCGGGAGTCCAGAGAAATATAAGAACAGTGGCTGTAGAAGAAGCGGTTATTGATCAGATCCATAATTCTCCATCCACAAGTATAAGAAAAATAGCCCATGCCATGCTTACAAGTCAGTCTTCAGTTACTAGAATTCTGCGTGAACTGCAATTACATCCATATCCATATGCCCGTCATGTTATTTAATCAACTTTAAGTTTTTGAGTACCTGAGCGACCGAGCTTTGCTCGGCGTTTTTCGCCTCTGTTTTTGTGAAATCTTGTTTTTCGTGGGAGAAGATACTTATTTAGATAAACCTGAAAGGCAAAACGTTAACTAAATAAAACTACTTGTCGCAATTGTTAAGAGTAATGTCCGAGATACAAGAGATATAAAAATACATTAAAATATTTCATAAACAGCATCATTTCAGCTGTAAAACGTCCACTGCTGAACGCAGGCCTCCCCCATAGATATCCACCCAGTTTGAGGTTTTCGTCGAGCATTTGTTCCATTATGGAGTTCAGTTCTTTGCTGTTGTGATTGACTCCAGGACGTTAACACGTTGGCCAAGGTCCTTCATACTTCCGTCGAGTTCTTCCATGGCTTCCTTAACCCCGGCCAGTCGCTCCTTAGTATTCTCCGATAGACCTGTCTTCATATTGGAATTCCCGTCTTCATCTTTGGCGTTTCGGAGTTTACATTTTCAATTTGGCTTCCATTTTTGTTCTCATATTTTCTATTCCGTAGTTTACATTTTTCCAATTCGGTTTTCATATTTGTTTCCTCTGCCGCATTCCGGAATTAATTTCATTTCCCATTATGTCCATCTTGGCTAACATTTATTTCATCAACTGTTCCATATGGTGCTTTTCGTCGCACTCCTGACACCAATTGTGATTACTATACTTTTTTTAAAACTATTTCTTTATTTTTTATTAAAACACCTGAGTGACACTAAGCAAAAGCAATGTTGAAAAATAACAAATACTACAGGAAGAAAATCTGGTTGATAAAGCCATGTGAATGTACTACGCATTTATGTTTCAAACATAGAAAATTGAATGAATTGTTCGTAATTGTTTGTCGAAGCGGAGGTAGCGAAAGAAATGTGAATGTGTTTTACTAAAGAAAACTGAGTAGAAAAACCATGTGAATGCTATACGTTGCACTTATATTTCAAGTGTATATAAAAATGTATGGATTGTTTGCAAAAGAGGTTAGGTAAAAGAAAAGGGAGTAGAGAAAACCATGTGAATGTAATACATTGCGTGGTAAAATGGATTGCATAAAAACCTTTGCCATGAAAAAAAATTAGATATGTCACTTTTCATGGCGATCGGTCAACCTGTTTTGGAATTTAATCACTCTTCAACATAAGATATGTATAGGCCTTGGTATGTATGAAGTTGATAAACCATAGGGAATAACATGTGAATTGTTACGTAAAACAAAAGTGAGTAGAGAAAGTAGTATGAATGTAATACGTTGTATTTGTTTGAAACATATAGCAAATTGTATGAATTATATGTTGAAGGGGAAATAGCAAAATAAGACTGATTGCGTCTCATAAAGGAAGAATTAGTAGTGGCAA
Organism: Tenodera sinensis; assembly: GCA_030765045.1. NCBI lineage: Eukaryota > Metazoa > Arthropoda > Insecta > Mantodea > Mantidae > Tenodera > Tenodera sinensis. The sequence goes on from CM060962.1 coordinate 163,342,351, forward strand.
TCGTGTGAATGTAATACGCTGCATTTATACTTCAATCCTATAATATTATATGAATTGTATGTTGAAGGGCAAACCGAGGATACATGAATGCGCTAGGTAAAAGAAAAGCGATTAGAAAACCATTTGAAAGTAATATATTATGTAGTAAAATTGTTACCATAAAAACTCTCCATGAAAAAAATACATATACGTGCCGAATTTCCCGGTGATCGGTTAAGCGGTTTTCGAGACTAACAGATATATACAAACATTCAAGTTGTATAGATGATATGAATTGTATGTAGAAGAGTGGGAAAGACATGTGAAGGTGTTACCTAAAAGTGAGTAGAGTAAACACTGTGAATGTAACATGCACAAAATTGTGTAACTTATTTCTAGAAGAGTAAGTGGAGAAACAGTTATGAGTGTGTTACCCAAAACCAAGTGGAGAATACAGTATGAATGTAATACGTAGCATTTCTATTTCAAACATGCACGAAATTCTATGACTTATTTGTAGAAGAGTGAGTAGAGAGAGATGTGAATGTGTTTCCTAAAAGTGAGTAGAGAAACCGCTGTGAATGTAATACGCAACATCTCTATTTCAAACATACAGAAAATTGCATGACTTATTTGTAGAAGAGTGAGTAGAGAAATGGATGTGAATGTATCACCTAATAGTGAGAGGAGAAAACAGTGCGAATGTAATAGCACTTCTGTTTCAAACATACAGAACATGGTTTGACTTACTTTAAAAGTGGGGATAAAAGTGTTTTTGGTGCAAAATCACACTTTTTATGGAAAATTGTTTACAGAAGAGTGAGTGGAGAAAGAGATGTGAATGTGTTACCTAAAAGTGAGTAGAGAAACCACTGAATGTAATATGCAACATCTCTATTTAAAACTTACAGAAAATTGCATGACTTATTTGTAGAAGAGTGAGTAGAGAAAGAGGTGTGAATGTATCACCTAATAATGAGAGGAGAAAACAGTGTGAATGTAATAGCACTTCTGTTTCAACCATACAGAACATGGTTTGACTTACTTTAAAAGAGGGGATAAAAGTGTTTTTCGGTGCAAAATCACGCTTTTTATGGAAAATTGATTACAGAAGAGTGAGTAGTAAAAGAGATGTGAATGTGTTACCTAAAAGTGAGAGGAGAAAACAGTGTGAATGTAATAGCACAAATGTTTCAATTATACAGAACATGGTATGACTTATTTTAAAAGTGGGTATAAAAGTGTTTTTGGTGCAAAATCACGTTTTTATGGGAAATTGTTTATAGAAGACTGTGTAGAGAAAGAGATGTGAATGTGTTTACTAAAAGTGAGTAGAGAAACCGCTGTGAATGTAATATGCAACATCTCTATTTCAAACATACAGAAAATTGCATGACTTATTTGTAGAAGAGTGAGTAGAGAAAGAGATGTGAATGTATCACCTAATAGTGAGAGGAGAAAAAGCAGTGTGAATGTAAAAGTACTTCTGTTTCAACCATACAGAACATGGTTTGACTTATTTTAAAAGTGGGAATAAAAGTGTTTTTCGGTGCAAAATCACACTTTTTATGGAAAATTGTTTACAGAAGAGTGAGTAGAGAAAGAAATGTGAATGTGTTACCTAAAAGTGAGAGGAGAAAACAGTGTGAATGTAATAGCACAAATGTTTCAATTATACAGAACATGGTATGACTTATTTTAAAAGTGGGTATAAAGGTGTTTTTGGTGCAAAATCACGTTTTTTATGGAAAATTGTTTATAGAAGACTGAGTAAAGAAATAGATCTGAATGTGTTACCTAAAAGTGAGTAGAGAAACCGCTGTGAATGTAATATGCAACATCTCTATTTCAAACATACAGAAAATTGTATGACTTATTTGTAGAAGAGTGAGTAGAGAAAGAGATGTGAATGTATCACCTAATAGTGAGAGGAGAAAACAGTGTGAATGTAATAGCACTTCTGTTTCAACCATACAGAACATGGTTTGACTTATTTTAAAAGTGGGAATAAAAGTGTTTTTCGGTGCAAAGTCACACTTTTTATGGAAAATTGTTTACAGAAGAGTGAGTAGAGAAAGAGATGTGAATGTGTTACCTAAAAGTGAGAGGAGAAAACAGAGTGAATGTAATAGCACAAATGTTTCAATTATACAGAACATGGTAAGACTTATTTTAAAAGTGGGTTTAAAAGTGTTTTTGTTGCAAAATCACGTTTTTTATGGAACATTGTTTATAGAAGACTGAGTAGAGAAAGAGATTTGAATGTGTTACCTAAAAGTGAGTAGAGAAACCGCTGTGAATGTAAAATGCAACATCTCTATTTCAAACATACAGAAAATTGTATGACTTATTTGTAGAAGAGTGAGTAGAGAAAGAGATGTGAATGTATCACCTAACAGTGAGAGGAGAAAACAGTGTGAATGTAATAGCACTTCTGTTTCAACCATACAGAACATGGTTTGACTTATTTTAAAAGTGGGAATAAAAGTGTTTTTCGGTGCAAAGTCACACTTTTTATGGAAAATTGTTTACAGAAGAGTGAGTAGAGAAAGAGATGTGAATGTGTTACCTAAAAGTGAGAGGAGAAAACAGTGTGAATGTAATAGCACAAATGTTTCAATTATACAGAACATGGTATGACTTATTTTAAAAGTGGGTTTAAAAGTGTTTTTGGTGCAAAATCACGTTTTTTATGGAAAATTGTTTATAGAAGACTGAGTAGAGAAAGAGATCTGAATGTGTTACCTAAAAGTGAGTAGAGAAACCGCTGTGAATGTAATATGCAACATGTCTATTTCAAACATACAGAAAATTGTATGACTTATTTGTAGAAGAGTGAGTAGAGAAAGAGATGTGAATGTATCACCTAATAGTGAGAGGAGAAAACAGTGTGAATGTAATAGCACTTCTGTTTCAACCATACAGAACATGGTTTGACTTATTTTAAAAGTGGGAATAAAAGTGTTTTTCGGTGCAAAATCACACTTTTTATGGAAAATTGTTTACAGAAGAGTGAGTAGAGAAAGAGATGTGAATATGTTACCTAAAAGTGGGAGGAGAAAACAGTGTGAATGTAATATGCATGTATACAAACCTTTAGCCAAATCTTTAGAGACGTTTCTGAAATACCAAGGATATATATACAAGAATTGCACTGTAGAGGTGGGAATAAAAGTGTTATTTTTTATGTAAAATCGCGTTTTTTCTGGAATTACGCCTATATAGATGAACTGAAAAAGAAAAACTCTGTCTGAATACAAAATTTGATCGAAATCGTTAGAGCCGTTTCCAAGTTGCTTGGAATAAATATATACATGTATACAAGAATGGCTCGTTTAAATATAGTACCTGGGCGACCGAGCTTCGCTCGGCTTTTTCGCCTCTGTTTTTGTGAAATCTTGTTTTTTGTGGGAGAGATACGTATTTAGATAAACCTGAAAGGCAAAACGTTAACTAAATAAAACTACTTGTCACAAATGTTAAGAGTAATGTCCGAGATACAAAAAATATAGAAATACATAAAAATATTTCATAAACGCCATCATTTCAGCTGTAAAACGTGTACTGCTGAAAGCAGACCTCCCCCTTAGATATCCACCCAGTTTGAGGTCTTCGTCGAGTATTTGTTCCATTATGGAGTTCAGTTCTTTGCTGCTGTGATTGACTCCAGGACGTTAACACGTTGGCTAAGGTCCTTCATACTTCCGTCGAGTTCTTCCATGTCTTCCTTAATCCCGGCCAGTCGCTCGTTAGTATTCTTCGATAGACCTGTCTTCATATTGGAATTCCCGTCTTCATCTTTTCCGTTTCGGAGTTTATATTTTCAATTTGCCTTCCATTTTTGTGTTCATATATTTTCCATTCCGTAGTTTACATTTTTCCAATTCGGTTTTCATATTTGTTTCCTCTGTCGCATTCCAGAATTCATTTCATTTCCCATTATGTGCAGCTTGGCTAACATTTGTTTCATCAACTGTTCCATATCGTGCTTTTCGTCGCACTCCGGACACCAATTGTGATTACTTTACTTTTTTAACTATTTATTTATTTTTTATTAAAACACCGGAGCGACACTAAGCAAAAGCAATGTTGAAGAATAGCAAATAATACAGAAAGAAAAGCTGGTTCATAAAGCCATGTGAAAGTACTACGAATTTATGTTTCAAACATATAGAAACTTGTATTCTTCGTAATTGTTCGTCGAAGAGGGAGTAGTGAAATAAATGTGATTGTGTTTTACTAAAGAAAAATGAGTAGAAAAACCGTGTGAATGTTATACGTTGCACTTATATTTCAAGTGTATGGAAAAATGTATGGATTGTTTGCAGAAGAGGGAGTAGTATATTAGGTAAAAGAAAAGGGAGTAGAGGAAACCATGTGAATGTAATACATTGCGTGGTAAAATGGATTGCATAAAAACCTTTGCCATGAAAAAAAAATTAGATATGTCACTTTTCATGGCGATCGGTCAACCTGTTTTGGAATTTAATCACTCTTCAACATAAGATATGTGTAGGCCTTGGTATGTATGAAGTTGATAAACCATACGGAATAACATGTGAATTGTTACGTAAAACAAAAATGAGTAGAGAAAGTAATATGATGTAATATGTTGTATTTGTTTCAAACATATAGCAAATTGCATGAATTATATGTTGAAGGGCGAATAGCGAAAGAAGGCTGATTGTGTCTCGTAAAGGAAGAATTAGTAGAGGAAATCGTGTGAACGTAATACGCTGCATTTATATTTAAATCCTAGAACATTATATGAATTGTACGTTGAAGGGCAAATAGAGGATACATGAATGCGGTACGTAAAAGAAAAGCGATTAGAAAACCATTTGAAAGTAACATATTGTGTAGTAATATTGTCACCATGAAAAAAAATACATATACATCCGAATTTCGCGGCGATCGGTTTCGAGATTAACAGATATATACAAACATTCAAGTTGTATAGATGATATGAATTGTTTGTAGAAGAGTGAGTGGAGAAAGACATGTGAAGGTGTTACCTAAAAGTGACTAGAGTAAACACTGTTAATGTAACATGCAGCATTTCTATATCAAACATGCACAAAATTGTATGACTTATTTCTAGAAGAGTAAGTAGAGAAACAGTTATGTGTGTTACCCAAAAGCAAGTAGAGAAAACAGTACGAATGTAATCGTACCAATTATATTACAAACATGTACGAAATTGTATGACTTATTTGTAGAAGAGTGAGTAGAGAGAGATGTGAATGTGTTACCTAAGAGTGAGTAGAGAAAACAGTATGAATATAATATGTAGCATTTCTATTTCAAACATACAGAACATGGTATGACTAATTTTAAAAGTGGGGATAAAAGTTATTTTTGGTGACATCACGTTTTTTATGGAAAATTGTTTATAGAAAGTTGAGTAGAGGATGAGATGTAAATGTGATACCTAAAGGTAAGTAGAAAAACCACTGAATGTAATATGCAGCATCTCTATTTCAAACATACAGAAAATTGCATGACTTATTTGTAGAAGAGAAAGAGGTGTGAATGTATCTCCTAATAGTGAGAGGAGAAAACAGTGTGAATGTAATAGCACTTCTGTTTCAAACATTCAGAACATGGTTTGACTTATTTTAAAAGTGGGGATAAAAGTGTTTTTTGGTGCAAAATCGCGAAAATTGTTTATAGAAGACTGAGTAGAGAAAGATGTGAATGTGCCACCTAAAAGTGAGTAGAGAAACCACTGTGAATGTCATATGCAGCGTCTCTATTTCAAACATACAGAAAATTGCATGACTTATTTGTAGAAGAGCAAGTAGAGAAAGAGGTGTGAATGTATCACCTAATAGTGAGAGGAGAAAACATTGCGAATGTAATAGCACTTCTGTTTCAAACATACAGAATATGGTATGACTTATTTTAAAAGTGGGGATAAAAGTGTTATTCGGTGCAAAATGACGTTTTTTATGGAAAAATATTTACAGAAGATTAAGTAGTGAAAGAGATGTGAATGTGTTACCTAAAAGTGAGAGGAGAAAACAGTGCGAATGTAATAGCATTTCCATTTAAAACATACAGAACATGGTTTGACTTATTTTAAAAGTGGGGATAAAAGTGTTTTTCGCTGCAAAATCACGCTTTTTATGGAAAATTGTTTACAGAAGAGTGAGTAGTGAAAGATGTGAATGTGTTACCTAAAATGAGTAGAGAAACCACTGTGAGTGTAATATGCAGCGTCTCTATTTCAAACATACAGAAAATTGCATGACTTACTTGTAGAAAAGTGAGTAGAGAAAGAGGTGTGAATGTATCACCTAATAGTGAGACGAGAAAACAGTGTAAATGTAATAGCACTTCTGTTTCAAACATTCAGAACATGGCATGACTTATTTTAAAAGTGGGGATAAAAGTGTTATTTGGTGCAAAATCACGTTTTTTATGGAGAATTGTTTACAGAAGAGTGAGTAGTGAAAGAGATGTGAATGTGTTACCTAAAAGTGAGAGGAGAAAACGATATGAATGTAATAGCATTTCTATTTAAAACATACAGAACATGGTTTGACTTATTTTAAAAGTGGGGATAAAAGTGTTTTTCGCTGCAAAATCACGCTTTTTATGGAAAATTGTTTACAGAAGAGTGAGTAGTGAAAGATGTGAATGTGTTACCTAAAAGTGAGTAGAGAAACCACTGTGAGTGTAATATGCAGCGTCTCTATTTCAAACATACAGAAAATTGCATGACTTACTTGTAGAAGAGTGAGTCGAGAAAGAGATGTGAATCCATCACCTAATAGTGAGAGGAGAAAACAGTGTGAATGTAATAATACTTCTGTTTCAAACATTCAGACCATGGCATCACTTATTTTAAAAGTGGGCATAAAAGTGTTTTTTGGTGAAAATCACGTTTTTTATGGAAAATTATTTATGGAAGGGTCAGTAGAGAAGGAGATGTAAATGTGATACCTAAAAGTGAGTAGAGAAACTACTGTGAATCTAATATGCTGCTTCTCTATTTCAAACATACAGAAAATTGCACGACTTATTTGTAGAAGAGTGAGTAGTGAAAGAGATGTGAATGTGTTACCTAAAAGTGAGAGAACAAAACAGTGTGAATGTAATAGCGCTTCTGTTTCAAACATACAGAACATGGTATGACTTATTTTAAAAGTGGATATAAGTGTTTTTGGGTGCAAAATCGCGTTTTTTATGGAAAATTGTTTATAGAAGACTGAGTAGAGAAAGATGTGAATGTGCCACCTAAAAGTGAGTAGAGAAACCACCATGAATGTCATATGCAGCATCTCTATTTCAAACATACAGAAAATTGCATGACTTATTTGTAGAAGAGGGAGTAAGGAAAGAGATGTGAATGTGTTACCTAAAAGTGAGAGGACAAAACAGTGTGAATGTAATAGCGCTTCTGTTTCAAACATACAGAACATGGTATGACTTATTTCAAAAGTGGGGATAAAAGTGTTTTTGGTGCAAAATCACGCCTTTTATGGAAAATTGTTTATAGAAGACTGAGTAGAGAAATAGATGTGAATGTGTTACCTGAAAGTGCGTAGAGAAACCGCTGTGAATGTAACATGCAGCATCTCTATTTCAAACATACAGTAAATTGCATGACTTACTTGTAAAAGGGGGAGTAGAGAAAGAGGTGTGAATGTATCGCCTAATAGTGAGAGGAGAAAACAGTGTGAATGTAATAGCACTTCTGTTTCAAACATACGGAACATGGTTTGACTTATTTTAAAAGTGGGGATAAAAGTGTTTTTACGTGCAAAATCACGCTTTTTATGGAATATAGTTTACACAAGAGTGAGTAGTGAAAGAAACGTGCTGTATCACCTAAGAGTGAGAGGAGAAAACAGTATGAATGTAATAATACTTCTGTTTCAAACATTCAGAACATTGCATGACTTATTTTAAAGGTGGAGATAAAGGTGATTCTTTGTGCAAAATCACGTTTTTTATGGAAAATAATTATAGAAGGGTGAGTAGAGAAGGAGATGTAAATGTGATACCTAAAAGTGAGTAGAGAAACCTCTGTGAATGTAATATGCAGCATCTCTATTTCAAACATACAGAAAATTGCATGACTTATTTGTAGAAGTGTGAGTAGAGAAAGAGATGTGAATGTATTACCTAAAAGTGAGAGGACAAAGCAGTGTGAATGTAATAGCATTTGTATTTAAAACATACAGAACATGGTATGACTAATTTTAAAAGTGGAGATAAAGGTGATTCTTTGTGCAAAATCACGTTTTTTATGGAAAATAATTATAGAAGGGTGAGTAGAGAAGGAGATGTAAATGTGATACCTACAAGTGAGTAGAGAAACCACTGTGAGTGTAATATGCAGCATCTCTATTTCAAACATACAGAAAATTGCATGACTTATTTGTAGAAGAGTGAGTAGAGAAAGAAATGTGCTGTATCACCTAAGAGTGAGAGGAGAAAACAGTGTGAATGTAACAATACTTCTGTTTCAAACATTCAGAACATGGCATGACTTATTTTAAAGGTGGAGATAGAGGTGATTCTTTGTGCAAAATCACGTTTTTTATGGAAAATAATTATAGAAGGGTGAGTAGAGAAGGAGATGTAAATGTGATACCTAAAAGTGAGTAGAGAAACCTCTGTGAATGTAATATGCAGCATCTCTATTTCAAACATACAGAAAATTGCATGACTTATTTGTAGAAGTGTGAGTAGAGAAAGAGATGTGAATGTATTACCTAAAAGTGAGAGGACAAAGCAGTGTGAATGTAGTAGCATTTGTATTTAAATCATACAGAACATGGTATGACTAATTTTAAAAGTGGAGATAAAGGTGATTCTTTGTGCAAAATCACGTTTTTTATGGAAAATAGTTATAGAAGGGTGAGTAGAGAAGGAGATGTAAATGTGATACCTAAAGGTGAGTAGAGAAACCACTGTGAGTGTAATATGCAGCATCTCTATTTCAAACATACAGAAAATTGCATGACTTATTTGTAGAAGAGTGAGTAGAGAAAGAAATGTGCTGTATCACCTAAGAGTGAGAGGAGAAAACAGTGTGAATGTAATAATACTTCTGTTTCAAACATTCAGAACATGGCATGACTTATTTTAAAGGTGGAGATAAAGGTGATTCTTTGTGCAAAATCACGTTTATTATGGAAAATAATTATAGAAGGGTGAGTAGAGAAGGAGATGTAAATGTGATACCTAAAAGTGAGTAGAGAAACCTCTGTGAATGTAATATGCAGCATCTCTATTTCAAACATACAGAAAATTGCATGACTTATTTGTAGAACAGTGAGTTGAGAAAGAGGTGTGAATGTATCACCTAATAGTGAGAGGAGAAAACAGTGTGAATGTAATAGCGCTTCTGTTATAAACATACAGGACATGGTAAGACTTATTTTGAAAGTGGGGATAAAAGTGTTTTGCAGTGCAAAATCACGTTTTTTACGGAAAATTGTTTTTAGAAGACCGGGTAGAGGAAGAGATGTGAATGTGTTACCTGAAAGTGCGTAGAGAACCGCTGTGAATGTAATATGCAACATCTCTATTTCGAACATACAGAAAATTGCATGACTTATTTGTAGAAGAGTGAGTAGAGAAAGAGATGTGATTGTATCACCTAATAGTGAGAGGACAAAACAGTGTGAATGTAATAGCACTTCTGTTTCAAACATTCAGAACATGGCATGACTTATTTTAAAAGAGGGGATAAAAGTGCTTTTTGGTGCAAAATCGCGTTTTTTATGGAAAATTGTTTATAGAAGACTGAGTATAGAAAGAGATGCGAATATGCCACCCAAAAGTGAGTAGAGGAACCACTGTGGATGTAATATACAGCATCTCTATTTCAAACATACAGAAAATTGCATTACTGATTTGTAGAAGAGTGAGTAGAGAAAGAGATGTGAATGTGTTACCTAAAAGTGAGAGGACAAAACAGTGTGAATGTAATAGCGGTTCGTTTTCAAACATACAGACATGGTATGACTTATTTTAAAAGTGGGGATAAAAGTGTTTTTTGGTGCAAAATCACGTTTTTAATGGAAAATTGTTTATAGAGGACTGAGTAGAGAAACAGATGTGAATGTGTTACCTGAAAGTGCGTAGAGAAAACGCTGTGAATGTAACATGCAGCATCTCTATTTCAAACATACAGAAAATTGCATGACTTATTTGTAGAAGAGTGATTAGAGAAAGAATTGTGAATGTATCACCTAATAGGGAGAGGAGACAATAGTGTGAATGTAATAGCACTTCTGTTTCAAACATACAGAACACGGTATGACTTATTTTAAGAGTGGGGATAAAAGTGTTTTTAGGTGCAAAATCACGCTTTTTATGGAAAATAGTTTACAGAAGAGTGAGTAGAGAAAGAGATGTGAATGTATGACCTAAGAGTGAGAGGAGAATACAGTGTGAATGTAATAATACTTCTGTTTCAAACATTCAGAACATGGCATGACTTATTTTAGAAGTGGAGATAAAGGTGATTCTTTGTGCAAAATCACGTTCTTTATGGAAAATTATTTATAGAAGGCTGAGTAGAGAAGGAGATGTAAATGTGATACCTAAAAGTGAGTAGAGAAGTCTCTGTGAATGTAATATGCAGCATCTCTATTTCAAACATACAGAAAATTGCATGACTTATTTGTAGAATAGTGAGTAGAGAAAGATATGTGCTGTATCACCTAATAGTGAGAGGAGAAAACAGTGTGAATGTAATAGCACTTCTGTTTCAAACATACTGAACATGGTTTGACTTATTTTAAAAGTGGGGATAAAAGTGTTTTTCGGTGCAAAATCACGCTTTTTATGGAATATTGTTTACACAAGTCTGAGTAGTGAAAGAGATGTGAATGTGTTACCTAAAAGTGAGAGGACAAAACATTGTGAATGTAATAGCGCTTCTGTTGCAAACATACAGAACATGGTTTGAGTTATTTTAAAAGTGGGGATAAAAGTGTTTTTGGTGCAAAATCACGTTTCCTATGGAAAATTGTTTATAGAACACTGAGTAGAGAAAGAGATGTGAATGTGTTACCTAAAAGTGAGAGAACAAAACAGTGTGAATGTAATAGCGCTTCTGTTTCAAACATACAGAACATGCTATGAGTTATTTTAAAAGTGGGGATAAATGTGTTTTTTTTGCAAAATCACGTTTTTTATGGAAAATTGTTTATAGGAGAGTGAGTAGAGAAAGAGATGTGAATGTTTTTGCTGAAGGTGCGTAGAGAAACCGCTGTGAATGTAATATGCAACATCTCTATTTCAAACATACAGAAAATTAAATGACTTATTTGTAGAAGAGTGAGTAGAGAAAGAGGTGTGAATGTATCACGTAATAGTGAGATGAGAAAACAGTCTGAATGTAATAGCACTTCTGTTTCAAACATACAGAACATGGTATGACTTATTTTAAAAGTGCGCATAAAAGTGTTTTTCGGTGGAAAATCAGGTTTTTTATGGAAAATTGTTTAGAGAAGAGTGAGAAGTGAAAGAGATGCGAATGTGTTTCCTAAAAGTGAGAGGAAAAAACAGTGTGAATGTAATAGCATTTCTATTTAAATCATACCGAACACTTATTTTAAAAGTGGGGATAAAAGTGTTTCTTGGTGCAAAATCACGTTTTTATGGAAAATTGTTTATAGGAGAGTGAGTAGAGAAAGAGATGTGAATGTGTTTGCTGAAAGTGCGTAGAAAAACCGCTGTGAATGTGATATGCAACATCTCTATTTCAAACATACAGAAAATTGCATGACTTATTTGTAGAGGAGTGAGTAGAGAAAGAGGTGTGAATGTATCACGTAATAGTGAGAGGAGAAAACAGTGTGAATGTAATAGCACTTCTGTTTCAAACATACAGAACATGGTATGACTTATTTTAGAAGTGGGCATAAAAGTGTTTTTCGGTGGAAAATCAGGTTTTTATGGAAAATTGTGTAGAGAAGAGTGAGTAGTGAAAGAGATGTGAATGTGTTTCCTAAAAGTGAGAGGAGAAAACTGTGAATGTAATAGCATTTCTATTTAAAACATACCAAACATGGTATGACTAATTTTAAAAGTGGGGATAAAAGTGTTTTTCGGTGCAAAATCACGCTTTTTATGGAAAATTGTTTACAGAAGAGTGAGTAGTGAAAGAGATGTGAATATGTTACCTAAAAGTGAGAGGACAAAACTGTGTGAATGGAATAGCACTTCTGTTTCAAACATACAGAACATGTTTTGAGTTATTTTAAAAGTGGGGATAAAAGTATTTTTCGGTGCAAAATCACACTTTTTATGGAAAATGGTTTACAGAAGACTGAGTAGAGAAAGAGATGTGAATGTGTTTGCTGAAAGTGCGTAGAGAAACCGCCGTGAGTGTAATATGCAACATCTCTATTTCAAACATACAGAAAATTGCATTACTTACTTGTAGAAGAGTGAGTAGAGAAAGAGATGTGTATGTGTTACCTAAAAGTGGGAAGAGAAAACAGTGCGAATGTAATATCATTTCTATTTCAAACATACAGAACATCGTATGACTTATTTTAAAAGTGGGGATAAAAATGTTTTTGGTGCAAAATCACGTTTTTTATGGAGAATTGTTTATAGAAGAGTGAGTAGAGAAAGAGATGTGAATGTGTTACCTAAAAGTGAGTAGAGAAAACACTGTGAATGTAATATGCCTGTGTACAAAAAGTTAACCAAATCTTTAGAGCCGTTTCTGAAATACCGGGAATATATACAACATTTGCTTTGTGGCTGCGGGAATAAAAAATGTTACTTTTTATGTAAAATCGCGTTTTTTCGGGAATTACACCAATATAGATGAACTTAAAAAGCAAAACCCTATCTGAATACAAAATTTGATCGAAATCGTTAGAGTCGTTTCCAAATTTTGCGGAATAAATATATGTGTATACAAGAATTGCTCGTTTAAATATATAAGATAAGATTTATGCGTTACACGCATGCACACACACACACACATGCATGCACTCAAAACATGTATTTTTGGTTATACCTCGATATCAAAGAGTAATGTATTTTGAAAATGGCTGATTCAATAAAAGGGTAATTTGGAATAAACTATGTATTTTAAAGACATTGCTTTTTACTTTCTCTACTGGTAAGTAGGGGAAGTATTGTATTCCACCCAAAAATTCGAAGTCGAGATTTCACCGGAAATACATGTTTTGAGGCCCCCTGAATCCAAAAAAAAGCATTTTTAGAAAAAGGTCCGTGTGTGTGTCTGTCAGTCTGTCAGTCTGGACGACTTTTGCATAACTGGTAAACCGTTAGAGATGCACCAAATCATACTCTACAAAAAATGTAGATCTTGTTAAAATACACAATTTGTGTGTCAATAAATTTTCTTGTAGGGTGCACCATTTCGGAGATACTCCTTGTTATGTGTGTGAGTTTCGGAAAACTTAGAACTTTCGTGAAATGGGTCATCGTTGTTCATTTTTTTATGTTACGTGTGCAAAGAGAACGGAATCTCAAAGCTTCAAAAGATTTGACTATCGCACAAAGCCTACTGTATTCCAATATTCCCCTTGCACCTACAAGGAAATAAGCAATAAGATAATTTGTACAAATGTTTATTTTAACTAACCCGAAGAAGATATAGGAATAAGAGTTTGTAAGAATGGTTAGTACAAAAGTAGAGAAACTCATGTGAGTGCAACACATCAGATTTTTTTTTTTTTTTCTTTTTTCTTTTTTTTCGTGTGTGTGTAGTCCGTAAGTTTTCATCTACCTTATATATTTAAACGAGCAATTCTTGTGTATATGTTCCGCACAACTTGGAAACGGCTCTAATGATTTCGATCAAATTTTGTATTCACACAGGATTTTGCTAATTAAGTTTATATATGCGTCATTCGTGAAAAAAAAAAAAAAAAAAACTCGATTTTACACGTAACAGTCACAATTACTCTAAACCTTATTTTGGCCATATTTTCTCTGTTAATGGGCCAATTTCAACAAGCAAGCCAGGATATTAAAAGTCTGTTCAAGAATTTTCAGAAAACCTAAAGAAAGTTGACTATATTAGTTAACGTGTAACACTCACAATTAGTTATAACCGTATTTTGGCCATAATTTCTCTGTTAATGGGCTAATTTCAACAAGCAAACCAGGATATTAAAAGTCTCGTCAAGAGCTTTCAGAAAACCTAAAGAAACTTGACTTAGCTGTCTTAGTCTATGTGTAACAGTCGCAATTAGTCGAAACCTTATTCTGGCCATAATTTCTCTGTTAGTGGGCCAATTTCAACTAACAAGTCAGGATATTAAAGGTCTCGTCACGGAAACGGCTCCAACAATTAGGATGAATATTTATATTTGATTTTTAAGTTTATCTAAATAAGTATTTTCTCCCCCCCCCCAAAAAAAAAAAACCCGATTAATCAAAAGAAAAGAAAATCCAAGCAAAGCTCAGTCGCCCTCTTATTTATGGTTTAACCATTATACAAAACTCCTTTTGATTGAAGAGGACCTCAAAGGCTAGTCTCAGAAAATCCAATATAAGTGATCCATTTTAATTGTAAATGCCTTAAAGGTATGTTATTTGAATAAATAGTATTACAGCCATCTTTTAGAAAACAGTCAATATTGCAAGTTTTTGTATATAAAGGGTAGTTTGGAGTGGGAGATTTTCTTGGAAATTTTTGCAATGCATCTTTGGAAGATACTGAGTTTAAGTATCAAGGGAAAAGAATTGACGTAAACTCACACACACCAAACCTTTAACCAAAAACTTCTTCTTTTTTTTTTTTTTTTTTTTTTTTTTTTTTCCTTGTACTATCCTAAAATATTTATTACCATTGGCATCTTGATATTACATTTTTGGAAGGAATGCAATTATTCCTCTATCTACTACGTACCTAGTAGAGAAAGAAAAACTTTGTTGGATTTTCAATTATATTCCAGATAATGATAGCTGCAAATGCTTTACTTATATCAAAATACAACTGATTATTTCTTTCTGAGGGCAAGGAATGTGTAAGAGAAATTAGTTTGTGGAATTGTGTCTTTTCCATATTTTCCTGATACATGGATGTTTTCTGATGTAAATGACTTCTCTTATCGATGGAAGCATAAAAAGGGTACCAAGATATTTCAAATAAATGTGCATTTTTAAAAATTGTTTGAAAATAATTATAATGATCAGTAACAGATGCAATAAAGTTATGTTTTACATAATTTTTTAAATAGTTACTGTTTCAACTACTGTTTTCAGATGTTTTTGATTATTCACAGATACGAATAAGAAAACTGCATAGACACAACGGAAAATGAGTTTCAAATAATACTCCACAACAGAATAAAATACAACAATATAAGCATACTGTTAGACTTTGTTTTGAAACATGCTTTTGAGGTGTATTAAAGCATTTTAAGGTGTGCATAGTGCACTGAAATGTTTTAGTTAATTGCTTCTTAGTAAGGAAAATTAGCTGTATTTTATGAATATATAAAGCGCGTCTCACCCTTAAAAGACAGTACACGTTAAATGGAGCGCAGTGTTGCAACATGTACTAGTTGCGAATCTTTCTCCGCGAGCGACTCGAGGTGGCCTGAGTCCTGTACTTAGTCCTTCAATTGCTGCTTGACGAGACGGGCACTTTTAACTTTGGTATCCCTCCACGCCTTTGTTACTGTATGACCTAAATTTACAAATGACTCGTCTGTATAAACAATTGATTTCCCCTGGTCCCTAAACCTTTTACGTCTTTTAGATATTTATGTCGCCATCTGATGATATCGATATCGTCTCTTTCTATTAATATGCACTTGTTATCCCTTCTTTCATATTCGAACCCCAAATCATGTAAGAACCGACTAAGAGTGGCCCTTGAGAAATTTGGTAGGGTCTCATCACTGTTGAATCGTGACAAAATTATATTCAGCGTGGGTGGAATATTTGCAAAGAGTAAAGAATGAACAATTCGCCGCACTCCACCTTGCACTATTCAATCATATTGCGTTAACCTAGCGTTTTGTGTATGTAGTCCCGCCCTTTTTGCTTTCTTTTTCGATGGCGTTCTTAGAAGTCCTTTCATTACTTCCTTTTTAATCCTATACACTACTGCTTCTGAACACCCGATAGCCTTAGCTGTTTCTTTTACTGCCTTACACGCATTTTACTTCAAAAATAATCTAACACATTCATAATTATTTGGCGTTCCTTACTTCTTTATTTACCAACATATCGTCCCTTCCTAGCTTCACCCTCCATAACTACAAATATTTACAAAAATATTAAACAAATAACGCAATAACAGCTCACAGTTACGCACACGGCTTCTTTCGAACTAATGCTTGTGCTGCTCCTTATACTATCTTCTGTGTCAGGCCTGACGCTGAATAGATGAATACCTTTTGTTTGCCCTACTGCATAAAAGAAAGAGGTTACTGCCTTTTGGTTTATTTTAAAAACTTTCCCCAACCTTCCTCAACATTTGTTCTCGCTGGTTCCCTGATGTAAACTCAATAACAAAAAAGTTTCACACTGCGTAACTTTTGCAGTGCACATATATAAAATTTTCCGAAAACATTTAATTTAAAAAATTATAACACTTAACTGGGTAAACATAGAGAATTCAAAGTAGGCAGGTAGTAGCACTATAGTTTACTCTACCTAAGAAAAAAATATAGATGCATTCTAGCAGTTAGTTTGTTAGTTAGTGCGTGATGAGTGTAGAAACAGCAAATATCGGACTTCTATTGAAAAAAACGTTTTCTGAAGAAATTTGGACCTATAGAAATGTATAATGACTCTGAAAAGGATATAACCTGATAGAGAAAAAAACTCTGCATAGGATAATGTGTTCAAACCTGAAATTTATAACAAATGAATATTTATACCATGCTATTAGGAATCTGGCAACAGAGCGAGGGTAGAAAAGGACGCGGCTAATGGCAACTTATATGCGCTAGATAGAGACAGAGATGTCCCATTTAACTCCATACTGTCTTCTAAGAGTGAAACGCTATACAGAAAAACATCAATACTGCAATTGAATATTACAAGAGTAGACAAACTGTATTTACTTCAGATATTCACTGCTTTGTGAAACACATGGCAGAGTATGTATGAAGATATAATATATTCTGCCATCTGGTAGCCTACAAAACGCCCTGCTCTGTTTTAGTTTTGCCTAGGCTGTACTTTATGTTAAAAAAAATGATCTGTCTATACATGTAAGATATTTTGAATAGCAGGAACACAAACATATGTCAGTGATCTACAGGAAATGAAAGAAGTTTCTCTTAAAAAATGTACATGACCTCTTTGTTGCATGGCTGGCAGAAAATCAATCACTTTAGCATCTATGGTAAAACATAGAAAAACTGCAACATACTGCTTAATAAATGCAGAAATATATAAAGTGTTTTTTCTTTCTCTTCTGTTTACTTATGGCGTAGATGGGAGAAATTACTCAATGAGTCACTTCCCCTACATCACAGTTTTAACCCCTTCTACTACCTCATAGCAGTTAGCTACCAGGCCACGCCTCCCGTTATTGTCTTTCTACCAGTGTTGCCATACGTACGGTCTGGACCGTACAAATATGGTAATTTGCGTAACATCACACCGTATATGGCCCGACTCTCGGTCCACAGACACAAAGGTTATTTATTGGCTTGGCTGCACCGTAGGTATGTCGCAATCAGATACGTGTGACAGGCTATAATAACAGAAGGTGGATAATGCTGCGTAAGCGCTATACGATATGAGGACTAAACAAAAACAAACGATATTTCACTTGGCATTGCATATCTGCTATGGGGAATCACAAATGACAACACCCAAGCTATGTCAACATAATACAATATTTCAAAACAGTGCAGCATCGCTTGACAAGATCGAGTCACCTCCGGGGCATTAGCATTTTGTACAGCAATTTTGAGTACCAGTGCATGTAGACCTGAAGTTTACCAAACGCCGCTGTTTACGACTGTGCGAAAGTAGCGTTGAAACGTGGAACAGTTATTTAATGTCAGTGTTTTTGTGATAAAAGTGAGCCAAATTATAACTTTTGTTTCAGTTTAACAGAATTGGTAATACAAGTGTGATTCAGTGAAGTGCTTCGTGTTCTGAAGATATCGATGCTGGCCCGTCAACTCTGGGGAAAAAAAACCAACAACAACGAAAAAACCCTGTGAAAATTCCTAGAAGGAAACAAAAGTTCAGGGACTAATGTGAAGGTATCCCGTAATATAAGCAACGGTTGCGCCGCAGCCCTACGAGTGATGAAAAGGCCAGGTGTAGGATTTGCGATGTCTCCTTCGTATCAGTACTTACTAATGTAAAAAAGGCACAACAAATGCGCAAGTCATTTGAAGAAAATGAAAGATGTATCTGTCGCAAGCCAAAGCAACTTCAGTGCATTTTTAATAAAGTGGCTGGTAATTCGAGTGTTGAAAAAGCAGCTCATTTAACAGAAATTAAAGTGGCAGCATCTTTGTTGGCAGAAGACTAGAACTTTGACACGCCATTCTGCTGCCATACCGCCTCTTAAGATTGGCAATACTTGGTTTTCTACGCCACTTGAGAAGATCAACATGTTTTCTGAACTCCTGGCACGACAGGTTTCACCCAATCCTGTGCTCGACGTGGAATTCAATCATCGAGTGGAGGAAGAACTCAGGCAACCTGTATTACTCACTCCTTTTCGACACTACTTTACCCCTGCTGAAGTTAAAAATATAATCGTTCGCTCCTCAGCTCACAAATCTCCAGGTCCTGATCTTATTGTGCAACCCTTAATACTTCATATTCCCCGGAACGCGCTAGTCCTGCTAACACAGATCTATAACGCTATTCTCCGCACTGCTCATATCCCTCACCAATGTAAGCATGCTACTGCTACCCTTCTTCCTAAACCTGACAAAGCTAAGAATGATCACCACCATTATCCTCCTATTAGTTTACTCTCCATACTCTCCAAAATCTCCGAACGTCTCCTTCTGCCTCGTCTCTTATCTCAGCTCGTGCAAGTTATCCCCGATACCCAGTTTGGATTTCGTCCTCTTCGCTCCTGCCCACAGCAGCTACATCGCGTCGTTGACACTATTCTTGATACATATGAACATCTATCTGTTTGCTTAGGATTGTTTTTGGATACGGAGAAAGCTTTTGATAAGGTTTGGCACAATGGTCTGTTACCCAAACTCAAACCGCATTTCTCGGACCCCTATTTCCGCCTCCTACAGTCCTATTTGCCTAATCGCACCTTTTCCGTTAAATATGAGCGCACCTTCTCCAAGGCCCTTCCTATTTTCTCTGGTGTACCGCAAGGAAGCGTACTAGGCCCCTTATTATATCGGGTATATATCTCGGATTTTCCTAGTCATCCTCAACTCACCATTGCTCACTATGCTGATGACGTGGCGGCTCTGTGTGTGGGTACTTGTGCTGTGACTGCTAGCCACCTTCAGGACTTCTGCAATAAAATTCAGTCTTGGTGCCTACGTTGGGGAGTGACTATGAACGCTCATAAGTCTCGAGTTGTGAAGTTCACTTACAAAAAGAACGTGATCTATCATCCCCTTTATCTCAATTGGACGGAGATACCCACAACGACTTCCATAAGACACCTCGGTCTTATCTTGGACAGCCGGCTAACATGGGGTCGTCATCTCTGTAGTCTAGTGCAGAGGATTCGACACCGTATTCGCGACGTCTATCACCTTGTGTCCGGTTCCTCGCCCTTACCTTTGCGGTACAAGCGCCTGGTTTATACTTCCTTAATTCGACCCATGTAGCAGTATAGCTGTGCCATTTGGGGTTGTGCAGCTCCATCGCAGATCCTGAGGATCCAGCGTACACAGAATCGTTTTCTACGCCTCATGACCGGCGCTCCCAGATAGTGCGCAACTCTACACTGCATGCTGATATAGGTCTACCGGAGGTGATGTGTATCCTCCGCATCTGCTACAGGAAGCTGCATCAGTCATGTCAGCGCCATCGCAATCCTTTTCTCCGCCATATTTATCTTCCTCCTGAACCACTACGACGAAGACTGAAGCTGTGCAAAAAAAAAAAAAAAAAAAAAAATGCTGTGGTTGTTTCCCCCTATGTTTATGCACCGTTATTGGGACTATCGCTGGATGGTACCCCAATTTACAAGTTTCATTATTGTTCTGTTTCTAGTCTAGCTAAACTATATTGTACTTAATTGTACAAAAGAGTTTACTTAAGAATAAATAAAAAAAGCATCTTTGTGGAGCAACATACCGTTTAGGGCGATGGAACACTTAGAGTGTTTTAAAATACTTGAATATTCCTGATTCAAAAATTGCGATAGCAATGCGCATGAAACGCAAGAAATGTACGGCCATAGTTAAAAACGTTATTGGTCAAAATCACAAACATGACTTAGCACGGGAACTACAGTCGGTCAAATTCAGTGTCTTTACAGATGAATCGACTGATATAGGTTCGGCGAAAACTTCGTGTTTGGTAGTTAGATATTTTGAGAGCACATCAAACAAAGTAGTTAGTAAATTCTGGAACCTCAGCAATCTTTTTGAGCCAGGAGACCACATTAAAGCTAGTGAGGGTGTAACTGGTGAAAATGTGCTTCAAACTATTGTTAATTCTCTAATCCAGTATGGCATACCGGTAGAAAACATAATTGGTTTCGCCTCCGATGGATGCAGTGTAATGATAGCCTCCAAAAACTCTGTGACGATACGATTAAAAGAACTGTGTCAGTCGAAGAAATTCGTTGCTCATTGAATGAGCCTTTTTGAACCTGTGTTTCCTATTTGTACTTTGGGTTTTACCTAAATTTACTGCAATCAATCAGTACTTTCAGAATAGTAAAGTTGTAATAGTTGAACTCCACGACATAATGCAAAGCTCATTAGAGGTTAATTATTATGCTATGTGGATAGTTCTTATGTGTTGAGGACACATTTGCCAGAGATCGATCCTAGTAAGAGCGAGAAGTTTGTTCCTGATACGGAAATGTATTCAGGAGTAGAAGCACATAAAGAGGTACAAAAACTGCAGATTGCCAAACTAAATAATCTATTCAAAGACTTTTACGGCAAATAGGGTGCGCGGCATTGAGAAAGGGGTATGATTTTGTTGACACTATGCTATCATTACTTTTTTTTTTTTTTTTTTTTTGCTAACACTGAAGAAAGCTTTGTCCAGTGAGAAAAGAAGAGCAAGGCCGTTGCTACTCCCTCTAGCCATACGATTGCCCAGGATTGTGTCGGATGAAAACAAAGTTTTGTTGCAGCGAATAAATGATCAGTGGCGAAAATTGCCGCTTGCCAACCTCCCGCAAGAAATTATCACCTGAACCAGATGAATTTCGGGGCCAGTTGTTGCAGTTCAAGGACAGTTTTGGCGACATTCCGTTTAAAGACGTTTCTCAATTTAGCTATTTACTGCAATCCAACACTGATTGCGAGCGCGACTTTAATGAAATGAAACGAATTAAAGTGAAACGCCAAATTGACTCACATGTACATTTAATGCTTGTGTTTTAGCCAGTCGGTGTATACAAAATAATGGATCCACTTGTAAGAGTTTCACACCTATTGGAAATATGCTAAACTCCATGACACACCGTACTCTTTACAGTTCAAGCACCAAGTCACATAATAATTTTTTTTTTTCAATACAAAGTGACATTCCTTTGGAGGAGGAGGAGGAGGAGGAAGATACTGACATTTTCGTTTTTCAGTGACTGAAAAACTCGGCTAGTGTTTATTTATTTATTACTCTATTAATGTGGTGTTTTTCCAAGTTACAATTCAACATTCATACTGCATATTTCAGTATAATTCAGCTCTAATGTTTTCCCAAATATATGGAATCATAATTTTAGATTTTTTAGAGCCTTTATCGTATTCCCCTTTTAGTTTCATCCGTAGTAGATTATATGTATAACAATGCCATAAGGGTTTAGGAGTACACCCTAGTTGCGTTGCTTATTTAAATGAAGCGCGATATGCAAGTTAGAAGCAAATTCTCTCGATATATTATGTATATTTTCAAAGCAAAAACGCGATTAATATACAAATGCGATTATTATATGGGTATGTCTATATTAAAAGTTTTTATATCTTATACTAAATAGGGGCTCTAATGACCTAGCTGTCGACGGGCCCTTAAACCCTAATCACTCACTCACTCATACTAAATCTGCTGTACGGTGCTTGGGGGCAAAATACAGTCCATTTTTAGCGTACGTACGGTTTGCGCGTATTTTGAATATGGCAACACTGGTCTACCTCAGAGAACCGGCCAGTCCTTTAAATGTTGTCAGGAAGTGGAGAGGGTAATACTCGACTGCATCCCTGTCGCCCCTCTTCCCCATGGCTGACCTATAGTAAGTGGAGGAAGCTGCATTCCACACAAAAATTCAATATGGTTATTTCATTGAACGTACACATTTGTGGCCCCCGAATGAAAGAAAATCAGAGATAGGTCCACATGATACAGAGAAGACGAGAGAGAGAGAGAGAGAGAGAGGGGGGGGGGTGGGGGAGAGTCTTGGTAAAAGAAGTGTCCAGAATGCAGTTGGGATATAAACAAAATACAGGTGGAAGTGAAATGATCCGCCAGACTTTAACAGCGAATTTCTCATGTTGTGAATAACAAGAAATTCTAATACCAAACTGATAAAAAGTTTATAGTTTTCTAGAAAAAAAAACTATTTTTATCAAAAAAAATATATTGTCACCTGGCTGAATTATTACTGATCGAAGGTTCTTGACTAATGGCTATATTCATAGAAAATTGAATAAATGACAACTTTTCACTTTGGCGTATTTCAATAGATTCAACTGTTTTTGTGTAAATTACATTTGAAAGAACCCGCAATTTGTTGCCTTTTTGTTGCAATAAATTGTGGGGTTTTTAAATTTAATTTACACAAAAACCGTTTAATCTATTAAAATACGCCAATGGAAAAAGTTGTAGTTTATTCAATTTTCTATGAACATAGCCATAAATCAAGAACCTTCGTTCAATAATAATTCAGCCAGGTGATGCTACAATTTTTGATAAAAATATTTTTTTCTAGAAAACTAAACTTTTCAATGTTTTGGTATTAGACTTTCTTGTTATTCACAACATGAGAAATTCGCTGTTAAATACTGGCGGATCATTCCACTTCCACCTGTATTCTGGAACTCCCTTTCTCCCACTGTGGAGAGAAGTTGCTAGAGATTCTTGTGTAGTTATAATGGGAAGTGTACTTACTGCAAAGTAAAGTTGTGATGTTCAATGCTGTGCGCATGACGAGTGTTGGCTTTTACACTTCGTTGAGCAACACGAAGAAAGAAGAGGCCGACTTGTGCACCGTTAATTGTTTCTTTATGCATAAGGAAATATAAGAGATTGAGGGAAAGGTGGGTAAAACCACGATGTTTCGGAAATGACCAATGCCATAAAAAGATTACATTAAATATTATAGGTATTGTACATTTTAACAAGACCTATGCGTTTACTGTACTAACTGTTGTGTAGCATTTTAGTTTCCCAGTTGTATGAAATTTCACAGCAACGAAATGACTTGAAGTTCAGCTTAAGGCATTCATCCACATGGCTATTTGCTATTGATTTATGTAACTAAAACTTTCAGAATGCTTTTTGTTAGAATAGCATAATGAGTGGTCTTATTAGAGTGGTCATATATCAGTGGTGGGAAAAAATAAAATGAAATTATGTGTGCACTGAAGTTTGTCTTCACAAGTGTTCTACTGATTTTCCAAGTTTTCTCCTTCATTTTCAGGAAATACAGTCAATCCTGTCTCTTTACAAGATTGCCTTCAAATGGGCAGAAGAGCCATCTGGTGATGTAAGTACTTAATTTTGTATTAAATATATAATAGAGCATCAAAATGAAATATGTATACAGGTTGCATAACAAAATCAGTTATAGTAGTAGTAGAAATATTCTTTATTTCACAAACAAATTTAACTAAGTGTGGGACTGAGTAAACACTCAAAACTTCACTCACTACACTTACAGGCAGCAATATGTTTTCCAAAGTCTCTTTCCGACATCGCGAGTTGCTATTGATTGATTGGGGCGTATTATGTGTGGATCTCTTATGGACGAACAGATTTCCCCAGGTAGTAGAATTTTGAGTATTTTACAAATACACATCTTTTTCCAATTCTTATATGTATGGGTAACGCATATGAAACTACAAGAGACATACAAGAACTAGATGTTGGGAGAATATTTTGATAAAGATACAGAAAGAAGAAGATTAACTTTTAATTAAAATAGGACCAAAACAGGTGATTTTTTTTTTCAATTTAAAAGTAATTGGCTTCTGCTGACTTGTGTATCTGTTTATATCTAATACTTCTGAAATGCTCTTTTAGTCTTGCAAACTTCTTTTGGTTTTTCCAATTGTAGCTATAATAGATATATTATTTAAATTGGAGCCGACACTTTGATATACCTTCAGTTCTTTTGGTTTGTCCATTTTATTCGATGTAGTGCAATTTTGTATAGATAATCTATTTTCAGGGCCAACAATTGTTTTTGGAAAATCTGTTATCAGAATATCAAACTGACCGCTCCCATTGCAGTACATTGGAAAACAGACTGTCAGTGATAGCTGGCAAGAACCTGCAAAAACATGTTCCTACATAACGGGTGCTCCAAAAGACTGATCCGGCTGCGCTGTGTTTTGTCTGTACGGGTCCTCTGCGCTCGTCGCCGACTGCCGTTGTCATAGAACAGCGCGGATAAAACCATACAACATTTTTAAAACTACTTTTAAACGCTTTACTTACCAATATAATTATAGCACATGCTGTAACAGGCCACCGTCGTTGTCCATACATTTTTGGCACCTCTTTACGGAATTATTCATCACTCGCCGTAGTTCACGTTGAGAAATGCTGGCAATTTCCGGACGGATATGTTATTTTAATTCTTCCAGGGTGTGTGGGTTTGTCTTGTACACTTTATGCTTTGTTACCCCAGAGATAGATAACGCAGGGGGTTATTCGGGGGACCGAGGGGGCCACAAATCTGTACCAATAATTCTGTCCTAAAACACACTTTCAATTGTTCTCATCGAAAGATTGGCTGTATGAGCTGTTGCAGAGTCTTGTTGAAAAAAGGCAAAATCACGCTCCCTGTTGCTTAAGCTCACGTATGTCCGGGAGTCAACGGCTGACTCGAAAAAAATTGGGCCTATAACTCTTTCTCCACTAATGGCACACCATACACCAATTTTTTCGTCATGAAGGGATATTTCATGAACAATATTAGGTTTCTCAGAGCTCCATTAATGATTATTTTGTGTGCACACATATCCACAAAGGTGGAACCAAGCCTCGTCCATGAAAAATGTTAAATGTCGATCAATTTCACCATTGTATACACTATTGAGAGACCACAGTTATTTTATATGGTTTTAACTTCAGCAGTTTGGTAGCTCTTTGCAAATAGCTATAGGAAATGCCTGCCTGTTGTGAAAGACGCTTAAGCTATTTTGGGGGGAATTCTCCAAACGATGACCGACGTCGTCTAATGTTTCTTCGGTAAGAACCGTATGCAGTCTTCTAGATTTCCGAGCCTGAACACTTCCTGTGGCCTGAAATTTATTGTAAAGTTTATGGATTGTTGTATGGCCTGGAACTTTTACACCTGGAAATCTTTCTGCAAATCGCACTTGCACTTGGCGAGCTGACTGAGTTAACATACGATTTATAAATAAATACACGCTATGCAGTAGAAAACAAATGCTGAGCCATACTACACTTTGTGACTAAGTATATGACTAAATAATTAAGCACACTGATTATAATGCAGCCGCACGATATCGCGTCAGCTCAATACTGATTGTCAGCAGAGCAGAGAAAAACAAGTCATGCTCGTGACCTTGTGTATATCAGCTCTCTTATCGTGTTTCCGCGTGCACAGTGGAAAAACACCGATCAGCGATTCCCATGTATTTGGATCTCTCTGTAAAATTATACTACATCCTTATCAATAATACCCTCCTGTGCGAGAACACTGCTAGGACGTATGATACTGGGAATGCATACAATATTTTTAAAGCTACTAACATGACTGCTATAAAACAGTTCTAGCGCTACATCAAATTACATTGTACAATATCTGTGTATATTAATGTTTGTTGGTGATCAATTATCACCAATATGTTTAAAAAGGTGCACATTTCTTAGTTATGATGCATATTATGTGTATTCTCCTTCTAAGGCAAAGTGACATTGTTATGGCTTTGCTTAAAGCTACCATTGTCGATTGTGTATTTTGCCTGAGTGAGTTTTGGTGTTGTGTTATAGTTTCAGAGATAATTTTATACGCTGACGGCCTTTTTGTTAGTGTTCTCTTCATTGAATATCATGAAATGTCGATTCAGCACTTTCCCTAAACCTTGTATATTATAGCATCATGATAAAATAATTTTTAAATGTGGGATAATTCAAGAAAAGAGCCATAATTTTGAAGTGCTGGCATGATACTTTCATATTTTAAGCTTTCCAATCCTGATCCTTTTGGAGACTTAGAACAATACTTTTTCTGAATTATTACTTTGAAGCCGACATAATGGTATATTATTGTAAGAAGTCGTTAGCGACAGTGCCTATGTGACCTAGGTAGCGTCACTTTGTTTAAACTTCCGGGTAATGCTAGGCTCACCGACTGGATATGAAGCGGTAGTGAGAGACATTCCTTACACACTCAGCGATAAGGCAGGCTGCGAGACAGTTGCGTCATTTTGTAGCACCGACAGAAGTATCTGCCCGCCACGTGCAAAACTGAAAACTTGCACATATTCACCGGTCTACGAGGCCTAATCAGCAGTATTATTGTTATTATTATATTACATAGGTAGGCAATTTCTCCATAATTCAAGAAGTTATTAAACCTGATGTATACTACAAAGTTGTGTTGTCATTCGCAAACAACCCACGCATACCCAGAGTTATAGAGTAACATTGCTCGAGCTAGGCCATGGACAACGAGAGGTGATATTGTGGATTGAATATCCACTAGCGCCCAGAACACCACATTTTCGGCAGAACGGTGAGTTGTTGGCAACATACCGCAGCGAGGAAACGGTGGTTGATTCAAATTGACAACAACGTGGAGCATAACATCTTCGCTTCAAACTGGCACCATAACGTGTAGCAAATAGCTTATTTGCTACAACTTTTAAATTTTACGGCTATCAAAATCATTTAAAGTGTGGATTTAGCATATGGCTGTATGCCCCTGCTCTGGATAACAGTTGTGGTGAATGACTAAATTATATTTGTTAAGGTTTCAATAGTAGCACTATGACTATGGTAGCCCCAAAATTTAAGGGCTGTTGATAGTTTCTTCTTCTTCTTCTTCTTCTTCTTCTTCTTCTTCTTCTTCTTGTTCTTGTTCTTCTTATCATTGTTGTTATCGTTGTTGTTGTTGTTGTTGTTGTTATTATTATTATTATTATTATTATTATTATTATTATTATTATTATTATTATTATTATTATTATTATTATTATTATTATTATTATTATTATTATTATTATTATTATTATTATTATTATTATTATTATTATTATTATTATTATTATTATTATTATTATTATTATTATTATTATTATTATTATTATTATTATTATTATTATTATTATTATTATTATTATTATTATTATTATTATTATTATTATTATTATTATTACTGTTGTACAAATAAATTTTGTGGACGCAAATGATAATTATATCAGCGGCCATACAGTTTGATTTCACAGGGTGTATAACTGTGCAATACTGCAAGGCGTGGCAAGCCTATGATTGGATTTTGTGTTGAGCCAGCCGCCATTAAATTTTGCGACAGCTATAAATGGTTAGCCTGCCCAACTGTGGCCTGAAATAAATTCTGAATTCAGGTTAATATCTGAATATGAGTCAGTTCTTCCTACTTTTGTTCTTGAAAATAGTTGTGTTATACTCATTCATTAAGTGTGGCATTCATTATGAGCACGTCATAAAAAGGTATCACGTACTACTGGCCCCCCTTGCATCTAATGACTAAGGTGGTAATGTTGTGTACCTACACCGTGCTTATAGTCTTTGGTAGGCAGTATTGCTTTATGATTTGAGTATGTCCTGGAGCACAGGGTTACATGCCAGGTTAACAATGCCAATCAGCAGTATGAGCCTAGACCAGGAATGACAGATTTAATGTGATGTCTCCTGTGCCACGCAGCAAATTTAGGAATCTTAACAGGTAGGAACTGAAACAAATTTACTCTACTTTTAACCAAGCTATTGCGTAAAATATTGCAACTTCCCAAACAAGATTCTGAGAATATAACAACATTGCCTATACTGCTCCTACCAACAGGCGAACCTGACATTCCTGGCTGGATATTAGAGGAAGTGCAAAAGTTAAAGGCGGATGACAACCAAGACTCCAGCTAATCATATACCTTCTTGCCCCTCCTATCAGTGCTAGTACGCACCTTATGCAGCTGAACTGAGAGCAATTGCATTAATTACGCTCGGATAAATACTTGAAAACGGTAGATATTGATCTTATAATTAGACATTTATTTTTTGATCACGGTTGCACAAAACTTCTGTCTCCACGATACTTCTATCGCGAAATATGCATTTTTAAATTCAATGTGGTTATCGTCACTTAGCATTCATTCAGCATAGCTAAGCCCGAAAAAAACAAGGAAAAAAAACACGGTATTCTACGAAAATACAAACAACGCAATTTGAAAAGAAATAAGTAAATGTTAGGTGTGTTATTTTATTGTTAAAGTGAACGGGCAATGTGGAGTCGTGTTCTAAAGTCGAGCTGAAATATTGTTAATACCTATGTAAATGAAATTATTAATTTCTCTTTTCCACGGTTTGTAATATGGGTGTGAACATGTCTATCGAAGCTGGGACACCTGATTTTTCAGTTAACAAACGTGAAGTGATTCGATCAGAAGGCAGAAAAATCGTTTTTAATGCACACGGCGTTTTGAAGTAACTCTCCAATCAAGAATAGGAAAACTGCAGTTCTTTCGAAAACCCAGGAGTTGACTAAGGAAGCTTGTGGTGTAGGTAGTGTACACACAGTGTCATAAATTTGTGGCAAAGTAGCTTCATCCGAACAAAAAGGCAGTTCACCTGTATTTCAGTCTCCAGGGAAACCCCACAAATTTGGAAAGAGTTACTGGTTTGGACAATTTTGAAAAAGTTCTCCTTGATTAACAACATCAAGGTAAGCTTTTAACGTTCTAAGGATATTTAACACGTTCCGTTACGAAAACAGTAGGTGGTGCCATGCCTGGCATGTAAAACGTACTCTGAAGTACAATTAGCGCACGGTACACGCCTACTACGTTTGGCAATAGCGTCCCGTGCAAGCACTGGCCAGTGTTCATATGCCATTTATTGCGCATTGCCACTAGCAGCAGTGCGTAGTAATGGTGGTTATTTCTTACTCATAGATAGTCGTTCTTTTCGCTAAACGGTGATGTTATTTAGGCTTCGGCGCCGGTTGCATGTTGTCTGCATTTAAGTAATGCTTGCAGGGAGGTTTTCTACCGCCCCTACCTAACGGGGTAGATTGGGGAGGAGCGGTACAGTCGCATCGCTTTATAAACAGGTCACCGTAGAACATGACTGGAAAATTAAAATTAATCCCAACAAATGCCAGCTGATTCATTTCTCTAAGCGGCATCACACTTTGGCAATGGACCTAACGGTCGGTGGTCAGGTCTTGCATTGTCTTCGTCAAGTTAAATACTTAGGGGTTACCTTGGACCGCACAATGTGCTGGTCCACCCACATAAAAAATAGCGCCAACAAAGGCAGACAGCGGCTAAAGTTATGCGCCCCCATCTTCCGCAGCAAACAGCTGCAATTGAAGTCCAAACTCGTCCTGTGTAAAGCTTTCATCCTGTCAGTGGTTCTATACGCGTGTGTGGCCTGGGCAAACGCCTCAAAAACCGCCCTGAAGACTATCCAAACCCTCCAAAACCTCTCCCTCCGGAAAATCCTCTCTGTTCCCATCCTAACCACTAACCAAACCTTTCACCAGGAAACCCAGATCCCATCCATTCCCGAGGCAATAACGAAAAGAGCCACTGTCGCGCTGGCGCGCATCAGAAACCACGACAATTGCGTCATTGCCAATATCGGCAAAGGTGAGCCGAAGCATCGGAAACATGCACGTATTAAAATGTTTTAGACGTTGCTCGGCTCACCGACTGATGCGCGTCTACGCAAACACAGGTCCCAGGTCGCACACACGCTACCTCAGAGGCCTGCACCCCAGGGATCCGGTCAGGAGCTGCACCCTGCCCGGCCAGGAAAACCGCGGAGTGAATATAGTGTATATAACGTGTGTATATAGTGTTTGTTATAACATGCTGGGACGCATAGTTTCGTGTGCCCACCAAACATGTGCGAGGGGGACGCTCAATTGAAGTGCCCACTGTGCGTGCGCGCGCGCGCGCGCGCGCGCGCGCGTGTGTGTGTGTGTGTGTGTGTGTGTGTGTGTGTGTGTGTGTGTGCGCGCGCGCGTGTATGAGGGCGTATCTTATGATATGCCAGAGTGAATGAGAGAGTGCATGTGTGTAAATATATGTATATATAAAGAAACAACAGAAAAAAGACAAAGGCAAAACATAAAAATATAACCAAGAACTATACAGATGGGAACTGTTCTCGGTGACCCAAAGAGGGTCACTGTATGGGTTTCCTTAAAACCCAATGTATTTATTTATTGTTGTAAATATGAATAATTGTAAATATCATGTTAACTTAAGTCTGTACGCTGGGCCCCTTGTACCAGCACCAGACAAAATTTCCAATAAAAGTAATCTGAATCTGAATCTGCAGAACAGGAATGAGCACAAGGCGGGGCTAGACGTGGCTGGTCTATCGCTGACCAGCCAGTGAGATGCGTGCGACGTTGCACAGTTAAACATGCGTATATACTGTGCCGAGCCCTTGTTTTCTTGGCGCGCTCCAAAGGTACTAAGTAGTTATTTTGTTTTCCCTATTTCACAGAGCTATTTTTTACTTTCTCTACTGGTAAGTAGGGGAAGTGTTGTATTCCACCCAAAAATTCGATACCGAGATTTCACCGGAAATATATGTTTCGAGACCCCCCTAAATCCCCCCCCCCCCAAAAAAAGCATTTTTAGAAAAAGGTCCGTGTGTGTCAGTCTATGTGTCAGTCTGTGGACAGCATAACTCAAAAACGAAAAGTCAGTTAAAAACCAAAGTTGGTATTTAAGTTTAATGTCTTTCAAGGATGCGACACGAAGGTTTTGAAGAAAATAGCCCCACCCTAAACTACCCTTTACATGGAAAATTTTTCGAAAATTTTGATTTTCTTGAAAATGGCTCTAACGATTTTGATTAAAATGTGATATGTTTGAGATATTTTTATGACAAATGAAATGTATATCTTGAATTTTCTGGCTATAGCCGCTGTAGTCGTATTTACTCTGGACGACTTTTGCATAACTGGTAAACCGTTAGAGATGCACCAAATCATACTATACAAAAAAATGTAGATCTTGCTAAAATACACAATTTATGTCTCCATAAATTTTCTTGTAGAGTGAACCATTTCGGAGATATTCCTTGTTATGTGTGTAAGTTTCGGAAAACTTTAAACTTTGGTGAAATGAAACATCGTTGTTCATTTTTTTATGTTAAGTGAGCAAAGAGAGCGGAATCTCAAAGCTTTAAAAGATTTGACTATCGCACAAGGCATACCGTCTTCTAATATTCCCCTTGTACCTACATGGAAATAAGCAATAAGATAATTTGTACGAATGTTTATCTTCACTAACAAGAAGAAGATATACTCGTAGGAATAAGAGTTTGTAAGAATGGTTAGTACAAGAGTAGAGAAAGTCATGTGAGTGCAACACATCAGATTTTTCTGAGGGTGACTGTCCCAACCCCATGCATGTGGAACATCTGGTTTGGGAGATAGGTAAAGATAAGATGCCTGGCCATTTAGGGTTGCTCACTCCTCCCCCGCAGGTCATTCCTCAAGAACAAATGTGGGATCTGTACCTGTGAAGATATATACCATACAGCTAATGCATTTTACAACTTGCATTCAGTAAAGTAGTGATACTTCGAGAGTGCAGACGTGGTTTTCAAAGTCGATAAATATGTCGCTTAGCAAGTCCATTACAAGTATACGTAGTAGTGATTGCGAGACAACTCGTAAGGTTTTACATAAGCAAACTTATTTTTCATGTGTATTCGTTTTTTTCAAACAGTTGTCAATTAAAGACGTTTCCGAACTTACAAATTTCGCTCACAGTCGAGAATTAGCGACTCAAGCTTGTCACGTGAGTGCTCATTCTGTGACGAACATTATTGAAGAAGGAAGCAATTCACTAAATCAGGAGACGTTCTCGTATTTAGGTCTCCTGGAAAACATCGGGCAGTGAAAAAACGTGCTACCAACTTAGACGATTTTGAAAGGTGTATTTTACGTAAAACAATAACGTTTATTATGTGGATGACAAGGGTAAATATCTTATTGCCGAAAAGCTGACCAAGTTAATGAGGTAGAAAATAGAGTGTACGGGTTCTGTATCTTCTATGTATAGTGTTTTGAAATATCTTGGTTTGAAATATAGAAGAACGAATGGTGGTCGCAAATTTTTTCTTGAAAGAAGCCATATTGTTGCTGCAAGACTTTAATTTTTGCGCAGAGAAGTGCAGGTGATTCTAGGCCCATCTTTTATTTGGATGAAACCTGGGTCAATCAGAAGCACTGCAGGAAGAATGTATGGCAAGATTCATCTGAAAGGGCGTGAGGGGGGGGGGGGGGGGGAACTCAAAAGTGCCATTAGACAAAGGTGGAAGGCTTATCATTTGCCATGCAGGTTCGTCAAAAACCGGTTTTATACCGGAAAGTGAATGAGATTTTCGCTCGCCATCGCAAATCATTCTGATTACCGTACAGATATGAACGGAGACACCTTCAAAGAATGGTTTATCAACATATTTTTAAGTGTTTTGGAAGAGGGTTCCTTAATCATACTGGATAATGCCAGCCATCATTCTACGGCTACGGAAAAGTTATCCAACACCAGTTCACGAAAATCTGATATACAGAAGTGGCTACATGCACATAATATTCCCCTTGATGTTACAGAAACTAAGGCCGAGTTATTAAACCGCATTGCTCCTAATAGAAGTCAGGAAAAGAAATGTGAACTGGATCAGTAGCATTAGAAATGAGTCACGAGGTTATCCGGTTGCCCGCCCCCTACCACTGCCAGTATAACCCTATTGAGCTTATTTGGGCTAAAGTAAAAGGTGAAGTCGCACAGTTAAAGAACACTTTTCGGCTTGGGGATGTTGAGTGGTTAGTGGACGAGACTCTTGATAGGATTACCGTACAGGATTGGGAATCTCGAGTAGCACACGCTGAGCGTTTACAAGAGGAGGATTTTGCTAAAGAAATCGCAAGTGACGCCATCGTCGAAAGTGTGATTATAAATCTCCAGGACGATGAATCATAATAGTGATACCGCAGAAGAAAATGACGACGAAAGGGATGACATTCTGGCAGTTCCTTTGTAGTACCTCGTCCGATGTGTTAAGGTAAAATGTATTAATTACTATATCCTACGTGTAGGTGTGAATATTTCTGTCTCTCCTGGCTTCCGTACTGTTCTTTATATAGAGTTTGAGGATATGTTTGTACTATAACTACAGCATCTCGGAGGGTTTAACTTGTTTATAATACGCTCAAAGCGGTTCCGTTGTGACAAAGACAGTCAAATCTTCCATCGTTGTCACCCGTTCACTGGGCAACTGGCAACGCCGAGAGAGCAACTTCACTGTATTGGCTGGACTCATGTTCATTCTTGTTTTGTAGCTACTCTAGAGGTGTATCACCCTCCCCGTATCTTACACCTCTACTGCCAACAAACATGAAGTAGAAACGGGTACAGTAAAGTAGCTCTCAACCTAATGTCGTTTGTAACCGCAACCGAAGCCTAGTTATTACCGTTACATTTGTATTTGTCTTCAGCATGCAATGCTACTATATTGAAGCAGCTAAATACTAGGGAGTAATGGAGCCAAATTACATTATTTTTGAACTGAGGTGCACTCTTGTGCATAGTCCGCTTCTCTAGTGTGGTGGTAGCGTGTCTATCTCACATTCAAGTGGTGCCGAGTTCGAATTATGGTTAGGGTGAGCTAACCGGATAAGGTTTCTTTCCGAGGGTTTCCCTTATCCTGAGAAGCCGAATGTGGGGTAACTTTAACCTCTACGGACTTCAGGTTTATTGGAGCATCATTTCATTAATTCCATTCATTCATCGTTCCATACGACGCTACATTGGAGGACTCTACTGTGTAAGCAAATGGTTTTAGTCCCTACACACGCCAACGACTTGTGCTGTACCCGACCAGCGTGTGCTTCCAGGCCAGTACTACCTCAAATATAAACAAAACACCTGACTGGCGTATGCCTCGTGGCCAACACTGCCTCAGTTGTAAACAAAACACC
Source organism: Tenodera sinensis (assembly GCA_030765045.1). Classification (NCBI taxonomy): domain Eukaryota; kingdom Metazoa; phylum Arthropoda; class Insecta; order Mantodea; family Mantidae; genus Tenodera; species Tenodera sinensis. The sequence continues at coordinate 163,376,837 of CM060962.1, forward strand.
CGACCGGCGTGTGCTTCGATTTAAGCAAAGCACTCGCCCAGTGCATTTACCGTACCGGTTAAGTGGGCTACTATCTCGGCTAATGGACACGAATCTAAATGTTATGTCTGAAAGGTGTGTGTGTGGGGGGGGGGGGGTGCGTGTGTGCGTGTGCGTGCGTGCGCGTGCGCCTGAAATGAGGCATCCGTGCAAGTAATAATGAAGATTCAGTTATCTGTTAATAAAGTAGAAAATGAATCAATCGAAAGCACGTATTTTAGGGCTAAAACTATGCTGACATAAAGGAATACAGATTTTCCTGACAATGGAGCTCCTCCCCCCGTTTTCTTATTATTACCGTCTGTTAAAGCTAAAGCAATAGTAGTTGCCTTTAGTACACAAATAAGTCTTCCTCTTAATTTTCGTAAAACAATTGCGATCTTTTGTAGATTACCGGGCTGAAATAAAATTAAGGCTCTCCTTGTCATAAATGACAGCTCAAGTTACTATCCCAGCTACCTCTTTTTATACTTGTCCCGTGAATTTGTCGTCTGCCCTACCCTTCCTCACTTTCAGTAACACCAGGTGATATCTCCCCTCCATCGGAACGTGCCCACTGCGTGAACAAGTAGAGCGGACGCGACGCGGCGTTGTCACATTTCTTTTAGAAATTAAACTTTGCATGATACTTTAATATAAGATTGTCACTAAATTAACTCCAATTAAGATAAAAAGGCATTACAGCATTGTGCACACAGTATTTACGCGACAGTTAGTGAAATAATAAACAATTTATATCCATTCTTCAAGAAGCGAAAGTCTATTCATATTCTTTTCGGCTGCCAGGTGGGTTAAGGAAGGGAAGGACAAGTCCGTGTAGCAAGCGGTACGTGGCGGCACACAAAGTACGTATGCAAACAGTAGGCGACGTTGAACGTTCTACTCTCTATTACAAGTGAATGGTAAAAGAGGTCACTGCCAGTGACAGTACTACAGCCGTAAAAAAGTAGAAAAGAAACCTACAATACACACAAAATGCACACTGTTGATGAATTGACTGCCTGGCACGGCCATGTAGTTGTTGGATTGCTCCCTTATCATTGTACTTCGAATTTCATAGAATATGTATGGTCAGAACTAAAAAGAAACATTGCAGCGAGTTAATGTCTTCGGAAGAAAAAAAATGTTACTGAAATTCGCGCCATAGTTTAAAATGCAACAGAGGACATTGAGAACAAGAATCATTTGCCTAACTGCAAATGCCACGTTGAACTAGAAAACAAATATAGTTCCTTTGAAGGTATAAGGGAAAGCAGCCAGTCCCTGGTAATCGATCTGCAAGACGACGATATATTTACAGAGGATGTCCATTAATGTTAAATTAATTTCGTGGTGTATATTTTACTGTTTTATTTATTCATGTTTGCAGATTACTACACGTCCCTGATATCTTCCCCCGGCCTATAGATTCAGGTTTCTTACTCACCATCTCATCGAAGCAATTTTCAGCCAAATAGATACTGCAAACAAAATTCACGATCATGTTGCATAATAAGGACGATGTGCAAAGGCACGTGGTGGTCGTGTACCAGGCGTGAGTAGTTGAAATATCGGCAACGCAATATCGCCCTTATTTATGCAACATGACCGCGTGTGGTGTGCCGCCGCTTGCTACAAGGACCTATCCTTCCCTCGCTTACATCACCTAGTGCCGAAAAGAATGCGAATGGATTGCAAATGACTTCAAATGTCTGACACAATTTTTTCCCGGCGAAACGGCTCTTTATCGACAATTGTGCTGGACACAGTTGTTACGCTCATCATGTATAATCCCTGGTTAACGTTTGGTCGAAGCAGTGCCTTCTACATTATAAACAGGATTCGAACTGTGTACCTCCTGCGTCATTGCAGAGCCTATTTCGGTGGAGGTGAACCTCATGCGCAAGACGCAATATGTGCGATTGTCTTTGAAGATTTTCAATCGCTCTGTGGACTCGAGCCATAAGGTCCTTCGCTGACGTTACGAGTGTCATACACTATACCCTTCATAGAACTCCACAAAATAGTCGAAAGGTGTCAGATTTGGCGACCGTGCTGACCATGGAACTGGTCCACCCTTATCAATCCATCGATTTAGATATGCAACGTTGAGGTGATTCCACGCATTTATATCTAAATGTGCTGGAGCTCAAGTCGGCCATTTCCGCAGCTGTGTACTGGTACATGTCGCACTGTTGTTAAAAAAAGTTACTGTATGGAAACTACACAAGCAACACAGTAGGATACGCACTAAGAACTCTGTGGAGGAATTTAGCACATGCGCAGAAATGTTATTAGGTTCAGGTCGTTTTTCCCAGTACACAGATAACTAAAGCGTAACATATCTCCGTATTAAGATACCAAAACGAATGTTAACAAATTGTCACAACCGTTCGTTCTCAAGTTTTGATGCTCTACATCCGTAGATGCTGGCTTACTGATCCCAAGGTCGCGGGCTCAAATCCGGCGCAGAGCTATGGTTTTTAAGTGTGTTTAAAAACGACAGCTCCATGTCAGTAGATTTACTGGCATGTAAAAGAACTACGGGACGAAATTCCGGCACACCGGTGACGCTGGTGTGATCACGGCAATTGACAGCGTCATTAAACAACAAAATAAGTTTTTGTTCTACATCGTCCAAACCGTGCATTTCCGGACATTGATTCCTGTTTGAAAATCGATCAGTTTACCGTCCCGCACAACATACTAAACGTTGTCGGAGTTTTTTTTTTTTTTTTTTTTTTTGGGGGGGGGGGCACCCACTATACAGAATGAAATGTACTGTTTCGGCCTGGCTAATAGATGCAGGTGCAAGAAATATAAACTACTAAGTCTCGTTTCTGTAGGTTTAATCTTTTTGTGAAAATGTTCATTTTTTCGTCAGTGTAAATGACAACACTGAGCTAATGGGTTTAGCCCTCGCACGCGCCAGCAACTTTTGTTGAACCTGATCGGCGTGTGCACTGTCCTCAGATGCAAACAAAGCACGCGACCGGCGTGTGTAAGCGCTGCCCTAAGATATAAACCAGGCATGTCAAACGTCACTCCGAGGGTGTGAAGAGAGGGGTCTACCCCTCCTTAACTGCAGTAGCACGTGCTAGTAGAACCGGTTTTCGCTTTGTTTTTCCCATTTTCCGATTTGATCATCACGGAGGGAGGGAAAATAGGGGAAAATTTTTCACACCTGGTGAGTGCTGTTTGACACCCCTGATATAAACAAAACACTCGTCCAGTGTGTAGGATTAGTCCTCGCCAGCAGCCTGTATTGTTCCCGACCGGCATGTGCCATCAGATGTAAACGAAACACTCGTCCAGTGCGTTTACCGTAACGTTGAAGCGGTCACAAACTCGGGAAAATCGAAACGAATTGAAATGTTATGCCTGAAAGGTGTAATTATAACTGAAATTATGCAAGTAGTAATGAAGATTCAGTTTTTCCATAGTTAAGACAGCAGCAAAACGAATCAGTGAAACCGCGTATTTTAGGGTTAAAACAATGCTGATATAAAGGGATAAAAATGCTCCTAATAATGGACATCATCATCATCATCATCATCATCATGCACATTAATTTATATTTACCAGGTGGAAGGTCCTGATTCGGCCATAGTCAAATAGGAGGTGGTGTTTCAATAGCTGCATGGATTTACAGGGAAAGGTATCCAATAGATGGCATCCACATAATACCTTTGGGTCCGTAGATTGGCATTTAAGGGAATTTGCACTTTCTGTTTAAACTGGAAAAGGTACAGTCAACTAGCACTTGTGTATCGAACATGCACAGAGCACTAACTACATCAGTGAGCGGTAGGCTTAACATTAGGAACAGCTTTGACCCTTTCATCTGCCTAGGGTGCAAGTCTTACCTGGTGGATTTCGATTTAGGCTTGCATCTTGCAGTAGCCAGGTTTTTCTTTTCTTTGCTTTCTTTTACTTTCTCTACTTAGTAAGCGAGGAAGAGTATTTGGATATTCCATAATCGTCCTCCGTGGTCTAGGGGCAACATACTAGCCTCTAGTTCCCAAGGTCACGGATTCAGATCCGGCGGATGGCGACGGATTTTTTCGGGCGTAAAATAATTAGCATATCTTCCTTCGGAAGGGAAGTAAAGCCGGTGGTCCCGTGTCCTAGATTTACGGTACGTAAAGAAGCCTCAAGCCTGATAGGCATCTGAGCAAAGTGAAGCTGTCTTTCACGCCCAATGTAGAATGGAACGCTGAGAACCGCAGCAGTTAATAAGTGCCCATAAATAACACTCAGTTTCTCAATTTGGATATTCCACCCAAAAGTAATCCTGAAATTTCGCCAGAAATATACATATGAGGCTCCCTGAGTCCGAAAGAAGTCGTAGAAAAAGTTTCTTACATGCGTATATGCGCACTGCATGTGTGTCCGAGAACATAACTGAAACAAAAAGAGTTGGTTAATACCAAACGTGGTATTTAATTTCATCTAACGATAATCCCCCACCCCAAACTGCCCCTTGCATGCAACGTTCGCGCTACGCCAAGCGCCTAAGTGAGAAATCGTGTTTAGTAGCGATTGGTGTCCTCATTTGTAACTTTGGTTTCAGGATTGGGGTATGAAAGTCACAATGGAGACAATGCTTAAAAATTACTAGTCGGAAGAGAGCAGACAGAGACAAATGAAATCCCGAATGGAAAAGATGGAGACGGAAATGAAATCCGGAATGGAGGAAATGAAAAATGTATATTCTGGAGTGAACAAAATGTGAAGTAAAATAACGGCAGTGAATTCTGCCACGGAGATGTGTATAAATGAAGACGAAAATGTCCAAGATGAAGATGGAGCAATGGACCAAAATTGGCGAAGGGCTGTCCTGGGTGGAGAATGACATGTAAAAGTTCGGTGGTAAACCGAACGATCTCGGCAATAGAGGACTTCGCGTTGAGGCGATATTTTTAGAAGAAGCCTCCGAAAATAGTTAAAATTTGTGTTCATAGTGGTGGCAGAAAAAGCCCCCTAGAATTGTGAATCATTGTCCTAGTGGGAAATGATAGAGATTTTCAATTGTCTTAGCTTGTTCTTGTTCATGTATTGTTGAGATTGGCGTCATGTGAAAATCGCATAGTCCGCGAACAATTGTAAAAGTGATCGACATATAGTGTTTACTGGAAGAACATTGCGTTTTAAAAGTCAACAGGAGTAAAAATGCAGAGAACTGATATACAATTAGTAAGGCTACATCGACAAATAGAAGAAGATTACGAATAAACGTTCCAAGCAAAATTACGCAGTCCGTGTTCGGGTTGTGTGAACCCCGCAGGGCTTGTGAAAAAGGACGCCAATCCTAAAAAGTTGTATTGTTGTTTGTGACTTGAAGGAACAATAAATAAGTATACTAAAAACATAAAAAGGAAATTTAATCTTCTTTGTAAGACGCAGGCCCGTACTATGCGCTGAGGTTCATCGAGAACTTCGATGAAAAGCTTCAAGAGTCTCATCGCTTCATTCACCGGTAAATTCTTCTGATCCTATTTGTTCCCGTCAACTTCCCCACTATCGCATATCTATTGCTGAAATAGGAGGCACGAATAAACGTTCCAAATGGCGCACCAACGTGTGGCTACCAAGCATAAATAGTGCGAATTATCGTTCCAGCGTGCTGGAAGGAAATGCCGATGGCAACCTCAAGGAACTGAACGCCATAATGGAAGAAGTGTTCAGCGAAAGACTCAAGAATTCGAAGGTGGAGGCGTCAGGACATAACTCAAGTTCTGCGCATGTCAAACCACCCAAATGCGACGAAGTGTGAACTTTTTAACGTTTTCCGCTGGCAATCGCCTCCCATAACCGATGGTCAGCGATGGAGGGAGTCACACAATTGATAACCTCCAGGTACGAGTGACAAAAGTTACCATCTGGGAGGCTCTGAACGGCTTTAAATGCTACAAATTTCTACCTCGCCGGGTTACTAGGTACCAGCAACCTTACCTAAGCAACTAGTACAATCCCTCATAAAAGAAACTGTGGTTACATTTCAAAAGAAATAGCCACATACATGTTGTTTGGCCATCCCTAGCCAGTGGAGTGAGGAACCGCAGGGTTGTGTGGAGTCGGGAATATTATGTACCAAAGCACCAGCAACCGACCAGTTTGACTTCTATATTTGACATTGCTATTTTAACACCATTGTTCTATAGCATAGTCTGCACTGATAGGAACTTAATTTAAGAAACAATGTTTTTCTATAAATAAGCACCTACTTGTGTATTATAATTTGAAGGAGGATCAAGGAAGAAGTAGCTGTGCACCTTCAGCACAGGGCATTTATGCAATTGAAGTATGTCATACGATATGTTTTCTAATTTAATTAAGGGTAACAGTTGTTGCGAGAATGCTTTTTTTCTAGCAATAACTAAATTGTTTTTAAATGGGTCTAGAAATAAATTGCGTAGTCTTGGTCCAGTGTTTCTACCGCTTCTTGAGGCATGAGTCTGCCAACGTTTCACCCATCCTATGATGTGGCTTCATCAGGGCCTGAGTGCATCCTGCCCAACTAGTGCTCCTTTTATACTCTATCTGAGGAGGTGGAAGTACCACACTCCTGTGCTCCTATTGGCTGGCGGTCGTCCAGTCTTTGAGGTCGCCCTCTTGCAATACTATTGGCTGGTGAGTGGCCAATGGTTTAGGTCACCCCCTTAGTAGTTACCTCCAGATAATATTCAGATGTTTTGCCCTTGTGCTGATTAATTTTTTGTTGTTCTTTGAAAATCTCAATATTTTCTCATACCAGGTGAGTCAGCTGCCCCTTATTCTCGAGTTTTATGCAATCCGCATTTTATACCCCAACATGAAAACATCGACCCCATTACTAGGTTCTACCCGCGCATTTAACATGGAGGTTAAACACTCGATGAAATTAGTACTAATATAGATGTTATCACATAGCTTTTTAATATATTCGTAATTAGACAGTTGACGTTTGCACTTCTGCAAATGCTCACTGGAATCAGTGAATATTACATGTTAAACGGAATGTTCACCTCGCACGTTCCTAGGTAGCTCAGTTGGAACGAGCACAAGATTCCGAAGTAATCTGTCTGCTGTGAAGGTGGTTCGAATTACCTGCATGTGCTAATTTTTTTTTTTACCGTGCAATCCTCACAATTTACAAACTATTATTCTGAAAACTGTTATTATATTCATTTTTATTGTTTTATTTATGTTTTATGCCATTGTTTAATGTTTCTTTATTGGTGAACTACAATTATGTAGTTGTTTAAGGATACCCATCTGTGTAAAAAGGCTAAAAATTTCAAAAATTGCCAAAAATGGATTTTTATTTTATCAAATGGTATAAATCTTCTGCTTTATTTTGATATGCTTTTTATAACCTTACGGCCTTTTTAACTATGTCACGTGGCCGCCTAACTGATTGCTTGTAAGTGGTCATGTCCATTTAAATCCATACAGTTTCATTATCCTTGCTATGACTTCAAACTTAGTTTTTCCATGTTTTTATTTTTAACACTTTGTTCTTTAAAATGCTCCACACGATGCAATTTTCAGTACTTATGCATGAAATTTGGTGTATCTGCTTAGAAATAACATTAAAAAGAAATAATGAGATAATTTTTTCATAACGTGAATAACTGCTGAGTAATTAAATATTAAAGTTTACATTTCGAAATTTAAATGAAAAAAATTATGAATTTAAACTTTAAAATTTATTTTTATCCAAACTAATAACAAGATTAAAAATTTATCGCACCAATTTGCTAACATTCTATTACAGGACATAACTGAAAATTATTAAGTTTTTCAAATCAAAATTGCATCATGGGGAACCATTTATACAAATATTTAAAAAAATATAATAAAATATTAATATGTTAGCAACTAATCTGACTAAATGTATGAAATTTAGCACAGTTACTCCTCACTATACAGTGATTGTTGTGTTAAAATTTCAAATCAATCCAATGAAAACTGTAGATTTTCAAAATTTCACAGATGGGTATCCTTAAACACACTTATAGGTAGGTGCAATTGAAATAAGGATCATTCATACACATTTGAACACAGAAAGCAAGGAAATTACATTGTCAGAGTTTAACATGGAAGTTAAACTCAATTTTGCACACAATGAATTATTGTGCTATTAAAAATGCAGACAACCAAAAACGATTTAAATTATGTCCTAAACCCTCAGAGACTTCATAATTAGATTATTGTGAATTCGGTTTCCAAGTTTGATGAACATAAAAAAAAAAAAATATTTACACTACTGAGACTCGAACCTGTGTCATTGGGGCTTAGCGCATAGGTCCCGTCACAATCCTATTCAGCTATTTCGAGACAACTGACAGCACGTACCGCGTTCTACAGCAGGAGTTGCATGCCTGGCGCTATGCCATTGCCACCTCGCGAGTTTTCGGGCTCGATTTAGCCTTTTAAGACAGTTTTAATCATTTGCTGGGCATTTTAATATTATTACTTAAATGGCAAAAGCTGTTATGCATATTAATTGAGATGTACGAGGCGTAGTTCACGCAAAAATGTAAATAAACTGTTATCTAATAATATGTCTGTTTTGACTGTACGGGTCCATGATGGTTGAGACGTGTCTAAATTTTTGGTAATATTTGGCAGCCAATCCCTGCTCTAAGTACAAGAATCCGCCATTTTCTTTTTAGCTGACGGTGTTAGTGTACTCATATGATAGGTCCCTTTTTTCCGAGGCATTTACTGAATTACGTTGCTATGTATACTCTAATAAAAAGTTTGTAAAATCGGCCGGGAACCGGAATTCGCTCTCAATAAACGAGTCGTATGTTTTAGAGGTGTACTTTAGCGAGGAGTACGTTTTGTCCCTTAAAGCACTGTTGCTCTCAATTTTGCGCATTTCTCTGTTTAAGAACGTCAAGCAATACATTTTAGTAAGCGCAAAACTGGACTAAGGCGCACATGCCGTTAGATGGGTGGCCTACCTTCCAAAAAATAAGGCGCGGCTGACTCACCTGGTCTAATACGATGCTTGTAATTTTCACAGGGGACAGTTAATTTTATGTCGTCAAATTCAACATGGTGGCCAGTCTCAGTGGCATGTTCAGGTAGTGCAGACGTTTCAAGCTGATTGAGCTTAAAACTCCTGATGTGTTCCTTGCATTGTTGGCCACCAATCTTCCAGTCTAGCCAATATAGGATTTCCCACAGTTGCACAGTATTTTATAAATTCCTTGGTTGAGCAGTGGATTAGATTTGTCCTTTATTGACTGAAGTAAGGATTGTAGCTTTTTGACCGTTCTGTAGTGAGTGCTAATCCCACGCTTGTGCAAGGCCTTGCTTCTTCTTTTGGTGGCGCCTTGGATGAATGGCAGGCTAGCCCATTTTGGTCTTTGTTTTTCTAAAAGGGGGCGACCTCAACCACTGGCCATTCACCAGCCAGTAGTAGCACAGGAGGGCGAGCTCAACGATTGCACAACCGCCAGTCAGACAGGAGGGTGGTACTTCCACCTCCTCAGACAGAGTTTTAAAGAAGGAATGTTAGCTGGACGGGATGCATTCAGACCCTCATGAAGCCACATCACAGGATGGGTGAAACGTTGGCAGATCCACACCTCAAGACGTGGTCTAAACCAGAAACACTGGACCAAGGTAACTTCAATATTGGCCGCAGAAGCTTACGCAAACGTAAATTACATAGTGGTCATGTTGACAAACAAATTTTTTGAAAAAAAACTTATGATACCTGCTGATGTTAGTAGTAATGGAAATAGTTTAAGAGCACACTACTCTAGCATTAAATAGCACCCTGTTAAGCTAATAACAATTTTAGCCTTTGGAAGTTGCATCAGTGGAAACAATATGAACTATACGACACACATGTAAGCAACATTTTGTTTACATTTGGTTATAATCAAATATTCAATTACAAATGAGTATAAATTGGTTTAGACCTGTAAAATGAAAGCTTTTGTTAACTAAACAGTTTTATTGTGTTCTTCTTGGATGTTGTAAAACATTGAAGATCTGGAACAAGATTATTCGTTTTAGGTAAAATCCGAAAAGAAAGAAGGAGAAGAAGAAGAAAAACATTTGCCAGTATCTGTACCTCTGTACTAAGTTTTAGAAGTCGGTACTCCACCAAAGAGCTACTGTGGTATCAAGCTCTTGACTTTTTCACATTAATATAGCTTGTGCATTCATCTTTGAACACTGACCTTCACCCTGAGGACAGTCAGGGATCTCCTCTCTGTCGTTCTATCAGCTGTATTAAGCGAACTTATCATCGCATTACTTGATGCAATATGCTGTGTGAAGCATCTGCAGCCCCCCCCCCCAACTTTATTGTGTTGACACATATAAAATAAACAGCCCAGTAGTACTTGAGGGGGTGACAAAATCACAATGAGATAACACTGCTACTGAAGGTAGACAAGTGACTTGCATCAACGCTTCCACTTAAACACTTCAGTGTTCAAAAAACAATTGCATGAGCTACACATATGACGCTTGGGAGATCTGCTTTTAGGCTACCTCAGATGTTTTGAGATTCATGTGCTAGAAACATCCAAGTGCCTCCTTTCCAGAGCTAAATCCAGCTACTAGGAATACCAAAGATCCATGAGTGCAATATTTGGGATGTTCCCAAATTTCCTTCTTCTTCTTGTGCAGCAGGAGTTTGGAAGAAACACAATCAAATTACACTCTATAGTGCTTGTTCACAGTAAAATTAAGGGAACAACAACAATTAACGCTTTACTTTTTTGTTCAAACAGAATCCATTTATGCTTGCTGTTAATTTTTCCTTACTCTTCGGAGAATGTAAAAGAAACCTAATTAAAGGTTACAAAAGTTTCTGCTGCCGAGAACTAAATCCAGAACCCTAATTTCAGACCTTTAACCTCTAACATTTACTCCAGAGAAGTAACCACGCTAATTTTGATAAATGTCCTATGACTTCTAAAGTAAGAACAAATTAGAAACTAAATACTTCACTTATCTTATTGTTTTGGTGCTAACCCTGGGGTTTCAAGCTGTGTCCAGCTCATTCTCAAAGCCATATAAACAAACTCGTTGGCTTTGAGAATGAGCTGGACACAGCATGAAACCCCAGGGTTAGCACCAAAACAATAAGATAAGTGAAGTTTTTAGTTTCTAATTTGTTCTTACTTTAGAATCTTGTTGCTTCACTGTTAATAGCTTCAATTTTTCCTTATTTAATTTGTCCTATGACTCACTTTAAAATGAATGGGTGAAATTGGAGGACCTTGGTATCATGTCTAATTTGTCATTGCTTTGTATTGCTATGGACTAGCAATCACCCCTATCTTAAGCTAGTAAAGTTAAAAGTGAAGTTAAATACTATGAATAAATAGTTTAATTTTTGATTCTCAATTATAACAATAGAGGTAATACAATGATGATGATGGTGATGGTGATGGTGGTGTTGGTGATGGTGATGGTGATGGTGATGGTGATGGTGATGGTGATGGTGATGGTGATGGTGATGGTGGTGATGATAACACCAACACCAGGAAGAGGAGGAATTAATAATACATTATTATAGAAAAATAAAGATCAGTGTCAAGATTTGAACCGCAGATCTTGTTGGCATTCCACGGTCAAGCTTTGCCACCAGCACAGCAGAACTAATGCATATGATTCTACTTCTAATGTTAGTCTACACCCAAGTTATTTCCACTTTTTATGAGGAGGGATTGTCAAATGCTACAAAGTATAATAAACTGTGTTTAAGTTGAACACACAATGCAAAGGAGAATCAGCTATGATAAAATGCCAATGTGAAAGTGGCAAAATTAAAAACCAAATAATATGAGTGTAAATCGAAGTAAAATAAATACAAACATTACAGTTATATAGATGTATACAAATATTTAGTAATGACTAAAGATGAGGGTTTGTGCAGTTTGTCATCAGGTTGTGTTTACATAGATGTTATACGTACAACTGTATGTCCAGTGTTTGTGTTGAACTTCCGACATAAACAAATCATGTGAAGCTACAGTCTGAAAAGGAGAAATGCAACACACTGTTGCAATCAAACCTCTATCTAGCAGGTTAGGTGAATCATTTTCCTATAATGTTCTTTTACTCCATTTTTGCGTTCATCTTATAGGGGCAGCAGTGGTAAACTGCATTATGTCTTCGTATATAATCTCGAGGCCATAAAAATAGCTTTATCAAACAAGAATTCAATAAAATTATGATTTCCTTTATTCAAGATCTCAGTAGTTAAAAAAGTTTTCTCAGGACGGCCCCTGTATAGTACACCTACAATTACATTTGCCACAAATCTGCTTCTTACTTCCGTAGTTCCATCTACTGACACTAAATTTTGTAACCATTGACAACTCAGTGTATGTTCACGGCAATCAAAAATAGTCTTTATGGAGAGTCATCTGATTTGGAACCGCTGATTGGTATTTTTTTCTGAAAGTCCTAGAAAACAGGGATTGTCTACATTATGTCAACGGAATGTTTAATTCGATCATCATCTCATATAAATCTTTAACAACTTCTCATTTTGCATTGGACACTGACTTTGATGTTGAGGGCATCACCTCTTTTAAAGGGTGCGCATTATTGCCTTTAATGTGCTTTTTGCTGTTACAGTGTCTGATGTAGAACTTCTTACATATTTGAATTTCATACTCGCATATTGTACAGACAATTGTGTTTGCTTGGATGCCCAACATATTACTGCTACATTCCTGTAACAAAGTCTTTAATTTCAGTTCCTTTGTTTGCTTGGTTTCCGTCATTGTAGGTAATACTGGTCACTGCACGTTATTCACTACTGTAGCACATTTCATGTTGTTTCATGTTGTTACGATAGAATGGCAGAGAGCAAATGGATAGTGTGTACATTCTCCGTTGCATTTGTTTTGGGTGTACAGTCCTTAGTTGTTTATTTATCTGTGCAATTATGCTCACTGTCTAGTCAACGTAATAAGGAAATTACATGAAAATAGCAACAAAATATTGTTTCCCCTGCCAGATGTCGTAGATAGAATTGAATTAAGATCAAACATTTGTCCACCGATCCCAATGAACTCAAGCCTATGACAGGAGAGCAGATAGCTTTAGTTTAGAAGAAACATACAGACTTCATAATATGTATAATATATGTATGGGGCGGTGGGTGGGTAAGTGTGAATGTCGGTATGTGTGTGGGGTGTGGGTGTATGCATGTGTGTGGGGTGGGGATGGATGGGTAGATCTACAGGGGCAGATGAAATTAAAGAAAACTAATATCGCGACTTTAAGTAGGGCACCTGTTTTTTTCCTTTCGGTGAGTATCCATTAATAATTCATTCATACATTTCCAATTCTGTGCCAAATCCTTTTTAGTTTGATGGAATTTCTCTCAGTATTCATCCAAAGCTGCATCCATATCCAAATGAGAGCATAGAAAATGAAGTTCCTGTTTCATTGGAAGAACACTGCTAATAATCATGTATAAACTCTTCGTGTCTGCATAGTAATTCCTTTGCTCTTGAAACATCTTCACACTGCTTATCTAAGAAGCAAGCAGTAGGGGAAGCAATTTAATGGCAGTTCTCAAGAATTCAAAGTGGCCAACTTTACACTGGACTAATATACTGTTAACTTTACAATGGGAGATATTAGTTTAAAGTTAGTCACAAAATCAAATCTTGTTTTGAAATAACACAAGTTCATTAACTTCCCAGCACTAAATATTGCATCATATTATGTTGTATTTAATGGGAAATTGTGTAGTAAAAAGAATTAAATGTGTGAAATACTTAATAAGAGGGTGGGTCAATAAGTAATGCATCCTATTTTTTTTTCCTTAAATAAGTTAGTTATGTGAAAAATTTGAATTTGGCGCAAATCCTCAAACCTTCTTCTCCAATCGCCTGCAATAGTAACTTCCTAAGTCAACAGGTGGCAGCACTGCATCCTCTTGCAAAATGGCTGACATCAACATTTGTATTAGACAGCATTCTGTGATTGAATTTTTGACTGCGTAAGGTGAAACGCCAATTTGCATTCACAAAAGGCTAAAAAATGTGTATGGTGATGCAATAGTGGATGTCAGCACTGTTAGACGATGGGTTCGTCGCTGTAACGAAGCTGAAGGGCAAACACCATTGGCAGATGAAACGTGAAGCGGCAGGCCGGTGACTGCAGTGACTCTGCAACATTCAGCGAGTTAATGAGGTCATTCGTGGTGATCGCCGGATAACAACAGGTGAATTGTGTCACATTACCTCCCTCAGTAAAGGCAGTGTGCTGACGATTATTCAACAACTGGATTACTCAAAAGTTTGTTCACGTTGGGTACCAAGAATGTGGTAACCAAAACAAAGAAACATGGAAAACAATAGCCTCCGAACACTTGCAGTACTTCAATTTGGAGGTAGAGGAGTTTCTGGAAAAAATTGTTACTGGAGACAAAATGTGGGTTCATTTTTTTTTAATCTGAATCAAAGCGGTAGTCAGTGGAATGTCATCACTGTGAATCACAGAACGCTGTCTAATACAAAAGTCGATGTCAGCCATTATGCAAGAGGCTGCAGTGCTGCCACCTGTTGACTTAGGAAGTTACTACTGCAGGGGATTGGAGAAGAAGGTTTGAGGATTTGTGCCAAATTCAAATTTTTCACATAACTAACTTATTTAAGGGAAAAAAAATAGGCATTACCCACCCTCGTATAAATACTAAAACAATTTCAAATAAGTGCACATATGGAAACACAGTAGCTTCAGCTCAACCAAAGATTATTGCTTTGAAATCAACAGTTGACATACTGCAAAATGCCTGCACTTCCAACATAACAGCTGCAACTAACATCAACTAGACAACTACAGCCATATCCAGTTGGTGGTATTGATGTCATGTGAACAAAAAATGTAACCGGAAAGCACTATAATGGAGGAAATATGCCACTGTTGGCTTTTAGTGAATTTGTTAAATTCTGTGTACTTTGATAAGTTTCTTATCACAGATCTGTTTTGTTTCAGTACCACATTTTTTGGCGGCTTAAAGTTTCATTTCTTCAGAAATTATATGTTCATTACTTTCACAACCTAACAAGAGAAAGCTTCCTTCATACCAAAACTATTTCCATTAACTAGGATGTTTCTTGGTTTTATTAAGAGACACTCAAGATGATCACACATTTTCTGTGCTAAACAAAATTTAGGATCACCTATAGGACTTATTTTTGTTTGAAGCAAAAATTTAGCTAGTTGCATGCATTGAGCATTCAGATAGCTGGATCACTGAATATTATGATTTCTAAGTAAACAATAATGAATAAAGGAGCAGGGTTGTGCTAGGGGTCCCGGGTTCGATTCCTGGCAGGGGGGTAGGAATTTTTCTCCAACCAGGATTATTCCTCGTTCTTCCCTGAGTCTGGAAGTATGAATGAAAGTGTGAATGTGTGTGTGAATTCAAATAAACCCCACTGTTAAGCGAGTAAAACAACCAATAGTCAAGGCCGCCGATATGACCTCTGCAGTTAAAGGCGGGATATAAATGGAGCAATAAAAAAAAAAAAAAAGGAGCAGGGTTACCTAATAAAAATTGCAACTGGTAATAATTTCAATTAATGGAATAAATATGAAAGATAAGTCATAATTGTAATATTTAAATTGAAGGAATATATGTATATTGAAATAGTAATATCGATTCATATTTAATAAAGTTGCTATAAGAAAACTTTTATGGAAAATAATTAGCTTCTGAACTTAAACTTGCCTTTCTCACTTCAATACATCACCTCTGCTAGTTCAATGGATTTGAAATTCCATCCTTCTCAACTGGGAAGCAAAATCATAACCATAACTTGGAAATACTACCTGGTGCCTGCACAGTTCACACGCTTTAATGAGGAAAATAACACTGCACTGTTATTGATACACACTGATCCTCTCTGTCTCTGTTAACTCCCATCCTATGATAGCTTTGATTGAAGCAAGAAAACATACACATGGGCCATGACCTGCATGTAAGTCTCTTACTGCTCATTTAATGCAGGGACATTGCTTTGCTAGGCTCACAATGCCCTGTAGTTAATATGGCACATTCTATGCGTTTTGAACAGATATTACTATTTATCTGGATATTACTAAATAACAATTGTGTGATTATTATGACATATATTATTAATCTGAATATTCTCTATCTCTGTGGCTGAGCTGTTAGTTGACTGACCGTCAGATGAGTACCTGGGCTCACTTCTGACAGTTATTACCAAAACATTGCTTCAGTAGCTTCCCCTGAACACTTGCCTGGAGGAAGTTACTTGCCTGGACCTCTTATCTACCTGACCTTGTATAATATATTCTTTTACCTGGCTTCAAACAAGGCATGACTTTTGTACAATAGAAAGTTTCCTAAACTGGAGCTTGGAGTACTTCTTTTAGCAATGTGCAACATTTCTTAGAGTAGGCATTATTTTGTGAAAATCATATACATTTTAGTTCATTAAATAGTTGTTGTTGTTTTCTAGTGCCTTGCATCTGGCAATGAAGCCATTAGCATTCGTGCTTTCCAATACTTTTGAACTGTAGTTTCTTCTGATCTTAATGCAATAAATAGTAAAAACATAAGTATCAAATGCCAACATTAAAAAAAACTTGCTAGTACTAGCAGTGTATTTATTACTATTATAAGCTTAACTATTACTAAAAGTCTCCAATTAAACATCACAGAAGATAACTAGGTATAAATTAATAAGATAAGATTCAAACCATTGAGCATTAAAAGATGGTTAACTTTTTGTACTTGTTCAGAAAGTGTCTTCTTTTTCCCTAGCTATGTGATGCTTTTCTATAACAATGAAGTATGCATGTGTGCATATATCTATTTTGAGTTTTGCAAGCAGTACTATACTGTCTGTCTGAGGCAACTGTGTACTACAAGTGCTATATTAATGGACATGCCACAAATGTCAGGACTTTTGGACTCAATAAGTAGCTAAGCAATAAAGTTAACTATAATCAATTGGCATTGGATTTTAATAAGTTGTTAAAGGTACAGTATTTAAAAAGGTTGTTTGTCAACAAATTTCTGAAATAAATTCAGCTCAGCTTATGTGCAATGAAGGATTACCAGTGCCTTCTTCAAAAGTGTAAGTAATGGCCATTTGGTTGTCCTTCTTGGATTTGGCATTATGAAATCCATGAAAATGCATTATGTTTACAGGAAGGAAATTCATTCTGAGTAGTACTGGGGGGTGGGGAGGGGAGGAGAGAATGAAAAGTCACTGCATTCTAATTTCTGTTTTTCTTTCAAAAGTTTATATTATTATTTAAATTTCATTATAGCCAATTTATTTGTATGTGCAATTTTTTTTTTTCTTCTCTTGTGTAATATTTTCTGTCTTTTGTGTTTTAATGCATCTGGTAGCTAAGACCTAAATGTTAATACAGGAATCACTTCAGTTAGCTTTAGTAAGAAAATGTTTTGAACAGAATTCTTTTATTCTTTTACTTGAGTAATTATTAAGATATAACTTCATTTACACATTGTGAATTAACCATGGAATACGTTTAATATTTCAGCCTTTCTTATTGCTGGAAGTTACATCTGAAGAATGCATTCGCAAAATAGCAAGCAGATCTGTGGGATTACGACGATGCCTAGAGCTGTGGGGAAGAGGAAAGACAGAAGAAGAACTTCATGAAAGTGTTAAAGAATATCCCCGGGAGCTCATGAAGCCATTTGGTGATCCTAAATGCTCCTTTAAAATAAATGTTGAAACATTCTGCAGCCGACAAAGTCAGAATGATAAAGTGAGAAAAATTGAGGTGAGTATGGTTCAAACATAATGTGAGAGCTCAAGGAAAGTAATGAAATATATTATTTAAAAACAGTATTGATAATGGAATAAAAGAGTATTATTTATTTCTAATTATTTTACATACAAATATGCATTTATATCCTTACATACTTTCTAACTTATTTACTTGTTTACCCACCTATTTATGTATTTATTTGCTTGCTTGCTTGTTCATTTAACAGCCATTCTATGGTTGCAGTCCAGACATTTACAAAATATCTAATATTATGTATGCACTTATGCTGCTAAAATATGCTCTATAATTTTGAAAATATAAGCTAATCACATACTTAAATCATTAACTTCAAACTCGGTTTTAATTAAAGTCTGAAGTCCAGAAACATGTCTGACCATTACTGCAGCACCATCGAAGGCTTGAGCAACCATTTTTTTTTGGACATCCTACATCATCTATAGTCAAATTCACATTCAAATAAACCACTGGCTGTTCGGTCAGAATTTACATCAGTGAAATATAGAGATCATTCTTTGCAATTGTCTTCAACATAGCATAGAATAGGACATAATTTACTTTTATTTGTGACATCAGTTGTTTCATTGAGCATGAGTTCAAAAAAAGTGGCCATATCAATATTTGACTTAGTAATCTTATCTCTTAACAATATTGGCCATAGCATAATTAGATCATTCTGTATGATAGCCAAGGTGTCGTAGAAAACAGTTGCCATCTTTAAATGCTGAGACAGAGCCACATCATAATTAGCCAGAAATTGTAGCAGTTTTTCCTGATAGATCAATGAATGGTCTGCCTGTTGAGTGTCGAAAGTTTTTACTGCTGTAAAAGATTTTACATGCGTTGTTGATCTCTCTATGTGTATCCAAAGCTGGGATTAAATGCACTAAATTTGCGAAACCTGTCCTGTTCCAGGGCATTTTCTCAGTTGCAAACAAGCACGGCCAGCAATAAAATTTAATTCGCATGAACCAGACAGCCATACATACTTATCATAATCATTTATATTAAAATACTTTTTGTAGGGATTCTTATTTATTTTGCTTCTGCTCACATTGCAAGTGTGAAAAAACTGGTATTGGCCTTCCCTGTTCTACTATCACAATAGTATACTGTATACAACTTGCTATTTGAAATTTCCATCTAATTGTTAATTTTAATGCTGTACATCAGTGTTGTCAAAGTTACACACAGTTCAGGGCACAAGTTGGCAAAGAACTGCCCCACACACAGAATGATGTAACACATATCAGTAAAAGGAGCGTTATCAACCATCACCTGTAATAACTTGACCTTGCTTACAGTATGTATACCTTATCAAATGTTCTCCTTCAGAAATGCCTAGAAGGCAATACAGGGCTGATGAACAAAGTAGTGTTCTTAGGGTGCCTAACCAGGATGTTCCGCCACTCCTGCCCAAGGTCATTGTTATGGTCATCTCTGAGCTCCCTCGGCCAAAAGCAATCATGGATCTGTGATGATTCGTAGGAATGGTTAACTTCTGCTGTAGGTATATTCCATGAGCAGCCATCATACAACACAGTAGCAAACGGAAGGACAAAACACCTATACAGTGGGGGGAAGCTCTCAACATGTTCCATACCATCATACATACACTGACTAATGCAGCACTGCTAGCGCACACGTCAGCAGGGGCAGTCTATATCTATGCATGGATGCAGTAACGTCGACATTGACAATGTCCTGCAGCAGTGTCACCAAGGAACTTACAACCCCTAGGGTTTTTATCCAGGACACTGAGCTGGGTCCAGTGCTCCTACTCTTCCTTTGATTGGGAACTACTTGCCATATGTGAAGCCATCAGGCACTTCCGGGACCAGGTGGAAGGAAGGCACTTCGCTATCCTAACCAACCACAAACGTCTTACCCATGCCAAGAAGCAGCACACCGAGGAGAAAATCGACAACTCTGATTCATCTTACAATTCTCGACAGGTATCCAGTACTGTGGGGGGAACAAAAATGCAGTAGTGGATGCTCTGTCACTCGTAGAGAACTGAAATTCACTGCTGCCAACTTCTTAGCCCAGGCATAGGCATTGGACATGGATATCCAGACATGCATCTACACTCACAACATTAGGCAGGTACCTATCCAAGATATTGGTATTGTCATCACATGTGAAACTAGCACATGTAGCAAGTGCCCTTTCATGCCTCGTCTGGAATACATGCTACAAACAAATTCATTGCAGCAAGCTATTTTTGGCTGCTAGGAATAGAAATATACTGCACCAATGCCTACTACCCCCGGGCAAATGGGAAAGTAGAACATTGGCACTGTTGCCTGGAAGCCATGTTGATGGCTGCACCCAGCTCCACCACGTGAGCCGACAACCTGCCCACTGTTCTACTGGGACTATGCACAGCCATCAGTGACACTGGCAACCTGAGTGCTGCCAAAAGGTTTTTCCAGCAATGTATTCTACTGTACTAGTAGTAAATATCGTGTGCAACTGATCCTTCACTGTTCAATTTATACATAAATGATACACCTAAAATCACAACCACCACTTATCTACTGTACGCCGATGACACAAGTGTTATGCTGCAGCATTCATACATAGGAATCTTCAATTTTACTTAACCAATTAGATCTGTGGCTCACTAAATGGAGAATTAAGGGAAATGCCACTAAAAGCAAAGTAATAATCTTCACTAAACAGAAAAACCATTATTACCCAAGACACGGAATACTACCACTAAAACTCTTCAATGACAACATTAATAATGGCCAATGAAGTCACCTATCTAGGCCAAGTTGTGGATCATGATCTCACTTGACTCCTACATATTGGTGAAGTGCAGAGAAAAGCCTATGTGCAATTGCACAGACTATAAGCACTTATAAACTTCAGCAGTGCACTCAAGGTCAACATGAGCTTAACCCAGTCGAGTCATATTTAAACACCTTGGCAACTAACCAAGAAATCAGATTTAAATGCTCTAGTTCAGAGGGCGGTAACGACTTAATGTTTAAAAAATCATTTAAAGTCGGCCATTAACTATTTTTTGTTGAAAATTTGGGTGCACAATATTAAAAGCATAAACTCACCAATACTGTTGTCCTAATACCGCTGTTATGTGTGAAACAAATGGGAAATCAGTTTGAATCTCTCCCTACTCATTGTTTCAAGAAAATTGGGGTTTAAAGGCATCAGTTTTGCTCCAGTACAATTGAATACCGATTTTCGCAAAATAACTAAAGCAATATAGGCCCTGATTTTATTTTTCGTCGTCTTGCAACACTTTCTGTCAGGATAGTTCAACTACTTTGTTGTGTAAGCATTCGTGTCATCACATATTTTGTCAAAGGTTCCATGTGTTTGGAAAAAAAATTGAAAGCATAGACGGCATCTGTGACACATGCTTATTCAGTAAGTATTTACAAATACCACTATTTGTAGTAAAAGGGTTGAGAATGAGATTGTTGTCAGTTTTAGTCCAATGCCAGTTACTCTGGTTTTCCTGCATCTTAATGCAAACATGTTTCAAAGGACCTGGTGCATCGTCATTGGCTTCATAATTATTTTCTTCACTGCTTTCTGCACTAGATTCATTATCTCTGTCACCAGAATCTTCTTCAGACTCTGTTTCATATTCAGAAAAATTACCACTTTCACTCTCGAATACACTTTGTATCAGTTTTCTCAAACCCTTCTGGTCATTGGTACAAATTTTTTTTTTTTTGCCATCATGATGGCTACTGAAGTGAGTGAAATAATGCTAAGATAAAATTGTTTTTCCTTGATTAAACACAGGTGGATACATCATACTGATCAGAATTACAAACACCACATGTTAGCATTTCATTCCAGAAATATGCAAATGACATCTATGAGAAGGAACCTAAACTATGTGGAATTATATGGAGCAATGGAGCACAGCGAGCTGAGCTCATTATACGATTCGTATACCCAAAAGACGCATGTGAGCCCTGGTCGTCAAATGATGCAAATGGGTTAACACTACAAATCTCTCATATGACCTATACTAACATATGCAGTGCCAGTCTGGGACTAACTGACAAAAACACATGCATCATATCCAAACTTTTCAAAACACATGCATCATATCCAAACTTTTCAAAACAAGATACTAAGGCTCCTTTAATAACACTATCATAAGAACTTCTTGACGACTTATACATGCACACGATCAAAGAATTCATTGAGAAACTAGCCTTCAAAACTTGCCTAACAAACTTCCTGCACCCCACAACACACAAATATCTGCAATCAGCCAGTGGGAAATGACGTGTGATGTACACAAGAGACCTCTATCGCTATTTGACTGAAATCTACCTAATGCAGATGCCAATAATGTAGGTACAGAATTCCTGGACAACTTATTACAATAACCTGTGCTCTTCACTAAAGTAGCTTACAGACATGCCACGTGATGACCATTCACTCCACACTGCTCTCTAAGTACTTGTGCTACCCAGCCAAGGTGGCCCTGGGGAAAGAGGGCCCCTCCCCTCAGTGTCACACAGGTTGCAGCTGTGCCATCATCCTCGGGTTGGCTGTAAATGAGTGGGGATACCATGATGACCGGCAACACATAGACCAGAGAGGAACTATGCACGCCATCAATGACATAACTCCCATTAAGGAGATCGCACATAGAATAATACGTCATCACTCCCACCATACAACTCCTTGCGTGCTAACCTCGCGTAGATATTAACAAGTGCATGTAATGTAGTATTAACAATGTCATTACACGTAACCAGAAAGCCACAAACACTTCACACCAGCACCACAAATCCCCCTGGCTGTACTCAGGACTTGCAGATGGTTGCAGCTGGGATGTCATATTTTGATGCGCTTACATGCATTGCATTCCAAGAAACACTGGGGTGCTTATGTGGGACCTGATTAACGCACTAATACATAACAATCCACTAACTGCATGACGGAGGTGATGTAAATGCATGGCTCTGTATTCTGGACAATGTTCACCATGATGGGTGGGTATAGGGCTCAGCCTGTGCCCCTTAGGGGAGCTATTAAAAAAGAAAGCACCCCTCATTAGTGCACACTACCTTATGGGCTAGAGTAAGAACTATAAAGACTCTCTTTTCAGTGACACTCCCTGTCTCCTTTAACATCTCTCCTCTAGATCCCATAAACTGTTGTGGCCTGTTGTGGCCTGTTGTGTCTGTGTGATGATCCCAGACAGCATTTTTGAGCTCGTTGGTTAGTCTCACTCAGGTGCTCAATGCTGCTCAAACGGAGCCTTGTAGGCATTGGCAGGCTGTGGACATTATGGTGATTCTGGCGATTCTGGCTCATGCTCTGTGAGCAACCTCCCCGGAGCTTTGGATGAGCAAGCAGTGCACCCACCAGCCAATTGGGCAACATCCCTGTACCAAATATTTTTCTCTTGTAAGATTTGTCTTTTGAATTAAAATTATTACATATCTGTGTAATAAATATTAGAATTAATGTCCTCCTACCACATCTTTCACAATTTTGATAATCAAAGCACCCGATTTTCTTTTTGAGCTATTAAACTTAATAGCAAACTATAATATTGTAACTTTTGGTGTGGGTGTGAAGTAAATACGACAGATGTAGTCTAGATAAAGAAACACTTTTATTTCCGTAAACAGTAACTTTGTACACTCGTTGCAACAACAAGAAAGTCTTTTCCGATTCTCCAACAGCACGGCTTCGAACTCGTAACACAAAGAACTAACTCTTCTCCGTCGGCACAATTCTCCACATCGTCTGTCCGTCTCCGTCGGCACGACTACTCAACCTTCACATACGTCTGACTGTTCTCCGTCGGCACTACTCAACGCTTCACATACGTCTGACTGACTCTTCTCACACTTTACCGCTATTTATATCTCCCAGGCACTGTTCTGGAAAGTTCATTTATTGCGCTGGAGTACAAAGTAGAAGATTCCAGTAGCCTCTATCCTTTTCTCTCTTTCGGCAAGCGCCCCAACAATGCGGCCATTCTCTGTCTCTTTCCTTCGGCTCCTTTGCGGTAGCGCCGACAATAATGCGATGGGTGACACTGCTGTTGTCGGCAATTAGATGCATCGGGCGCGGTGACACTGCTCCCTCCTCAGAGCTGGTCGTCCCGACCAGCACTATCACTGCGGCATCTCCCTTGCGCCCCGGTGGACTAACCCATCGAACCTCTTCTCCAGGAGGCACGATCCTAGGTATCGCTGTCGGATAGTGTCCCTTGGTCTGGGTAGGACGATGTATGCCATCCTGCTTCGAAATTCTGCAACAGTACCGCCGGTCTTGACGGTCCCTCGTCCAGTTGCCCTTCTTCCTGGTGTGTTGACGGGCTATCCTGCGCACTTGGAAACGGCTCACTGGGTACCATGTCCGCCGACCTCTCTGGCGCACCTTCGCAGCCACTTTGCTTCCGATGGGTCCGGCAGCAAACCCCGCCACATCCGCGCGAGTTGCGTCCACCGCTGCACTCGTGTTCACTCGTGCTCGGCACGGCCTCTCCTGTATCCTGCCGTCCACGATGATGTCCACCATTCTTCCGTTCACGGCACTATGCGTCAGGTGACTGGATGGCTCCGACGGTCCCCCCATGTCCCACGACAAGTCGGTTTTCGCGTGTTGCTCGTTTGCTTGTGCGCTTCCCTGCTGATCGTCCTCCACGTCATATCCTGGTTGGTTACGTACCCGACACACTCCTCCAGAGGATCCTCGACGACGTTCCTGAACTGCCCCTTTGTCTTCCCCGAGACGTACACTTTCGTTATCTGCAACGGGCGCAACTGTCGCCTCGGCCACTAGGTACTTCCTCCCCGGGTCCGCGCTATTCCGTCTGCCCCTGGCATCCAGTACTTTGACGCTCTCGTCAACTCTTACTACCAGGGCGCCAAGACGTTCCCCGTCGTCCTCCACGACGTCCACATGCTGGCAGAGGTCTTCCACCTTTTCGCCGAGTTCTTCCACGTCTTCCGTCACGCCAATCAGTTCGCCGAGTTGTTCCACGTCTTCCGTCATGCCAATCAGTTCGCCGAGTTGTTCCACGTCTTCCGTCACGCCAATCAGTTCGCTGAGTTGTTCCACGTCTTCCGTCACGCCAATCAGTTCGCCGAGTTGTTCCACGTCTTCCGTCACGCCAATCAGTTCGCCGAGTTGTTCCACGTCTTCCCTCACGCCAATCAGTTCGCCGAGTTGTTCCAGGTCTTCCCTCATATCATCCGAAACGGGCGCGACTGTCGCCTCGGCCACTAGGTGCTCCCTCTCCGGCTCCGCGCTATTCCGTCTGCCCCTGACATCCAGTACTTTGACGCTCTCGTCAACTCTTACTACCAGGGCGCCAAGACGTTCCCCGTCGTCCTCCACGACGTCCACGTGCTGGCAGAGGTCTTCCACCTTTTCGCCGAGTTCTTCCACGTCTTCCGTCACGCCAATCAGTTCGCCGTCAATTTTCGCCGATAGCTCCGTCTTCATCTCTTTCAGCTCGGCAGCGAGGTTGTCGTTTCTCGTCTTCATTTTGGCAATGAGGTTGTCGTTTGTCGTCTTCATCTCTTTCAGCTCGGCAGCGAGGTTGTTTCTCGTCTTCATTTCTTCTTTCAGCTCGGCAGCAAGGTTGTTTCTCGTCTTCATTTCTTCTTTCAGCTCGGCAACGAGGTTGTTTCTCGTCTTCATTACTTCTTTCAGCTCGGCAACGAGGTTGTCGTTTCTCGTTTCCATTTTGGCAGCGAGGCTGTCGTATGACGTTTCCATTTTGGCAAATAATTCTTTCATCATTGCCATCATCCTGGTTTCCGAATCTCCCTCCATCTTGGTTCTAACGTTGCAACTTCTAACGACGATGTAACGAAACTAGAAACAATTCGACGGATCCCACTTCTGACACCAGTGTAACTTTTGGTGTGGGTGTGAAGTAAATACGACAGATGTAGTCTAGATAAAGAAACACTTTTATTTCCGTAAACAGTAACTTTGTACACTCGTTGCAACAACAAGAAAGTCTTTTCCGATTCTCCAACAGCACGGCTTCGAACTCGTAACACAAAGAACTAACTCTTCTCCGTCGGCACAATTCTCCACATCGTCTGTCCGTCTCCGTCGGCACGACTACTCAACCTTCACATACGTCTGACTGTTCTCCGTCGGCACTACTCAACGCTTCACATACGTCTGACTGACTCTTCTCACACTTTACCGCTATTTATATCTCCCAGGCACTGTTCTGGAAAGTTCATTTATTGCGCTGGAGTACAAAGTAGAAGATTCCAGTAGCCTCTATCCTTTTCTCTCTTTCGGCAAGCGCCCCAACAATGCGGCCATTCTCTGTCTCTTTCCTTCGGCTCCTTTGCGGTAGCGCCGACAATAATGCGATGGGTGACACTGCTGTTGTCGGCAATTAGATGCATCGGGCGCGGTGACAATATTAATCTTGATTTAGTAAAGCTAATGTTTAAAAACTACCTGAATTTTAAAGTGAAAATAATGTGTACTCTTAAGCAGAGCCATGTTGTTTGTTGTAAACAATAAACGCAAAAGATACTTTAGAACTTTGACTAGAAATGGCTTTATGTTTCACAATAAATGTAAATTACTTAAGCCTGCATTTTTTCTTTACTTTTTGTGTGTAAATTTTCATGAATTTCTTGTGAAAGTCTTTATATTCACAATAAACCCAAAAATTTGTAGCCTTCTTCTGCTTCTTCTTTTCCATCCTCCTCCTCTTCCTCCTCTTCCTGCTCTTCCTCTCATGTATTAGACCAGCCACAGCCAACTCGCTTGCCACGGTGCATGTGCTGGGCTACAAGCACCGTGCTACCTCAGTTCGTGCTTCACAGTGGTAGTGGTGTCTTCCTTAGCAGTGGCGGTCCGTACTTCAGTGTTAGTTTGATATGGAAGGGCACTCATTAAAGCGAAGGGCATCCACGCTGACACATTATTTCAATCCTGAATGGGAAGCTGAGTACTTCTTCATGGAATGTAGCAGTGGCGCTATTTGTTTAATTTGCCAGAAAAAATTGCAAGTGCTAAAACGATTTAATCTTTAGCAACATTTTAATACATTGCATGCTAATGATTATTCGGCCCTAGAAAAAGAAAAACGCACTGCAGAGATACAAAGCTCAGAGAAAAGATCGCATTGCAGGAAGAGGAAGAGGAACAGGAACAGGAAGGGGATGGTGGAATGGCAGAAACCTGAGTTTGTGAGTTACGAAATAGCACTAGGAATTGCGACATCTTCTAGTAGTTTTTCCGATGGTCCACTTATTAAACGATGTATGCTTATAGCTGCAAGTAAATTCACCCCTGTTAGTGTTCACCAGTTTGAGAGTGTCAGTCTGTCACCTCATACTATTTCACGCAGAATTCAAGATCTGGTGGACAACATTTGCGCACAACTTATTGAAAGAGCAAGAGAATTTGTTGCATTCTCTATTGCTATTGATTAGAGCCCTGACTTCTCAAGTATGGCTCAATTATGTATTTTTATTCGTGGAGTAAATGAAATTTGGAAGTTGTGGAAGAAATGCTAGATCTGGTGCCAATAAAAGGCACAACAACAGGATCAGACATTCTGAATTGTGTAGTAGAAGTTGTGGAGAAAGCAGGGATTCCATGGGATACACTCATACTGGTAGCCACCAATGGTGCCCCAGCTTTGGTTGGTTCACACAACGGATTTGTGAGCCTCCTGAAAAATAAACTAGCAAAAGAAATAACAGCAGTTCATTGTATATTTCATCAGGAAAACTTATGTGCCAAAACACTGAATGCAATCAATGTAATGAGTCTGGTTGTGAAGATTGTAAACAAAGTGAGGCCCTACGGTCTAAAACACAATTTAAAAGCTTCTTAGAGGATTTGGAGCATAAGTATGGTGATATACCGTATCATACAGCAGTTAGGTGACTCAGTCGAGGCAAGGTTTTAAGAAGATATTTTTAATTATTAGATGAGATACGTTTGTTCATGGAAATGTGCAGAGAGCCTATTGAAGAGCCCACGAATGTTAAGTGAAAATTTGATCTTGAATTTATGGCCGATATTAGTAAACATTTGAATACTGTGACTTTGGTGGGTGTGAAGTAAAGAAGACAGATGTAGTCGAGATAAAGAAACATTTTTATTTCCGTAAACAGTAACTTTTTACACTCGTTGCAACAGCAAGAAAGTCTTTTCCGATTCACCAACAGCACGGCTCCGAATTCGTAACACAAAAACTGTCCCTTCTCACACTTTACCGCTATTTATTTCTCCCAGGCACTATTCTGGAAACTTCAGGAAAGTTCAGTTATTATTGCGGTGAAATACAAAGCAGAAAATTCCAGAAGTCCCTATCTCTTTCGGCAAGCGCCCCAACAATGCGGCCATTCTCTGTCTCTTCCCTTCGGCTCCTTTGCGGTAGTGCCGACAATAATGCGATGGGCGACACTGCTCCCTCCTCAAGGCTGGTCGTCCCGAACAGCACCATCGTAACGGGTCACACGATCCAGGTGTACCACTAACATCTTTCCTCGGGGCACCTTCTGGATGCGGTAGACTACGTCGTTAATCCTCTTTACCACTTGCCACGCTTGTTGAAGTTTTGGGCAGCGTCCCTTGGTCCGGGTAGGGCGGTACAACCAGACCATGTCACCTTGCTGGAATCCTCGGCTGTTGGCTTGCCTGTCGTACCGGGTCTTCATGCGGTCGCTCGCCATCTGGATGTTCTGACGAGCCATCTCGTGCATGTCGTGGAGATGGTCTACTAGATTCTCCACATACTCGATTGCCGGCTGTTTCGCTTCCGGGGGGCTCCCAAAAGCCAGGTCACAAGGGAGGCGTAGCTCTCGGCCGAACATTAGGCTTGCTGGTGTCATCCCGGAGGTGTCGTGTGTCGACGAACGGTAGGCCAGCAAGAACAGTGGTACCTTGAGGTCCCAGTCTCGCTGATGGCTCGCCACGACCTTTCTCAGGTGCTCCTCTAGGGTCCTGATGTATCTCTCGACCATGCCGTCCGACTGTGGATGTAGGGGTGTTGTGCGGGTCTTGTTCACCCCAAGTCTTTCCAATGCCTCCTTCATTAGGTGCGACTCAAAATTGGTGCCCTTGTCGCTGTGGAGCTCTAACGGGACCCCAAAACGGCAGAACAGCTGTTCCACGAGGCAGTCTGTAATCGTCTTCGCCTCTTGGTTCGGGATGGCATATACCTCCGGCCTATGGTGAAGTAGTCCACAGCTACCATCAGGTACTTGTTGCCTCGATCGGACACTGGGAATGGTGCAGCTATGTCGACGGCGATGCGTTCGAAGGGCGCTCCGACGTTGTACTGCTGCATGCGACCCCGACTCCTAGTCTGGGGGCCGCGACTCGCCGCGCACACGTGACATTGACGGCACTAATTCTCAGCGTCTGCTCGGAGCCTCAGCTAGTAGTAGCGCTGTCGGAGTTTGTCGATCGTCCGGTTTGCTCCTAGGTGTCCACTCGAGGTACCGGCGTGCACTTCCTCCAAGACTTCCTGGACCTTACTTCGGGGAAGTACCAACTGCTCTTTCTGGGTCTTCCCATCAGGTGATTCCCATACCCGGAACAGCACGCCCTCTTTGGTCTTCAACGAGTCCCATTGGGCCCAGTACGACTTGTATGTAGCGCTTCTGGGTGCGATGTCCTCCCAGGTTGGTCTCGTCCCTGCCTGCACTTCTCTCAAGAGTGGCCCCAAGTCGGCGCCCGCCAACTGCTCTCTCCTCAGGCCCGCGCTATCCCATCCATCCGCAGGCACTGCCGTGACCACCATGACAGCTGCGGTACGCTCCTTCTCTTCCGCTCTTGCGCATTGGCCGCACTCTTCTGGGCAGTGTCTTCGAGACATGCGATCTGCGTTGCCGTGGCTCTTCCCTCTGCGATGTTCGGTGGTGAAGTCGTACTCCTGCAACCTCTGGACCCAACGGGCTGTCTGGACCTCCAGGTTTCTAAAGCTAAGTAGCCAGGTTATGGCGTAGTGGTCTGTCCTCAGGTGGAATGGCTGACCGTACAGGTACTTGTGGAAGTACTCCAAGGTCTTAACTACCGCCAGTAGCTCTCGTCGGGTGACACAGTAGTTCTTCTCTGCATTGGACAACGTCTTGCTGTAGTAGGCTATCACCCGCTCGTGGCCGTTCTGGACTTGGGATAGGACGCCTCCAATGCAATGGTCGCTGGCGTCGGTGTCCACAATGAAGGCGTCGCCTGGTTGTGCAAATCCATAAATAGGAGCCCTGCAGAGCGTCCTCTTCAGCTGCCGGAAAGCGCCTTCGGCGTCCTCCGTCCACACATAAGGTCGATGTTCTTCCGTCAGGCGAGTGAGGGGTTTGGCGATGCTGGAGAAACCCTTTATGAAGCGGCGGTAATAACGCACAATCCAAGGAAACTGCGCAGTTCTCGCTTATCCTTTGGGCGAGGCCAATCTCTCACGGCCTGTGTCTTCTCCGGATCCGTGGCCACTCCGGTTGGTGAGACTATGTGGCCCAAGTAGTTGACTTCCCTGCGGAAGAGCTGGCACTTCTTGGCGTTCAGCTTCAAGCCGGTCGCCTGCAGCCTCTGTAGCACCTTGGTCAGTTTGTCAAGATGGTCTTCGAATGTCTTGCCGACGATGATGATGTCGTCCAGGTATAACAGGTAGGCGTCATAAGTCAATCCTCTCATTACTGACTCCATGAGGCGTTGGAAGGTAGCTGGTGCGTTGCAGAGACAAAAGGGCATAACTGTGAACTGCCAAAGCCCTTGGCCTGTCGAGAATGCGGTCTTCTCCTTGTCTCTCGGGTCTAGAGCCACCTGCCAGTAACCCGATTTCAGGTCCAGGGTTGAGAACCACTGCGCACCAGCAAGCGTGTCCAGGGTGTCGTCAATCCGGGGTAAGGGGAAGCAGTCCTTCCTGGTGACAGCGTTCAGCTTCCTGTAATCTACGCAGAAGCGTAGCTCGTCATTCTTCTTCTTCACCAGAACTACAGGGGAACACCAAGGACGGTCAGACTCTTCGATCACTCCCTTGGTTCTCATGTCCTCCAGCATGTCTCGTACCGCCGCTTGTTTAGCCAACGGAACGCGTCTAGGTGGTTGCCGAATAGGCCGGGCGTCTCCGCTGTCGATGTGGTGAAGCACTCGGTCCGTGAGGCCGTAATCGCTACTGCCTTGGCTGAAGACGCGCTGATATCGTCTCAGCAGTTGTTGGACCTTCTCTCTCTGTTCAGCGGTCAGGTGGTCGGCCGCCCTCTCCAGTAAGCCTTCCAGCCGGGGCCCCAGGTGTTGCGTCGGCACCGGCTCCTGGGTCTTGTCTATTGGTGTTACGCTGACCACGGGCTCGCACGCCCCCAACTCCGTCCCGGCCTGGACGTCGTGATCGGTGTCTGTTGGATTGAGCAGTCTCACCGGCACCTCCTCTTGGCACGGCAACAATATCCCGGCTACACAGAGCCCGTGTACATTCGTCTTCCGGTCCAGCAGCATGTTCTTCTTGCGCTGGCCTTCCAGTCGCGCCGTCACTACCATCTCGCTTCTCGCGGGGACAACTACGTCTTCCCCGAGAATGACCCTGCAGATTCCAAGGCGCTCTTCGGGGTGCCGGAGCATTACTTCCTCTCCCTTAAGCCGCAGAACCTTCTTGCCGATGTCGACCGTCGCCTCGTGGCTCCTGAGGGCATCCAGTCCCAGTATCACCTCCTCAGCCACCTCCGCGACGAACACCCACAAACGCAAGACACTTCGCCCCAGGGTCAACTGCAGCAGGGCCTCCCTCTCCACAGGCAAGGTGTCACCCGATGCCGTCACTAGTTGGTACGGTCGGCTCGGTTTTCTCGACGGCAAGCCCCTGGCTACGTCAGGTCTGACGACAGTCACGGCTGCTCCAGTGTCAACAAGCACGCGGCACGGCTTCCCTCTCACCCAACCGTCCGCGATGAGGCTGTCATCCATCCATCGGTTGACGGCGCGCAGTGTCACTCGAGGGGATGATGGTGATGGCGCCGACGTGCCCCTCGCCACGCCGGCCATTACTCGTTTTCCGGCTGCTCTTCTTGGTGCCGGCAGTCTCTCATCAGGTGTCCCGGCTGGCCACACCCCCAACACACGCCACCTGGTCTTCGTCGGCGTCCCT
This sequence comes from Tenodera sinensis, assembly GCA_030765045.1. Lineage (NCBI taxonomy): Eukaryota > Metazoa > Arthropoda > Insecta > Mantodea > Mantidae > Tenodera > Tenodera sinensis. The sequence goes on from CM060962.1 coordinate 163,408,725, forward strand.
GGACTGGTCTGCGGTCTTCATCGTAGCGGACACTCCTTGTCTTCGAGGTCGGGGTAGCCGTCACTTTGGCCGCTTCCATCCTTAATGCGGCCGTTAGTGCCTCGTGGATGGTCTTGTAATCGCCGAGCATCAGGCGTTGACGTATCTCGGCATCGCGTACCCCGTCGACGAAGGTATAGGCGGCTTCTCGGGATACGGATTCGGAGGGGAGGTCGACCAAGGCTTTGCTGGCCAGCTGTTCGATTGCCAGGGCGAACTCCTGCAGCGTCTCCACTGGCAGTTGCAACCTAGATTTCAGTTGGCTGCGGTAGGCTGCGGCTAAGCGGTGGTTTCCGAAGCGGTTCTCCAGGGCCTCCCAGATGTCCTTGAGCGCCGCCGCTGTCTGAACTGCGTTCAGCACCTCTGTGTCGCGTGCTGGAGCCTCGGCCTTGTAGTTCTTGAGCTTTTCACTAAGCATCCCTTCCACCATTGCATTTAGCTCCTTGGCGCTACCGTCGACCCTGTCTTCGAGAACGCTAAGCCGTTCCCCGACATTCTCCAGGGCGTCAACGCGTTGGCCGAGGTCCTCCATCTTTCCACCGAGCTCTTCCACCTTTCCACCGAGCTCTTTCACATCCTTCCTTACGCCAGCCAGTTGCTCGTCAATTTTCGCCGATAGCTCCGTCTTCATCTCTTTCAGCTCGGCAGCGAGGTTGTCGTTTGCCGTCTTCATCTCTGCTTTCAGCTCTTGTAAAAAGCTCACCAATGTAGCCTCCATCGTCATATCCCGCTTCTGACACCAGTGTGACTTTGGTGGGTGTGAAGTAAAGGAGACAGATGTAGTCGAGATAAAGAAACACTTTTATTTCCGTAAACAGTCACTTTGTACACTCGTTGCAACAGCAAGAAAGTCTTTTCCAATTCACCAACAGCATGGCTCCGAATTCGTAACACAAAAACTGTCCCTTCTCACACTGTACCACTATTTATATCTCCCAGGCACTATTCTGGAAACTTCAGGAAAGTTCAGTTATTATTGCGGTGAAACACAAAGCAGAAAATTCCAGAAGTCTCTATCCCTTTCTCTCTTTCGGCAAGCACCCCAACAATGCGGCCATTCTCTGTCTCTTCCCTTCGGCTCCTTTGCGGTAGTGCCGACAATAATGCGATGGGCGACAATACTTTGAATGTTTCACTTCAAGGGAAAAACAAACTAATCACAGATATGTTCTGTAGCATTGAAGTTTTTGAAATATGCTCTCATTATGGGAACGTCGACTGTAAAATGGTGATCCTTGTCATTTTCCCAGGTTGGAAAGTGTGATCCGTGATTGATTCCCTAGAAATGGGATGTTGTGTTGAAAATCTGCACTTGCTTTCCTGTGCGTTTGATGAAAGATTTTGCGATGTCACAGGCTTAAAAATGGATTTTGATTTATTCGCTACACCATTTAGCATGAATGTTGGTGATACTGCCAAAGATGTTCAACTGGAGTATCACCTTGAAATGTGACAATGAGTTACCTGACAGTTACAGAAACAGAAGAAGTTTGCTAGATTTCTACAGGAGATTTCCTAAATCAAGATTCCCTCGATTACACAGACGTGCGGCATCTATGATTGCAATGTGTGGTTCGACCTATGTATGTGAATCCTTATTTTCAGCTATGAAACGCATTAAAAACCCTCAGAGAGCCAACATCACTGATCATATCTTGAAGTGTGCATTGAGGGCCCAGAGTTGTGTTTCATTGTCTCCAAATGTGGCAAATATTATGAAAACCAAAAGATGTCAGAAGGCAAGAGTGTCTACCGAAAACTGAATGTACAAAATTCGTAATTGAAACGTGTATATTCGTTTAATATAAAATATTCTGTGTAATATTAGCACTGTATAGTAAATATTATGTTGCTATTTTATATTTTTCAATTGTTTAAGGATCAAAATTGTGCTAATTTCCACAAAGTACTGCTTCGTTCTTATAGTTAAAAATATTGGTTTTATATGCCATCATTTGGTTGTACGTATAGGATTGAAGGCTGTAATAATCTTACTGGTGTTGGGACGTTTTATCTATAACTTAATAACAAGTACCAGAGAGATATTGAACCACGTATTATACAGTTTCTAAATTGTTTTCAATACTACCCTGTCCTTAGTTATTTAACGCAAGTTAAATAGTTATTGGTAATGCAAGTGCAGATTACGCAACGCCACTGGTATATCTCCCTAGCACTCGCCAGCAACGACCAGGCACACCGGCACCGTGCGAACTGTATAGGCACACCGTGCATGTCAGTTGGCAGTCCCTGTATGAGACCTTAGGTCTGTTCCAGTCTCACACTATCTTTCCATCTCTTCCTCAGTGTACCTACTCCTCGAAAAGAAGCAGAACTATTGAAGATTAGGAATGAAAGAAAAATAAACATTGGAATCTTAACAGAAACTTTGTATATTAAAAACAGTTAATTACAAAACCGTTGCATGTTGACAGTATAAAGATACTTAAAGTACCCGATTTTCTTTTTGAGCGATCAAACTCAATTGCAAAGTTTAATATCGATCTTGATTCAGTAAACCTAATGTTTAAGCAACTACCTAAATTTCAGGGTGAAAATAGTGTGTACTCTTATGTTATATTGATTTCTGCAATTATTTCTATATTTGTATGAGGATAGTGTTGGAATTGATGTATCACATTCCCTGTTAATATTTAATGCTAAAGGTAACCAGTTTGACAGATTTTGTGAGATCATCTGTTCAACCCTTGTGACCACCATCATATGTGGACTCAGATTCTTTTTGCACTATAATTTAATAATTACTGACGATATGTTCAGTGGCTTGAAAACATTTGTTGTATGTTGCAATTTTGTATCATAGAATAAACAGTTGGACTAAATAATATTCAATGTAACATTTCCTACCAAACATTAAGTTATTCAAAATAACTTGGTTCTTCATGAAACCTCACATAAATTATGACAGCACTTATTTTGTACATGCTGGATGAAGAAGCTGCTTATCTGTTTATAGTTCTGACTGCCTTGTGCCCAACTCTCAATTAACTTGGGGCATAGCTGCTGTCTCACAATATATATATTCATGAAAATATTGCAACATTTTGTTATGCTATTAACACAAAAATGTGAAAGTTTGGAAATGAAATGCAAATTCTTTAAAGAAGTATCACCAATAAAACATGCCCCTTACTATTGGTGCTAGCACCCTTTTTCCTAAATCTCTTAGCAAGGTTACAATTAGTGTATCTTTGGACTGCAGGAATGCATGGAATTCATCTAACATTACCATCTTAGTTGTCTGCAAGAGTTTGTATTTTCCAAGGAATCATACATTTAAATTCTGTTTGGAAATGTATGGACTCTTTGTTATTCTAATAGCACGGGTGTAGACATGTAATTTTGCAACATATTGCCTTAACAGTGACCACAAATACAGATCTTTCTCACACAGCTGTGGATGTTGTAGTGTTTAACGCCCGCTTTTACTACTGCGGCACCACAGGCGGTGACACTAATGATACATGGAATGAAGATGGAGCACCGGTGGAATGAGATGGCGGGGGAAACCGGAGCACCCGGAGAAAACCCGCCCTGACGCCGCTTCGTCCACCACGAATACCACATGCGGGCCCCTGGGATCGAACCCGGGCCACCTAGGTGGTAGGCGAGCGCGCTAACCGCTCGGCCACGGCGCCGCCACACACAGCTGTGGGCAGAGACACTGAAGCCCAGGGAGTTTGTTATAGGCACATACTATTTATTGTCTTGCCATGCCCAAGCTCCATTGGATGAACATGCACATGAACTGAAGGTTCTGTGGTTTGAATAATTTTAATTTTCCTGATTTCTTTTCAATGCATACTGTTAAGTCTCTAGAGATAACTATAGTCATTATAGTATATGGTAACCCTCTCACAGCCTTTCTCTCCTTTACTGTTCTCTCACCATCTAGCAGCACTGTGAACTGCCAATTTCTGCTTGAAGGTGCATTGGTGCTATTAATTCAGATTCAGATTTATTCACCAAGAAAGTTCATACAGAATATAGGCTTCGTCAAAAATGTTAATACAGACATCGTATTTACAATATACAAAGTTTAAGAAAATAATACAAAGTCGCACCAAGGTGAAACACAGATGCCCAGTGCTTACCTTATGTGATCAGGTGATGGTCACTACAGTAAACATAGTGCATCACTTATCTGTGGAACAACAAGTTTATTTGAAAAGTTTTATGTGTGCAGGGAGTTTGCTGAAAGCTTTTCAAATCTGTATCATAAGAAAACAGTACAGGCGTTTGTTTTATTTGAATTGTTTGGAGCTTCAGATTCCATCGTAGACAGAGTAGATTGGAGGAAGATATCCCAACTTCAGCTTTGGAGGATCAAAGGGTAGATTGTAATTGAGAGTTTGGGTTCAACACTAAACTAGTGTTCACTGAGAAGACTTCTATATAAAGGCCAGTTATTGTTGCCCTAGCATTAGTAATTATATGTGTTTTGAATTTTTTTAGAAACAGTGTATTTTAGGCATCTCACTCCGATGCTCGGGGTGAGATGGCAATTATATTGGAAGGAGATTCAAGTATTAGTTTTGTGCATTTAGGTACAACTTAGCGAAATATATAATTCAAAAAGCAAATTTAAAATGATTATGAATAATAAAACATAAAATAAATGCATAATTGTACATAAAGATGAACAAATTAAATTTTGCTACCATGAAAACAGTTCTGTATGCATTTATTGCACCTATAGAGTAAAACTGATGCAGAATTCTATTTGATAGAAATTCATTTGACGACAATGGTGTCTAGAGATCACCACTTTTTCATAAGATGCAATTCATACTAAAGTGAATGAAACGTTTATTAATAAAAATAGCAATTGTAGTCAATTTAAAATAGTAAATAAATAATAATGATAATATAAATAAATTAAATAGATACATGCAAAAGGAGAAATTACATATATGGTGTTTTTTTTTTCTAATTTTTTTTTTTTTTTGGACTGGCCCCGCCTCCGCCAGCTGAGGTGACGATCATCCGAAAGGGATATACATCGCCTCGTCTACCATGCACTACGTCTACTCTACGAGGGTGGAAGGGAAAGTCGGGTGCTGTTATGTCAGGTACCGCCGAAGCAAACCTGATGTTAGTGGATGACTCTAAAAAGGCACCTGCATACAAGAGAGTATGCAGGCAGAGTGGGGTTAGGTACAGGTCTTGGCACGAGGCCCAGGCCTGGAACCTAAGTGTTAATAGAGGGTTATCATGCTGAAGGCAGGAATTGGGATAAGGTGTCGTGCTAAGAGAAATTGAGGAGTACGTACCTGAGTTGTGGCTGCAGCCGGAGAGGGAGCTGCTTGGTACTGGCACAGCATGCGCTGCCTGTCCTGAAACATATGTACAATAGATGCTGATTAGTGTTATATACAGGATATAATAAATGAATATATATATATATATATATATATATATATATATATTTGCTTATTTATTTTTTTTTATGTTAATTTTATTTTTATTTATTTATTTTTTTTTTTTTTTTATTTTTCTTTTAAACGTTGTGGATTGAACTCCCCCCCCCGCCCCCCAAGTATGGGTATGCTATAAGTTAGTGATGTCTTTGTCTACTGTCTCGACTCGAAAGCAGAAGGTGATGGATGCTGTGGAAATATCGTGAAATACCTAATACATCAGCATGGATATCCAATTAATATCTTATTAATAATGAATATGTGCAAGGGAAGCATCTATGGAAAGTGTCCAATTAATAGTACAATGTGATAAAGTGAATATTTCACCATTTGAAGTTGGCATATTTTGTATAGAGTAGCAAACAAGTTCAGACAATAAAGCACGATTGGAAATTCAATAATTATTTGGTCATTCTTCAATACACCTACCCTGAGAAAAAGATCTCTGCTTCAATATTTAGCTAGTCAGGACACCGCAACTGTTACTCGTTTATTCTGGTAACAAGAAGAAGATCATCTTGTGAGATAACATCAAAGACAAGGTAAGCTACAGTTTGCTGGGAATGAACGACCATTTCTACATGGAACTTCCAGACGACGTTGGCTGCCGAGCAGGTAACTACCAAAATTAGTTACAAATGTGGCATCCCAACGTGTGATCTCCCCTACACCTACGGTAACAATGGAAAACAGTTACAAAACAAAACAAAAATATAAAAATAAACAAATGAAATGTTTGCTTCCATGAAATCACAGTTCTTTTACGCAGTTATTACACGTTCTCTTCCTCTGTGCAGGATTCATGCAACCATTTATTGCAAAAGATGCACTGAACCCACTCATCTGTAGTCCATTTTTACTTTCTCTACCACTAAGTAGAGCAAGTATTGTATTCCACCCAAAAATTCGATGTCGAGATTTCACCAGAAATATATGTTTTGAGGCCCCCTGAATCCAAAAAAAAAAGCATTTTTAGAGAAAGGTCTGTGTCTGTGTGTCAGTCTGTGGACAGCATAACTCAAAAATGAAAGTTGGTTAACAACCAAAGTTGCTACTTAAGTTTAATGTCTCAAGAATATGACACAAAGATTTTGAAGAAAATAGTCCCACCCTAAACTACCTTTTACATGGAAAATTTTGATTTTCTTGAAAATGGTTCTTAACGATTTTTATTAAAATGCCATATGGTTAAGATATTTGTATGACAAATGAAATGTATATTTTAGATTTTTTCTGTTTATTCCTGTTTATTCTGGGAGTCTTTTGAACTCGTAAACCCTAAGAAATAGAAACTTACTATATAAAAAATGTAGATATCGCTAAAACACAATAATTATGTCTAAATAATTTTTTTTGTAGAGTGAACCATTTATATGTTAACAGCGCAGAGAGAACGGAATTTGAAAGCTTTAAAAAATTTGACCATTGCTCAAAGCTTACTATATTCCCATATTACTCTTGTACCTACAAGACAATAAACAATAAGATAATTTCTGCAAATGTTTATCTCAACTAATACAAAGAAGATACAGAAATAAGAGTTTGTAAGAATGGTTAGTACAAGAGTAGAGAAAGTGATGTAAGTGCAACACATCAGATTTTTATCATAGTAACACAGACCACACTCAACACGATTGTCACTTTGTTTAACCTACTTGGTTTCCTAGTCCTAATTTGTCTAGGAGTGGATCTCTTGCCTTTAATTCACTCTCGTTGAGTTCTTGTATCTTCTGTTCTATATTGTTCTGTGAGAACTGCAGCTTTTTTCTCTCTATGCTTTGATGGTAATGGATCCAATATAGACACAGGAGTAATTTCAGCAAAGGATGTTCCTGGCATTTGCTCGTTCTGAATCACTGCTCCAAGTCTGGCATTGTCTTTTTCTGGAAGAGGAGCTTGGGCCCATCTGCTCTTGTGGGGTTGCCCTTCGTTCCTATCAGCCTCAACTGTAGCAATCATATCAGAAATGTAAAATGCCTCATCTGAAATTTTCAGAGGGTTGTACAGGTACAAGCCTCAAGTTTTAAACCCAGACTGAGCATTGGATGGTAGCGCAGCTTTCTTCCAGGCAGTGAGGAAGATGGGGAACTGTGCTCTTGAAACTTTATGTCTAGGATGAGACAACGTCCAGTTGCACATAGTGCTATAAAAACCTTGTTTCATTGATTTGAAAACACCTGTTAAGATACTGAAGGTAGTGTGCTTTAATGTTCTGTATGGGATGCCATAATCTTTGGAAGCTCTATAACAACTCATCCCACCACTCTTTACCTGCTCCACCAGCCATTTGTTGGGATTCTTTGTATCACTGACCTCTATTTGATATTGGAACATACATTCAAGGCATTTTTGAACAAAAAAGAACTTTTCATAAGTAGCTAATGTAATTTTAAAAAAAAAATGACGTCTCTCCCAAGGATTGGGATGTGATGCCACTTAACTGGCACAATACGGCTGCTGCAGAGCAACTGTACATGGTAACCTACACTACAAATATCCACTATACTAAACATGTATAATATTTGCCTCTTCTACTTTATTCATAATCTTGTGTACACTTGAAAATAACTCGTGCCATTAATAAGGTCTCAGTTTCAATTCTTACCTTGTGTTTGTTGGTTTTAAAGCATAATTGGAAATTTAATAATTATTTGGTCATTCTTCAGTGCACCTGTGCATACCCTGAGAAAAAGATCTCTGCTTCAATATTTAGCTAGTCAGGACACTGCAATTTTTACTCGTTTATTCTGGTAACAACAAGATCATCTTGTGAGAGAGCATCAAAGCCGAGGTAAGCTACAGTTCGCTGTGAATAAACGACCTTTTCTATATGGAACTTCCAGACGACATCGGCTGCTGAGCAGGTAACTACCAAAATTAGTTACTAACGTGACATCCTAACGTGTGCTCTCCCCTACACCTATGGTAACGACAGAAAACAGTCACAAAACAAAAACACACAAATATACATCAAGATAAATTAAATGTTTGCTTCCATGAAATCACAGCTCTTTTACACCACTTTACTTTAACTGGCACAATACGGCTGCTGCAGAGGAACTGTACATGGTAACCTACACTACAAATATCCACCATGCTCAACATGTATAACATTTGCTTCTTCTACTTTACTCATAATCTTGTGTACACTTGAAAATAAGTGTGCACCATTAATAAGGTGTCTTGTGTTTGGTGGTTTTAAAGCGTGTAAACAGTTAACATGGTAATTTATGCATTTGCCTTCACTTCACACTATAGACAGCGAGTAGGGTGCAGTTTAGTGTCATGATTTGTTGCTACCTGATAGAACTGCAAGCTTTATACATCTTCCCCCTATCCACTCTTAACCTTCCCATAGAAAGTCAGTTTTAACAAAAGTTAAACTACATGAATTCAATGTCAGTATAAAGTGAATCACCCCAAAAATTGCTAAATAAATTAGCTCAACAAACAAGTGTATCTCCATCTTCTGCGAGGAATGCTACAATGTGTGAAAACTGAAACCCTATGATACACAAGTGCAAGCGTTGAAACAAAATGGTCCCTGTACATGAGTGAGTTACTGTGATTGGTTGTTCTGATCTGCAGAAAGTGGTTTCATTTGCCCAGAGCCTTTGTTTTTCTCTGATGAATCTTGGTTTCAGCTAAATGGGTGTGTAAATACTCATAACAGTTAATTTTGGGCCACAGGAAAACCAGTACTATTGCATGGAATGCCTTGATTATCACCTGAAAATGAAAGTGTGGTGTGCAATAAATGCTAGAAGAATAATAGGACCTATTTTCTCTAATGAGACAACACAATATTAGAGAGTAATTCTAATACCATTTTTAAATCGTTTGACAGAAAAAGAAAAATCATGGTTGGTTCCTTAAGATTTTGTAACAGCACATATAGCTTCCAAATCATCACATAAAATAAAAGAGGTGTTTCGTGACAGAATTAGAAGTATGTATTTGTGACCACCTTGCTCCCCTGACCTAACTAGTAGCGATTTTTATTTATAGGAAACTTTGAAAGACAGTTTATGCTCTATTTCTTGCTCTAATTCTCATATATTACAGGAATTTGGCAATAACATGGTGCAAGAAATCACATGGATTTCTACTGCTAAGCTCAGGGAATGAGTGATAATGTATTTATGAGATATGAGAGCAGACGGTTATTTCTAGTATCAATTATGAGGTAAGGCTTTTAGTGCGCCTCCACCATCACCATTTCACTGGTGACTCTCCCTTTTCTTGCACAGTGGAAAGAGCAGCTGAATGGCTTATCATGTGATATAATGACCATATATCTTTTATAAAAAAGTTATTAAAATGAAGAAAATGCAAAAACTATATTTTTGGACTCAAGATTACTAATTGAGAGATGGATCCAGCTAGGTAGACACTTGGTTTACTCTTTCAAATTAATTGATTTGTACAATTACATTTCTTTTTGCAACAGATATTTTAAGCTTAGTAACTGGAAATGGGAAACAAAATGTGTAGTACTTTCAATACTGCTTTTGAGAAAGAGTACTTTAAAATCTGGAAATTTTGATGGGAATTTCCCTTAACACTGAAACATACATGCAACTTAAAATAAATTTTTTGCTGCAGCATAGAAGGGGTTCATAGTAACCTTATTACTTGTAAACATTTAGCTGAAAAAGAATAGTTTTTATAAGATGGATGTTATCAAATAAGTGATGGAGGCAACTTCAAAAGTTACCACATTCTTCCAAAATTTGGTCTACCTTTTTAACTCGAGATACAAGCTTATCTTGGCCTATGGTGGTGTTTCTCTAAATTGTGTGTCCTTTGTGTTTTTGTCCCATTGTGCATTTTGTATTCTTATTGTGGTTGTCATGTGTTTCTTCTCTGTTGCTTTGTTAATTTATATCACAGAGCTTGTCATCGTTGAGTTCTAAAACTTTACGCCTCATGCTAAGATGAGACTCCACAGTGTTAATATATATTTTTACCTGTTCTGTGTGCAGATGGTGGTTTCTCAGCAGCACACTGTTATAAATATTCTCACTTTATCAAGAACAGTTTAGTTGGAAATCTGCAATAGACCGGTGATGATTTGTGTCCTGATACATTGTATTGAGGTGATAATTACTTCAAAATATGCTGGATATCCCCAAGTGCAATATTCATTCAAACAGGTATATCTTAAAGGAATTTTAAAGCATGTTTGGCTGCCAGAAGTATGTGTATATGTACAAGCATGTTTATGTTCTGTTCATGCAACAAACTTACACAAATCTAAACTATCTTAGGAATTTCATTAGAAATAGTTGACTGAAATTTGTACTTTAGGCGCTGAATATGAAGTATATGCTAGAATTACTTTGTTGCAGTTCAGTTCTTTCTAGAAAGAACATATGTAAATCAAGTTAAAATCCTTCTTGGTACCAATTATGTCAGTCACTTAACGATTACTTGATTATTCCAATATGCACAAGCTGTATATAGGCAAAGTTTGAAAGGTAGAATCAGAACTGAAAAATTCAATGCCACAGCCGGGGTTGAACCACAGAACTTTTGCTTTATGTGGGGCTACTCTGACCACTGAGCTACCATGGCAACATATGGGAAATTCTGTTGTGGTCTTCTGGGAAAATACGAATCAGTTGAAGAATTTATTAGCATAACGACATGGTTGCTCAATGGTTAGAGTAGCTGAGTGTAGAGTGGAAGATCCGTGGTTCAAATCCCAGGTATGGCATTGAATGTGTGGTTTAGATTGTACCTTTTAAAATGTTACATATATTTTAAGTGCAAATAAGGATCCAGTCATTAAAAAAAAACATATTTTTGATGGTTTAGCACTATGTTATATGAATGAGCTTTACCTTCAAGAACAGTAATTGACAAATGTTCCTTCTAATGTGGAAAATGATATTCAAAGGTAGTAACTATTGACTTGTGAATGATAAAATAACAGAATGTTATGCATATGCAACAGTAAGAGCCTATTTAGTGAGAGGGCCTTGAGGAATGGTGATTAATGATAATAATAAAAATAATAATAACAATGAGGAGGAGGAGGAGGAGGGAAAAGGACAAGGAGTGGGAGGAGGAAACGTTAGTTTCTGTTTAGTTTTCACCAAACACTCAAGTTTTATACTTGGGGAAGCAAATTACCATTTAAATTGAACTATTCAGATAGCAAAGTTTTTTAATAAACATTTTCTTATTAAAAGGAGCTATGAGGATATCTGTTCAGCGACATACATTCTTTATGTATGTTGTATTATTATTAATTATGATTATATGAAGAAATAAATAAATGGTTGTTAATTTATTTATCAATGTGTATTCCTTATTGGAAGAATAGTATAGGATCTTCATTCTGTCCTGTAACCAGTCTTATAGGATGCATGTTTTGTTTTCTTATTTCTTATTAGAAAATAGAAATATTGACTGGGTAAGTCAATACATCAGTACATTATGCAACACAAGCCTGAATCATTTTTAAACAATTACTGCAATTCATGCTCCAAGGTATAGTGAATTGCCTGTGGAGTGTTTTGGAGGTATGCGACATATGGGTGAGCAGCATGTCACTTTCAGGCCGTGGAAGTGTACTATGATGTAATGTAGCTACCCTTCCATCAGAGCAGTGATATAATGATAATGCTGATTTCTAGTTTCGAAAAGCTGGAAAAGCCCCTTTATTAAAATGCAACACAAGCGTTAAATGACAAAACAAAATCAAGTGCTTTATTCATTATTATTCATATAATAAAGGTTTAAAACTCAGAATATCATGTAATTCTTATGAAACTGAAGAAATAAATATAATATTGCTATAAAGTTGCAGGAAAAATTGACAATGTTTAATACTTAGTTTTTAGTGCTTACACAAAGTACACAGCAGAGTACATTTTTGTAGGCTATAAAATATAAAACAGCCCATTCTTCCCTAAATGTCCGACTGACTTTTGTGGAAGGTATCTCGTAATTGCATATAGTAGTGTTTCACTCCTGGGTAAGAAGACTACCTGTGTGTTACAAACAGTAAACAAGAAGGGGAAGGGTGGAGGTCCCCTGACACATGGTGACACTGGAATCAAGAATGCCCATATTGTTTTAGAGTATGTGACATAGATGATTGATACACACTTTTTTTGAAAATCCAACTTCATGTGATTCCTGGAAACTAAGCACAACATTTCAACATATAGCACTTCTGTTATCTATTTTACACATAAAGATTATAAATAAACATTACTTGTTCAAACATATATTTCACTCTCAGCCTGCTCCACAATGTGCGTGAACACAGTAGAAAATATAATGCACCTTTCTACAGAAGCTTAAAAGATACACTTGGAATGATCCATAAGTCCCAATTTAAGATTTTATAAGATTCAAGTGTCAGGGTAATATCGTGGTTTTCAGAGACGCTGGAGAAATAGTACCCGTTAATTGTGTGCACTCTAAGCTGCTTCCTTCACCATTTTTAATATTCATTCATTGCATCTTTAAGTCCAATAAACCAATAAAAATATGCAAAAGTGCACACCTAAAGTAACAAAAGTATTTGCAAGTAGGCATTCTATATCTTATATATTTAAACAAGCAATTCTTGTATATATATATTGTGACTTTGGTGGGTGTAAAGTAAAGGAGACAGATGTAGTCGAGATAAAGAAACACTTTTATTTCCGTAAACAATAACTTTTTACACTCGTTGCAACAGCAAGAAAGTCTTTTCTGATTCACCAACAGCACGGTTCCGAATTAGTCACAAAACTGTCCCTTCTCACACTTTACCGCTATTTATATCTCCCAGGCACTATTCTGGAAACTTCAGGAAAGTTCAGTTATTATTGCGGTGAAATACAAAGCAGAAAGTTCCAGAAGTCTCTATCCCTTTCTCTCTTTCGGCAAGCACCCCAACAATGCGGCCATTCTCTGTCTCTTCCCTTCGGCTCCTTTGCGGTAGTGCCGACAATAATGCGATGGGTGACACTATTCTGCGCAACTTGGAAACGGCTTTAACGATTTTCACCAAATTTGGTATTCAGACAGGGTTTTGCTGATTATGTTTTCTATATAGGTGTCATTCCTGAAAAAATGAAATTTTACGTGTAGCAGTCACAATTACTCTAAACGTTATTTTGGCCATAATTTCTCTGTTAATGGGCTAATTTAAACAAACAAGCCAGGATATTAAAGGTGTCATCAAGAACTTTCAGAAAATCTAAAGAAAGCTGACTTAGCTGTATTAGTCTATCGTATCAGTCACAATTAGTCAAAACCTTATTTTGGCCATAATTTCTCTGTTAATGGGCCAATTTCAACAAACAAGCCAGGGTATTAAAGGTCTCATCACGGAAAGGGCTCCAACAATTAGGAGGAAAATTTATATTTAGATAACATTTTGCTTTTCAAGTTTATCTAAATAAGTATCTTCTCCCAAAAAACAGGATTAAAATAAAGGAAAAGGAAAGAAAAGCCGAGCGAAGCTCGGTCGCCCAGGTACTTACTACATTAAACACAGGATTATAGGCATGTATTAATATCTCATTACATGAAATTTAATTTATGTGTAGAGAATGTAGTCATGGAAACAAAGGAGAATAAAATTCTATTTCTAAAAGGTTCTTTTGCTAATAAAATGGTTATCCCAATTTTCCTGGATGTGAACAAATCATATGTACTTAAAACAAATAATCTGATTCCCTCGTATAACTAGCCTTTCGTATTAATACTGTAATGGCTGTTTTCAATAACATGTTGCTTCCCATATGTGCTTTAAGATTTTTCCATCCACACTAAACTCATTTAATTTTTGTCAAATGGTGTAGCTTGATAACAATGAAAAATGGAAAATAAAAATAAGTTTGGTAATATTTGCAAGACTGTTCCAATCAAGTTTTTCATCAGTGTCATGTTACTAGTCAAAGTTAAAGAGCCAACTCTCTTCAGTTTTATATAACTTATGTAACTTTATATAAGTCCACTTGTTTGGGTTGTAACGTCAGTGACTTAAGTAATGTGCTTTTCTCAAATTAAAGTGATTTTGGCCTAAAGTGATACCTTGGGCCTTTTTGAGCAATATTTTGTTTTGTTTTGTTTTGGACAAAACACTCACCACAGAGCTAATGTTTTAGTCTCTCTGATGTTGCAGGCTTCTTCTATCAAATTTTTTTTCCATATGCCAATCACAATCACCACTCAAGTTTTAACACTCAAAAGTGACTACAAATAAGCTTTGTAACTAAACCATCTCATTTTTTGAGAAATATGTTACCTTGACCAGCCAACTTGTGTCCCAAATGTAATTATAATTTCAGACAAATGGAGCATTCATTGTTTTATAAGATCAAGTTACCTAGTCATGAGAGAACTGGTGTTGATTAATATCCTTTTAATGAAATCTCCCTCAAGGCAACAGATCGCTGGGAGGCCCAAAAAGCGTTGGATGGAAAACTCCTCCTTGAGATCGTAACAGGTCAACTAGCCTGTGTGGAAGAAGAAGAAGAAGAAGAAGACGAGGGCGAGGGCGACGACGAAGAAGATGACAACGCTAATAAAATATTAGCTATTGCATCCCCCCCCCCCCAAACTGCATTCCAGTTGTATTCCGGCAAAACAAACAACCCTGGAGCAACGACCTCATGGGCAAACATGGTAGAAACACATAGGCAAAGTTATATTAAATTTCCTAGTTTCGATTTTTTACTTTCTCTACTGGTAAGTAGGGGAGGTATTGTATTCCACCCAAAATTCGCTGTTGAGATTTCACCAGAAATATACGTTTTGAGACCCCATGAATTAAAAAAAAGGAATTTTTAGAAAAAAAGTCTGTGTGTATGTGCGTGCGTGTGCGCGTGGACAGCATAACTCTAAAACGAAAAGTCAGTTAAAAGCCAAAGTTGGTACTTAAGTTTACTATCTTTCAAAGATGCGACATGAAGATTATGAAGAAAATAGCCCCACCCTAAACTACCCTTTACATGGAAACTTTTTCGAAAATTTTGATTTTCTTGAAAATAGCTCTAACAATTTTGATTAAAATGTCATATGTTTAAGATATTTGTATGGCAAATGAAATGTATATTTTGAATTTTCTGGCTCTAGCCTATGTAGTCCTGTTTACTCTGGATGACTTTCGAATAACTCGTAAACTGTAAGAGATAGACAAACTCTTACTATACAAAACAATGTAGGTCTCACTAAAACACACAATTTATGTCCAAATAAATTTTTTTGTAGAGTGAACCATTTAGGAGATATTCCTTGTTATGTGTGTCAGTTTCAGAAAACTTAAAACTTTCATGAAGTGGAACATTGTTGTTCATTTTTTTATATGTTAAGCGTGCAAAGAGAATGGAATCTCAAAGCTTTAAAAGATTTGACTCGCTCAAAGCCTACTGTATTCCCATATTCCCTTTGAACCTACAAGGAAATAAGAAATAAGATAATTTGAACAAATGTTTATCTCAACTGACACAAGATATAGGAATAAGAGTTTGTAAGAATGGTTAGTACAAGAGTAGAAAAAGTCATGTAAGTGCAGCACATAAGATTTTTTAAAATTTTCGATTGACACTTCTGAACAAAAACTTTGAATTAAGGAAAATGAAATTCAAATTACATGTGATGTTTTTTATATTGCTTTAATGCAAAGTTCAAGGGACCAAGAAAAAAATCTTGGAATTAACGATGATTTGAATTACAAACGTTCAAATTAACCAAGTTCCACTGAAGAACGTTATTCTGCATACCAGCTTCTTAAAAGATTTGGCTCATATTTGACACCATACACATACTGGCGTGTGGAAAGTTATCACAGTCTTGGTCTCAGATATGTTCCAAAAGGAACACCTTTGTCATATAATGGCCTTCAACTTACGCCAATTGATGGAATCAGCACGATCTTTGGTGTTCACAGATACTGTCTCGGAATCGCCATCTGTCAGCCAGTTTAGAGAGTTTTTAATTGCTCTTGACGTGGACTATACAGGCATACCATATTATTGCAAGGTCTGTTGGTTAAGTCAGAGGAAAGTGCTGGGAAGACTTTTTATTTTAGTGAGAGTATAGAATTATTTTTACGAGGAAAGGATAAATGCACCACAGAAATTGAAAACTCACAATGGATAGCTAATTTAGCTTTTCTGACAGATCTTATACTCCATTTAAATGACCTTAATGTTGAACTGCAAGAGAGAAACTTGCTGATTTCAATTACTTGGGATCTAATAAGGGCATTCCAAATGAAACTGTTTTTGTGCATTGAATAGTTGAATAGTGATAATTTATTACACTTTCCCAAGTTAAAATCATTAATGAATGGCACTGAAGTATATTCCCTAGAAGGTTACATAAATGTATTAAAACATCTGCGGAATCCACTTAACACTTGTAATGTTGATATACAAAAATTAGAAAGGATGTTTTGTATTTTTGACATGCCCCTTTCAGCAAATGTTAATGAGATTGAAGATGCAGCGCTTCAAAGGGAGCTAATCGAGTTGAGATGTGACCATCGACCTGAAAAATGCAACACTCAGTACTCTAGAATTCTACAAAGGTCTTCTTGATTCACACTTTCCAAATCTTATTTACAATGGTGGAAAAATAATAGCTGTGTTCGGCAGCAGTTACGTGCGCGACCAGGCATTTTCCATAATGAAGTTGCTGAAGAATCAGCATAGATCTCTGATCAGTGACAATAATCTGCGTAATAGTTTAATTATATGCCTTGCCAATAACCTTGATCCTGACTTCAAAGAATTAGCAGCTTCACATGGAAAAAAGATAATGAAGTAAAGTTTTCAGTGAGAACTCTGCAACCACGTAATTGTGTAGCAATGCAACAACCCCTCTCTGTTGCTGCCCCAATCTCCCAGTGCATTCAACCCAACTTCGTAGCACCATTGTTGACATGACTAATTTAGAGGAATAAAGAAGAGAATATTTCTATAACAAACATGAATATTGCTGTGTTCAGTGTGGAGTTCAGGTTCCTATAGTTTATTTTTATTAATGACAGATAGATGATAATGAAATCATTAATATCAATGATTAATTTATATTTATTACCTGTCTTCAAGAATAGGAACGTCTTTAAGATGTTATGTATCTTCAAGAATGCCTTTATAAAACATCACTTTTGGAACATTTATTTTATTTAATATTTCTAGCACTTAAATGTGCTTTTAATGTGTCTTGTTTCTTTGCTGTATTCTGCGTAGACATGATTATCACAGCACAAAGTTTGTTTTTTTGATGTCCTCTAAACAAGGAGCGGGCAGCACCATGGTCAAGCAGTTAGAGCATGTGGCATTTGTGGTGGATGAAGTGGTATCAGTGTGGATATTCTCCGGGTTCTCCAGTTTCCCCACCATTAATTCCACCAATTGCTCCATTATCACCTTTCCAATCATTGATTTTACCTGCATTTCATATCATCCTCTTCCTCACTATCATACCTGGTGCTTGGCAGACCACCCACTTTCAGGTCTCCACTCTGTTTGGTCCATAGGTTCCTGTGCTCCCCAACAGGCATCTGATCTGAGGCACTGGCTTGTAAGTCCTACATAAGGGGAGTGTAATCAGGTAAAGAAGAAGAAACAAGGAGCACCGGTAATCACTTTGGTTTCATTTACACAAAGAGAATGTTTAATTGTAACATATCTTCAGTTAAGGCTTTTACAATCTTCACACCCTAAAAGATTATTTTCATTAAATTTCCTTAATATTAGGAGATGTTTTCTTAACAGAGCTGCTCTGCTATTTTATACATGAACCTTAAAGTGTAGGCCAGCCTAAATATTAACAGCTACAGAAATGACCTATATTATCTCAGTGTAGTGATCATGATTCATCACTCTTATTTATAAAACACGTATTTGAAACTTATATATACGCTCAAGTTTTTTGTCTTAAGTCTCTTACTGTGTGTAACAATACTAATGATTTTCTGTTTTGATGATAACTTATACCAACTAACAATTCATCTAAAGATGAATGACACATTATGTGTGTTGCAATTAAATAATCAACAAATTGAGACATGGTTGAAACCCTGAAAAGAAGACAAAGTTACAGATTCCTTGGTAACAAGATTCAATTTTAATCTCCAGTTTAGAAAACAGACATCTACTTCTACACAAGATGGAGAGTTTGACTACCATGTTAAGTTTATTGAACTATAAGATTTTATCACTGGCAGCGCTGTGGCTAAGCAGTTAGCGTACTCGCCTACCACTTAGGCAGCCTGGGTTCGATCCCAGGGACCTACATGTATTCGTGGTGGACGAAGTGGCATCGAGTGGGTTTTCTCCGGGTGCTCCGGTTTCCCCCGCCACTCATTCCACCAATTGCTCCATTATCACCTTTCCAATCATCCATTTTGCCAGCATTTCATATCATCCTCTTCCTCACTCTCATACCTGGTGCTTGGCAGACCACCCACTTCCAGGTCTTCACTCTGTCTGATCCATAGGTTCCTGTGCTCCCCAACAGGCGTCTGACCCTAGGCACTGGCTTGTAAGTCCTAGGAGGTATAAGTCCTACATAAGGGGAGGATAATCTGAAGAAGAAGATTTTATCACATCTTAAGTTTAGAACATTGCTCCCTGTAAATCATCAGGTATTCAGTATTCAATTCTCCGTCATGTACAAGTGTGAATCTGTTGGACATTATTTTCAATTAATGATACTTCTATCAGCAGGAATGTGCAATTACTATTATACAGGGTGTTTCAAAAATACGGGGCATAATTTCAGGTATGTATTTCCCACATGTAGACAATCAAATTACTTCATTATAACATGTGTCCGGAAATGCTTCATTTCCGAGTTATGGCCTTCACAACATTGAAATTCACTGGAACGTTTTTCTTTCCGCAGGATGTTGTCATTACAGAAGATGTTCAAAATGTCCACCTCCTGCTTGAATACAGACCTCACATCGATGTCTCATTGACCTGCGAACACGATCCCAAACTCCAGGAGTATTGCGTATGTCCTCACAACTTGCCACAATTAGATTCCGAAGGGATTCCAAATCCGGCACCGGAGACGAATAAACCAATGATTTTAAATGGCCCCACAAGTAGAAATCGAGAGGGTTCAGATCAGGTGAGCGTGGAGGCCAAGCAATTGGGCCACCTCTACCTATCCATCGATCAGGAAACCTTCGATTGTACCCACAGCGACAATGTCCAGATCGGAAGACATTTGTACGTCTCCATTCCCGTCTTTGCGAGTATGGAACATTCACCTCTCCTGGTTTGGGAAGGGGACGACCAAGATCTACAACTCCTGAAGTGCAGGAGGAGATTCTGGAGGCTGAGGACAGGACTCCTTCTATCAGCACACGACGGTTAGCGTTGCAAGTCAATGTTCCTCATACGACTGTCTGGAGACTGTTGAACGAGTATCAATTGTATCCTTATCATTTGCAACGTGTACAGGCCCTGTCACCAGCAGATTACCCTGCACGAGTTAGGTTCTGTCAGTGGTTCTTGCAGCAGTGTGGTGTAAATCCGAACTTTTCTGCCGTCGTATTATTTACAGATGAACCACAGTTCACAAGAGATGGCATAACAAATTTCCACAATCAGCATGTATGGTCGCATGAAAACCCACGTGCAACTGTTGTATCTCATCAACAGGTGCGGTTCTCCCTCAACATGTGGGCCGGTATCATTGGTGATCGATTAGTTGGACCCCATGTACTTGTAAACAGACTTACGGGGCAGGCGTACACAAACTTCCTGGAAAACACCATACCTGACGTTTTCGAAGACACTCCACTGATCAATCATCAACACATTCACTTCTTGCATGATGGCGCTCCTGCACACTTCAGTCTTACGGCTCGCCGGTACTTGGATCGAAGGTTTCCTGATCGATGGATAGGTAGAGGTGGCCCAATTGCTTGGCCTCCACGCTCACCTGATCTGAACCCTCTCGATTTCTACTTGTGGGGCCATTTAAAATCATTGGTTTATTCGTCTCCGGTGCCGAATTTGGAATCCCTTCGGAATCGAATTGTGGCAAGTTTTGAGGACATACGCAATACTCCTGGAGTTTGGGATCGTGTTCGCAGGTCAATGAGACATCGATGTGAGGTCTGTATTCAAGCAGGAGGTGGACATTTTGAACATCTTCTGTAATGACAACCTGCGGAAAGAAAAACGTTCCAGTGAATTTCAATGTTGCGAAGGCCATAACTCGGAAATGAAGCATTTCCGGACACATGTTATAATGAAGTAATTTGATTGTCTACATGTGGGAAATACATACCTGAAATTATGCCCCGTATTTTTGAAACACTCTGTATAATTTTATCTTTATTTCTAAAGAGAACAATTAAAGAAATTTAAACTCCACACTAAATACTCTGCTTGTTATAGAAATATTATCTTTTTATTCCTCTAAATAAATGTAAACAAATATCTAGGGGGAAGCAAACTTTTTAAACCATTTCTAAAGGTGCTACAACTGTCTGCCTTGCAATGAAATTAGCTGCCAAGTTAATGACACTAAAACTTAATATCATATGAATAGAGCACAAACACTCAAGTGAGGATTAGTCAAGAGCGTTGCGTAGCTGTCCATGGAATTCAGAACTGGTTGCTGCTGGGGGTTCGATCCTCGCCTTTTACATTTTTGTTTTCTGAAATGTGAAATTAACAAACATGTTTAATTCTCTACAGCTTTTTTTGGAAATAAACAACAGCAATGCTGCTAGGTGAAAACAGTTGCTTCATGTTTAAGTAATCAACAACTGAATTGTGTTCTATTTAATATCATTAATTGCATTATTCATGAGCATCCAGATCCTGTAACAATGCATTTTTGTGACCATTAGAACTGAATCTTGCACTATTAATGCTTATTTATCTGAATATGGTAATAGTCTACTAAATTTATAGAGATGCCTTTGAATGCAAATATTTTAAAAGGAATATAAATTTTGGGAGCAGTGATTGACAACTGAAGTAGGCATGTTCCCTGCTTTATTTTAAGCAATTGCAATTAATATCTTGTAAAATTGCAACTATATTGGAGCATTAATAAGAAAACAGGAAAAGTTACACTATGCGGAATAAAAATACCTAAAGGAGCAACTTTATCAGAAATAGATTCCATTATAATTTTATATTTTGCATCGGTTATATAAATAATGATGTCCATGTTAAGAAAGAAAAAGAAAAAGGGCAAAAGAAAAATATTAAATGGGATTCTAACTACTAATTTCAGCCCTCCACTGTGAATCTGCACAAACACACCTAAACTAGTGCCGCTATAGTGGCTCCAGAAGCTGAGTGTCACTGATTAGCTTATGTCTGTAATCCCAGAACCCAACACTTGAATCAGTTTTACTTCTAATCCACAACTTAATAGAAGCACAATAACATTTTCTGCAGGTGCTCTGAAGTTAAATTTGCAATTGCATGTTAATGTAAAAAGATTGCTGAAATATCATCTATGCAAGTATGTCTGAGAATTAGGTAACCCTTCACGCAGATATCACTGAAGTGGGGTATTTACTTTTGTGAAAGATAATACATGTACTTTAATTAAGAAATTTTCCACGTGGTTCTCTTATATAATGGTGTGATGCGTAGAACAAGAACTTGGAAAGATTCTGTGTCATACATTGCTGGCGCCATAAATTTGATCTGTAATGGAGAATCCTAACTATTTTCGGTATGTTTGGTGCAAATCGTGTCTAATTAAATTGGAATCCATGGGTATATTAGCAGTCCAGAACAATACTAGGGGGAAGGGTACACCAGAGCTGTGCAAAACCTGTGCAGCAACTTGCAGTATTTTAACTTGTATGTTGTCTGCTTCTGACATAATACACAATGAAGGTAAGTTTTAACTTTTTATATAATACTGTAGTATGATCAACACACAGCAGCCAAATATATAAATCTTGAAGAAAATTGGTGTTATTAGGTAGTATTATGCAACTCTCTTAAAATCAAATGTAATCCCTACCTTTCAAAAAATATATTCTTGAAATCTCACGAAATAAAGTAATATTTTACGTTGATTTTATTTTCATACTTATTCTGGGTTTCTGAATTTAGAAAGTAGTGTGAACGCATGAACAAGTTCACCCTCTAACACATGTTTTCTCTTATTTCATCAGCAAGTACTTGCTAACATTGTCCATCAACAATGGTAATATAGTTTTCTGCGTGTTTAACAAAAGATCATGTTTATTAACATTTTGATCATGTTAACTTGATTTTGTGAGTTTAGAAAATTGTGTGTTAACAAGGCTGACCCCGTAGCACAGTTGGTAGAGCGCCTGCCTGCTGTGCAAGGGGTCTCAGGTTTGATTCCCAGCAGTGGGGTAGGAATTTTTCTCCAGCCAGGATTATTCCTCATCCTTCCCTGAGTCTGGAAGTATAACGGCAGTGCCGTGGCTGAGTGGTAGACTGCTCGCCTACCACCTAAGCGGGACCCGCATGTGATATTTGTGGTGGACAAAGCGGCGTCTGGGCTGGTTTTCTCTGGGTTCCCCAGTTTCCCC
Organism: Tenodera sinensis; assembly: GCA_030765045.1. NCBI lineage: Eukaryota > Metazoa > Arthropoda > Insecta > Mantodea > Mantidae > Tenodera > Tenodera sinensis. Next base: position 163,431,720 of record CM060962.1, read on the forward strand.
TGCCATTCATTCCAATTGCTCCATTATCACCCTTCCAATCATCCATTTTGCCTGCATTTCATATCATCCTCTTCCTCACTATCATACCTGGCGCTTGGCTGACCACCTGCTTCCAGGTCTTCACTCTGTCTAGAGGTCCCTCTGTTCCCCGACAGGCGTCTGACCCTAGGCATTGGCTTGTAAGTCCTACATAAGGGGAGCATAATCAGGGAAAGAAGTGTGTTAACAGATGTGAGTACATGCATCCTGCAAGGGCTTTAGAATATTTCATTTACCAATGGCAGTGAAACCACACTTCTTAGAATGGCAGTATGGCCTACAACTACATTAATTACTATGCATAACCACGAGCTCATAAGCTTGAAGTAGTATTTATAATCCTTGTGCATTTTATTAAAGCTACATGCATATTTATAAAAAGTGTAGCTTCAAATTGCTGTAGCAAAACACATCTACTTAGGGAACAGCAGACTGTGTGAGCACAATGCCATATGTACAGGAAACCTATACTTTGTTCAGTCTTTTGAGACAGTGGGAGTGGCAGGTAGGCAGTAGGTTGCTCGTGCTGCAGGTCACTTATGGGTGCTGGCCTACTGTGATAGCAAAATGCTCTGTTGCAACATTTGCATCCCTTTTGGACTTCTGTTACATTGTTTACATCTTCATCCTTTATTTATTTGTTTATTTATGCACTTAATTGAGATTCCTTTAACAGCTTTTTTTCATGCTGGGACAATAAATGCATTGAATTTAAAAAAACTAAGAGTACATGATCATATTTACTTGAACTGCATTACTTTTATTCCTTTCTCGTAATTACATAAATATATATATATATATATATAAACACAGTTGGTACTACATACGACCCCCACAAAAAGGACGAATGAAGGAAATGTAAGCAGAACAACAAAACATTATTTAGATTGACATAGATATGTACATTGGCATTTACTCAATCTTAGTATCTTATAGTTTCTGTTTCTTCTTCTTCCTCATCCTCCAAAGATGACGAAGAAACCATAAATCTTATACAATTCACAAACGGTTTTGTTTTCATTGCATTTCAACTTTGTTGGAGTTGTATCATTCTAAATATCTAATTTAATGGTTCTTATTACTGTACATCTGGGAATGTCAGTTGCAGCCACAGTATGTGCAGTTGGTGAGTTGCACTTGTCATTCCCTCCTTTAAAGTAATTGTACACATTTTGAATAATGTGTGCCATCTGCTTATGTACTAGTTTTCCATGTCCTATAGGCGAGGAATTTGCTTTATAAGTAGCAGGAGCATTACCTGTTTCCCATGGCCGCCACATATTTATACAGGTTTAAGAGCGTTTTGTGCAATCTCTGTTGTGCGCCACTACTCAAGTCAGGATGACTGCATAAACCGTGCAACACTGCCTGGGTTGTTTTATACATGTGCCAGCCACACAATGTCCTTATCTCTCCCTTCCACTGTCTCAAAAGACTGAACATGGTATATATGCGTGGTGCTGCTTAGAGTGGCTGAGGAAGCTAACACCACATGAACAGGAAACCTTATTCTGTAGTCCATACTTTCTTTTCCCCTGATCTCATCAGCATAAATTTTGTTTAAATTGTTCAGAAGCAAAGTTGTTACTTTGTTGTATATTTATCAGCAAAAAATCATGTTTATTAACCTTTTGATTAGGTTAACCAATGTATGTTAACTTTTCTGATTGAAACCTTTCTTATGACTTGTCATTAATTGCAAATGCCATTATATTGCACTGATTTTGAAAATGTGCTACATTGAAATAAAAAGTTTCAATGTTATGGAAATATTAAAAGTGGCATTGTGTACATTCAGAATAACAGGAGAAAGTTGTCATCTGAAATAAAATAAGGAAAATATGTATTTTCAAATATGTTCCACGTTACTGTTTGGTTGATGTCTGTAGATTGTGTTTCTGTCTTAGGCACCTAAAATAAGTGAAGCATTGCATTCAGCTCAAAATTTCAATTTTGAGGTTTCACCTTAGATATGCCTTTGTGCTTAGCGTTTGTTTCTTTCTCTCTCTGTTTAAGGAACTATCGAGTCACTGGGGATGTCTACTAGTGACGTATCAACTGTTCTGATGATTGGCACAGACCTGCACCTGTTGCATTTGCAAGCATGTTGGTTAGCAAATGCACTGCACATCAATGCTGGAAACCAATAGTTCACCACAAGCTCTTAGTTTAGATTGCTTCAAGCTTACTTATGGTGTGACAAAGGGAGAAGTAATACTTGCAATGTTCTGTGTGAATGACTGCAAGTCTGCAAGAGCTGTTGGAAAGGTAGTCCACTGTGTTCCTGAAATATGCTGACTGTAATATAGTAAAGCAGATTACACCACAGAAGGATAAGGTGTGTTACGCCTTAGCACATTGTCTTGCATGTTGTATGAAATGGAAACTCACTTTGAAACTTAAAGAAGTTGATCATATGGTTGTTAAATTTTGTTCAGAGATTCATCTAATCTAACAATGCATATCCACAGTCGATTATGAGTTAAGACAAAAACAAAAGAACAAAAAAAAAAAAAAAAAACCAGCTGATTAGTCATTACCTAACTTCAGCTTTTCTTTCTAACATGGCAGCAAGCAAACTCTGAAATGTGTTGAAGATGTGTATGGATGGTTCATTGCTTAACTATAAGCTACTGAAGAACTTGAAGAAAATTGCAAGAAAGGATGACCATCCAGTGATTGTGGACATTGGAAGTTGCAGATTTCATGCAATCCATGGAGTATTCAAGAATGACATCAAGAATACTAATGACCAATTGGTGAACTTCCTAAGAAATCTTTATTACTTATTTAAGTGGATGCAGCCAAATGAGCTCACTGCTTTCACATTATAGGATCAACTACTTTTCTGCAAAAGCTCTGCTGCATTTGATGCTTGAAAATAAGGTGTGACTGAGTGAGCCATCAAAATGCTTCCACATCTTAAAAAAGACATATCAGAAGTCACTCTTAAGACCAAACCATTCAATGTGATATAAAAGCCAATTAGTGACCCTCTAACTGGTGCAAACTAGAGTATTTTCATGCCCTTTCTCTAGAGCTAGAGGGACCAATTGAGGAGCTACTTGATGGAGAAGTAGCGGCCCCATGTCGAGAAGGCTGTATAACTAGTCGGGAGAGCTCAGGGCATTGACCACATCCCACCCTTTCGTGCTGCACCCCACCAATGATGCCTGTAGTGGGCAAAGGTGAGGGGCGCAGTGGCTGAGCGGCAAGCCTTGGCCCTTCATGGGCTGTTGCGCTAGGGGTTTAGTTTTCTAGAGCTAGAGACATGTTTGACAAGTTTCCAAGGAGACAAGCCAATGTCTGCTTTTCTCCATGGACATCTCACGAAATTTACGGAGAAGTTTCTCAAACTGGAAGTAATTGAAAACTGGGAAACACACTTGTGGACACAAATATGAATATTGATGCAAACCTTTTGCCAGCAAAACAAATTGACCTGGGAATTTAAACTAGAGCAGCAATAAGAAAATGTGAAAGTGCCACAAAGACAAACTTAAATTTAGATGTGACATAAAAACTAATTTAGTGAAGGTGGTTCACAAAAATGTACAAGAAAAAAGACCTGTTAAATACAAATTAATGAAAGGTGTCTCTAGCCTTAGTCTTTCATCCATGTTGACTGCTGTCCACTGTGCTCGTTCAATGGAGGCACCAGAACAGCTGTCTAAAAAAAATTGACTACTGGGAATGGAAGCTGATGAAGCAAGGAGAGAATTTCAAATGGTATGCTCTTCAGCTGATGTGCAAAGATGGATCCCCATCGTCAGTCAAGCTGATGACAGGCTGGATGTTCTTTGGACAATAATTCTTAAATCACACTCTGATGTGACCAAGTACACATGTCTCAAGAAGGTAATTTAAATCTTGCCGACTCTCTCATATGGCACTGCCAACATTGAATGTGGATTTTCTATAAATGACAACATTATTGCAGAAAATATGAAAGAAGCATCACTTGTTGCTCAGTGCACTGTTCGTGCTTTTATTTGTAAGACTGCTGAAGGAGATGTAAAGTAGAAATAATATCCATGGTGCATTTTGCAAGAAATTCACATTGCAGTTATAAGAAATCACTGAAAAGGGCACACGAGTTACAAAAAGCAGCAGACCAAATAAAAAGTGCTAAAAAGGCTTCTGAAGAGCAAGTTCAAAATCTTCTAAAACAAAAGTAAACATTTTGCAAAAAACATGAGTGCAAGCCAGCGAAATAAATTCATTAATCAAAACTGCAAGAATGTGCCAATGCCTTATTTGATAGCTGTGTAATTATACTGTCAGATGCTCCTATGTCAACAACACAAAGAGGCCTTTTTGCATAATCCATCATTAGGTTTACTGCTGAAAAAGGACACACATCAAAATTTGAGCTGCTAATACAGTGAAGTGTAATGTGTCAACTGACTCTTTTCCCAATTTCTGATCTAGTTATCAACAATGTGTTTACGTTGTAATATTCATGCTGTAGTTGCATATATTATAATATAATATTAGTTTAAATAATTTTTAGTATTTTCTATAAAAACAAGGTACTGAATCAGAAGATGTAAGCCAAATGTTAACGAAATAGAAGAAATGTGTGTTTGGTTCTCAATTACGAGTAGTATTTCTTTTTCAATTGTAAAATCTGAGAAAAAATTGCTTTGTAATACATGATTTGTAATGCTTTAATACTAGCTAACCACAGTTGTAGCACAGCAGCATCATTTTCCTTATTTTTCTATGGACTGTGATGCAATGAAGCAGAAAATTAATTTTGAGTCAAACTAATACGCATTCTAGTTAAATTCAGTAATAAATGGAGCAAAGAGTATTAGTTCACATCAAAATTATATTAACAGTATCTGTTTGTTATCAAGAAGTCCAGTTTTTACCCAAATTAAATAGTAAATTGAGGACCAGAAGTAATGTTTGTTTTTTATATAGGTCAGAAATTGGAAAATTTGTGTAGGTCACCTTATAGAGATTAGAAAAATTAGTGTTCCTGATAAAGAATATTATTCATATAAGGGTTACATCCCATGATTTGTTCTGATGAACTTTTTTAACAATTGGTTTAATCCTTAGATTTACAGTATTTTCCAGAAATACAGATTTCTCACAAAAGGGGGGGAGTGTGATTTCAAATTCAGAGGTAGCCTACATCATAGTGTATTCTCTCATTTAGTTACATATACAGGTATTACTGAGCAATGCCAAAATAATTTCAGGGATTGTAGATGTGACCAATATAAGTAATTTGAAATAGGCAATGCATGGTCTGCGGCTAAACATATCACACTTAATTGTGTTAAATATATTTGGTATCAGGTGCTAATAAGTCAGTATTAAAGCCAAGTGGGTGAAATATTGGCTTAGAATGTTTTTAAAATTGCTCCTCGAGTATAGAACTGTTGATTCTCAGCCATTCATTATTAGCATTTTCAAGATTTAATGCCACAAAGATCTCTCAAATCTTGAACTAACCACCTGTCCATGCGACATTGAACATCGATTAACTGCCTTCTTGCAGTATGCAGCCTACTCTAACTGCTCTGGTGGCGTAATCTGTAACACCGAAAACTGATGTCCCAAAGTTCATTGGTTTGGTTCCCGTCATGTAGTTAATGTTTATTTCTTCGTAATTTTAATATGCAACTTCCACATGAAGAACTGTTGTGATTTATAACTCAGGATGCGATTCTGATTGGCCAGTGCAGTAACACTACCATGATTTCCATGATTTGGGACACTGCAGTTAGTATGCTGCGAATTGTCTGTGGAACAACATGGAGAATGTGCACAGCTTTTCTGAACTTGCAGAAATTCATTTTAGTTAGGAATCAAGCAATAATGGGTAAGCTGCCACAGCACTGTATAGGGACGGTATCCTGATACGTGCCGACTACACCACACACTGTTACAGTCCATTGATCAACATTTGAGAGAGAGAGGAACCTTCCAGGTTAACAGGGGCAATAATGGGTGTTATACAAACTCACTGCTCAGTGCAATTTGAGGAGAATGTTCTGCAAAGCATTGTTGTTTACTGATGAGGCTGTGTTCACCAGGGATGGTCAAGTTCTCAATTCAAGAAACAGCTGTGTGTGGGACTGTGTCAATCCACATGCTGTCATAGAGAAGAGTCTCTAGCAGACCTTTTCAGTGAACATATGGGTTGGAATTATTTCAGACCGTGTCATTGGTCCATATCTGCTTCCCCCTTGGCTAAATGGACATGTTCGTTTTCATGTGTTACAGAACGTTTTACTTGTATTTTTAGAAGATGTTCATGTTCATTGTTGAATGTGACTATAACATGATGGAGCTCCACCCTATTTTGCCCTGGTTGTGTGAGAGCATTTGGACCATGTTTGTGCTGCCCAATGGATCGGAAGGAAGAGTCCAACTTCCCCTTGGCCAGCATGCTCTCCCGACCTCAATCCCAATTTATTCCTTTTTCTGGGGTCAACACAAGTCTACCTATACCTCAGAAGAGGACCTAACTGCCCGAATAATAGCAGCATGTGAGGTTATTTGACACATAAAACAAATTTTGTATAGAGGATGACATTAATCCTTTGCTGCTGTCTGCTTTGCATTGAAAACACAGGTTGCCATTTTGAGCTGTTCCTATAAAACAGGTGTAATGGCGTATATTTTATATTTATCTTATTTACATTTTGTTTGCCCTTTAAACCACCTACAGCATGTAAAAGTTGTATTAGGTAGGATTCAATCTTTCTGAGAAAGAAGTGTAATTGATTATACTGATATGTTGTACTGTGTTGAAATAAAATTCCCACATTTTAACAAGAATTAAAAACTTAGACAAAAAAAATAAATGTAACTTGAACTTGATTACCTTCTACTTGAAAGCCAATGTCATGAGTAGGCTTAGTAGTCAGCTACATTAAAGGGGATTCAAGTTATGCGCGTTTGTAGTGCATGTGACGGCACAGTGTGGGGAAGTGGTTCTGCCTGTCTGCTCTACAGACAGAACATGCATAACTTCATGCTTTTGGTAGCTGGCCTACTAAGCCTAGTTATAACCATTGCACCAGAGGGATTGCTCCAACACATCTCTTCATTTTTGTGTGTTGTGCTTTCAAAGTTATGTTCATAACCAGTGGTGTACTGGCACTTTAGAAACTTATAGCTGTAACTTCCACATTTGAACCAACAGGCCATAAGCATATATGTCAAATTATTCAAGACTTCTCCACTTACTCCAAAAATATTTTGGTGTAGTTCAGTAACACCGTGTATAAATGGGGGTATGGGAATCAATGCTGTCATTTAAGAAAATATATTTTGGAATTCCTTTCTAAATTTTCCTCAAGTGCATATGCCATATATTTCAGATTACTTTCATTTACCATCTTTAGCTCTTGCCCAGTATTGTTAATAAGTTTATGCATCTTCTTTAAAAGGGATACTGTCTCTTTGAGAAACCTGGAAATTACCTTAAATTTAGTTTTCAAATTTTGCTAGACAGACTGGGTTTTGTAATTCTATAATTTGTGCCAAATCATCAGAAAGTTGTAATAGAATGTCATTATTTTAATTAACTTGAATAACTATGTTAGTCAACAAGTAGTTTTGTAACCAATGGCTGAAACTAAGAAGCACTGATTTCTTCATACATCAAACCTGTGTCTGTACTATGTATCCTTCTCCTAGCCCAATGGAACTTCATAAGGTATACATACCATAAGCAAGGTGGATGCAGCAAGTCCTAGGTAAAGAGACAGGTGATAGCTAACAACTGATAACACTGCTGTCTTTGATATTTGTTACATCATTTGGGCCACTTGTAACCCAGTTTTGCTCTAAACTCCATGTAACCTTGATACCACTGATGTGGTATATTGTGTACTAGTATTGGGCAGCATAATTTTAACATTCCTTATGTATGTTTATTTTATTTGTTTCACAGTGCTTGATGTACACATTGACTGTAATTCTGTGCACATAATAATGATAATGTGATTTTGCAGAAATTCAGCTACTTGCCTATGGCAGGACCGGTTAACCTAAAGAATCCGGATGTGTCCTTCTACTTGATTGAATATTATGGAATGGACTCCAATAATATACCACAGAAGCCTTATGATCTCTTTTTTGGAAGATGGGTATGTAAAAGCCAATAATATTGTACAAAATTAATCATTAGCACCAACTGAAATATAAGCAGTTTCTATGTACTGTGACGGGAACTTCTCCTGAAAACCATATGCTTGAAGAAAAACAGCCAGGATTCTCGGAGTGGGCGTTCCAAAAACATATTTGTCCCCTTAGGTCGTTAATTTTAACAAGGGTGGATGTTTTCGAAACTAAAAGGGCAGAAATCTGTGTGGGCCAGATGGGAAGGTGCGGAGGAGGCACCAGAGCTAGAATTAGGGACTTCAGCGGGGTGACTTAGAGGAGGCAGACGCGGAAAGATGTGTGATAGGAAGACACCGCGAACATGCAGTGCGGAAATTAGCTACCTCGGGGATTAGAATTTCATCAGGGAAATCCCGGTTACAGGGGACAAGAAATTATATACAACCTCGGAAATTGTTCTCCGAGAATTCTGGTGCATTTTGGGCAGTTGTCACGATAAACACAATAAAGCAGAAGTGTGGTACAGAAAATAGTGTCGTCTTCCTTGTTGGACACACGAAGGTCCTCTGTGACCTTTATTACACCCTGAGATCGAACCAACCTGTTTCCCCACATCCCTACATTGACCCTTCGCATGTGTGGCCGGCGGTAAGCATGAAACGCCGATTACAAGCAGCCGAGGAACGAAGACGACGTCCGGCGCCCGATGCAAACCACCGCCGCCGCCACAGTACACAGACTTTCGATAAGTATGAATTAATAATATATGTTTACTTTTATTTGATTTTAAACTAGAAGTGCATTTGACTATGAACTAAATTTTCACTATGAGGCCTGTCTCACAAGCACCCGACCTAATGTATAGATAACATTTTTTGTTTCAAAGACTATGGTAGAAAATACCAGCCTTATAAAGCTTGACTTTGAAGTTTCACAATGCTACGTTGTTTAGTACTTGTTTGGCTGGTATCAATAGTGAATGATCTCAGCAAATTTGTAAACATGGATAAAACTGGTCATTGTTATGCGATACAAAACTTTCATCTAAAAGTCCAACTAATATTAAAGCTGAGTTAGATTCTACTCTGGGGCAGTCTGCTCCTTCATTTAGAACAGTAAGATATTGAGTGGCCGTACAAGCTGCCAAGATGAATGTCGCAGTCGACCAAATGAGGTGACCAGAAATTGTAAAGAAGATCCACAAAATGGTATTGAGTGACCATCAACTGAAAGTGCATGAGCTAGCAGACTTTGCAGGCATTTTAAAAAGTGTTGTACATCGCATACTGATTGAAAATTTGGACATGAGAAAGCTGTGCACAAGATGGGTGCTGTGTTTGCTCACAATGGAGTGCTGTGTCCTGAGGATGTTTCAGTCGAGTGTTTGACGATGTTTCACCGCAATAAAGCTGAGTTTTTGCATCGGTTCATAACCATGGGTCCATCACTTCACACCCGAGACAAAGGAACAGTTGAAACAGAAGATTGAAGGGGTAAAATTGGCTCCACAGAAGGTAAAGATGGTTCCATCTGCAGTCCAGGTCAATGATGTCAGTTTTTTGGGATCATGTGGGATAAATTTTCATTGATTATCTCCAAAACGAAAAAGCAATGATGAATATTATGCAAACTTCTTGTAGCATTTGAGTGATGAAATCAGGTAAAAACAGCCACATTTACCCAAACAAAAGGCTTTGTTTCATCAAGACAGTGCACCGGTTCACACATTCATTATTGCCATGGCCAAAATCAATGAGGTAAAGTTTGAATTGCTTCCTCATGAACCCTATTTGCCAGGTTTAGCCCCCTCTTTCTGTTTCCAAATTTGAAGAAATGGCTTGGTGGTAAAAGATTTGGCAATAATGAAGATGTTGAATCTGCAGTTGATGGCTATTTTGCAGAGCTCGGCTGTTCTCACTATAAACAGGGTATTGAAGCTATTTACCATTGTGGGGAAAAATGTATCGAACTGAAAGACTATGTAAAGAAAGAAATATCTTTTCCCAAAATTTTTGTACTTAGTTTCTTAGGTTGGGCACTCCTGGGACAGCCTTCATACGAGGGTCCTTCAATAAATAACCGAACTATTTTTTTAATTAACACATATTGGCTTTATTTCACTAACATTTACCTACACACTTTTGAAGTATTCTCCCTCTTATGAAATACAATTATTCCAATGATTTACCTATTGTTCGAAACTCATTGAACCCACTTTCGGACAGTCTGTTCAGGATACCCATGACAACATTGTTCAACTCCTTATTACTTTGAAAATGGTGACCACGAAGCTCCTGTTTCACTTTAGGGAAGAGGTGAAAATCACATGGTGCGAGATCCGGAGAAAAAGGTGGATGAGGCATGATCTCAATGCCCATTTCTGCGATGACATCTTGAGTTGCACGAGCTCAATGAGCAGGGGCATTATCCTGATTTAAGATACATCCTTTCCTTGCGAGATCTGGTCGCTCTTCAGTGATTTTTTTCTTCTGTGGCCCCTTCAGTACGTCACAATAGTAACAGCAATTACTGTGCATTGATTAGTTACAACATGATCATACAGAATGCCCAGTTTGTCAAAGAATACGAGATGCATGACCTTTCCTGCACTTTTCTGAACTTTTGCTTTCTTAGGCCTAGGGCTCGATGAATGTTACCACTGCAAACTCTCCTGTTTTGTTAACGGGTCGTAATGGTGGAACAACTCTCATCACAAGTGGTGACCCTATTCAGAAAGTCTGGCTCCTGTCGTAACCTTCCGAGCCATTGTTGACACGTCATGATGCGGTGAGCCTTCTGTTTGTCCTTCAGCACTTGTGGTACCCATTTTACTGAAACTTTTTGATTGCGAATTATGTCATCTACAGTTGCAACAGACAAATGCATTATGTCTGCAACTTTCGAAATTGTTATGTGAAGATCTTCTCGCACAATTAAATCAATTGTGTTAATGTTGACTTCCGTTTTTGCTGTTATGGGTCTTCCAGAGCGTGGAGAACCTTGAAGGTCTTCATGACCCCCTTTGAAATGTTTATACCACTCAAAGACTGGTGTTTTGCCTAAAGCTTTGTACTTGTATGCTTGCTGCACCATTTCAAAGGTTTCTGTAGGAGCTTTGTCTAACAGAGCACAAAACTTTATTGATGCACGTTGCTGGAATTTCAGTTCCATGGTGGGTGCAGTAAACACGACCTCACATATCGGGCTCTTAACTCCCAACTGATTCACTCTGCATGACTGGCACTCACAGCACTGCTAGAGGAAGGATTCACCTTTCCACCACTAGCAGCCATGGCACTCCAGGGCGGTTTATTTACATACAATTAAATTAGTTTGGGTATTTATTGAAGGACCCTCGTATATAGGCGCTTAGAGAGAGATGGGACATTGTGAACAGTGATGCAAATGCATAGCAGCATAATACTAAGTGAAAATAAGCACAGCAGAGCACTAACTGGGTAAATTTGGGGACACGTAACAAATGAGAAACCAGTTAGTGCTAATCACACTTGGTCTTCTAAGAGATTAGCTTAGTGCTAATTTAAGTCACTGTTGCACATACTCAGAACACCATCATTTATCCGTCGAATTGTATTACAACTGAACTATCACTACCAGATCACAGCTCATACTGAACTGCACTGCACTCGGCACAGTTCATATTCACTGTCCTCTAAACACTTCATAAACTTTTAACTGTCTGTCTCTGGGCATGATCGAGACTGCACCAAGGCAAAATCTTCTCCAAGGTGAAGCTTTTGGGCCCTACTGAAAGGAATCCTCTTGAGCCTCAACACTGCTTACAATAGTCCTTGCCTCACTTGGCTATTATCTGGTCGAAGGGCAGGTCATTAATGCAGGTAGGTGCTCAGGTCCTTACCCTGATATTAGTAATTAGCCCCAGGCATAGTGACATTGCTCCCTACTCCTGACTAGCACTAGCGTAGTTGGCCAGACAATCTGAGTGGACTGCCAGAATCTTCCCCTGAATACGGTAGACTACATCATTGATCCTCTTCACCGTGCAGTATGGTCCTTACCATGGTTATTGAAGCTAGGAGCAATAAACCTTAGTGCTGATAGGGTGGTATAGCCACACCAGATCTCCCTGCTGGAAACCTTGGCTGTTGTCATACCGGGTCTTTATCCTGTCGATCGCTACCTGAATGTGCTGATGGGCAGTCTGCAATCATCTTGGACTCGTCATACACCCCAGCCACTTGGCGAAGTAATGCTTGACTACCAGCAGATACTTGTTCTCCCTGTCGGACACAGCTGTGTCGATGGGGAGCGCTGGAAGGGCGGTCCCACATTATACTCATGCATGAGACACCGGCTCCTGGACTGCAGGCAGTGACTTGTCGTACACACATGATATTGATGGCACCATCTCTCAGAATCCGCCTGCAGCTTTGACCAATATTCTGTTGGATCCAAGGTGCCCTTCATCCAGGACTTCCACAATCTTACTCTGAGGAAGCACCAACTGCTCTCTCTGGGTATCTTCCCATCGAGTGACTCCCAAATCCTGTACAACATGCCATCCTTGGTCCTCAGCAAGTTCCATTGTGCCCACTAGGACTTGTACTTACCACTTTTAGGGACGATGTCCTCCCAGCTTGGCCTAGTTCCTGCTTCCATTTCTCTTAGTAGTGGCTCCAAGTCATTGTCTGCCAGCTGCTCCCTCCTGAGATCTGTGCTATCCCATCCATTTGCAGACACTGCCAAAACAACACAGACAGCTGTGACACACTCCTTCACCCTAGTGTGGTGGCCACACTCCTCCATGTAGGGCCTTTTCGATAAGACATCTGCATTGGAGGGGCTCCTTCCCTTATGATGTTCTGGTGTGAAGTTGTACTTCTGGAGCCTCTGCATACAACAGGCTGTCTGGCCCTCTAGGTTCTTGAAGCTTAAGAGCTCGGTTGTGGGAAACCTAAAATTGGCACTCTGCAGAGTCCTGACTTAAGTGCCTGGAATGTGACCTCAGCCTCTTCCATCCATGTGTAAGGCTGGTGTTACTCCATCAGATGAGTGAGGGACCTCGCAATATTGGAGAAGCTTCTGACAAACAGGTGGTAGTAGCTGCACAGACCCAGGAAACTGCACAACTCTCACTATGCTTCGGGTGAAACCAATCCCTCACAGCCTGAGCCTTCTCTGAATCCACGGCCACCCCTATTGGTGAGACTGTGTGATCCAAGTAGTGAACCTTCTTATATATGAGCTAGAACTTCTTCACATTCAGCTTTAGGTTGGCTGCCTGAGTCTCTCTAATACCTCGCTGAGGTTCCCCAGATGATCCTCAAAGGTGCTGCCAACCATGATGATGTCATCCAGGTACAATAGGCTTTGGAAGGTGGCTGGTGCATTGCAGAGGCCAAAGGGCATAACCATGCACTGCCGAAGCACTTGGACCATCAAGAATGCTGTCTTCTCCCTGTCTCTATGGTCTAGGTGAAACTGCGGTATTTCAATTTCAAGTCCATGGTCAAGAACCACAAGGCAGCAGCAATCGAGAACCACTAGGCACCAACAAAATTGTCAGTATGTCATCAGTCTGGGGTAAGGGAAAACAGTCCTTCTGAATGACAGCATTCAGCATCCTATAGTCCATGCAGAAGTATAGTTTGCCATTCGTCTTCACTAGGACTACAGGAGAACATCTAGGGCTGTCAGACTCTTTGATGATTCTCCTGGATCTCATGTCCTCCAGCCTGCCCGTATCATGTCTCCACAAGTTGCAGCGTAGTCCCATGAATTTCCGGCATCATATGACTGGAGATAAAGTCTGCCAATGGAGTTATCATTTTGTAGCAGTAATTAAACCTTTTGCTCAAGCAAAGATCTTACTGATCTTAGATGGGCACAAAAGCCACACACAAAGTTTGGCTGTCAGAAGTTGCACGAAGGCACAGGATTTTTAAGTTGTCCCTGCCATCCCATTGTATGCATAAAATCAGCCTTTAGATGTGTCCATCTTCAAGGCTCTGAATAGTTTCATGGGGTCAGTAATTGAAACACAATTGAGGCAGTGTCCTTGGAGGTGAGTTACAAATAAGCACATAGCAGCTCTAGTAGGAATATTATTCCCAAGGGCACAAGTGTGGGAACAGCAATCAGGGAATTCAGACGCAGTGGATTATAGCTGGTGAATCACCGTTGAGTGACATTGACTTTGCTCCATCAGCCATCACTGAGCAGTCTGAGCCACCATTGGCTGTTATTGATCACCTGAAGCTAAGGCATGTGAGGACTCGACACTGAAGCTTCCATTCCAGGTTCTTCGCATGTGTCAGATGTGATTCCTCCATATGTTCCTGTTCAACAAATACTTCCTTACTTCTTATTATTTCATTCACTGCAGAGGGTTCCAGGAGAACAATTAGATAATGAGCAACAGCTTTAGCAGTAGTACTCATTGCAACTCCTCATAATGACACACTAGGAAAGGCTAATTCAGTGGAATCAAAACTGAAGAAAAGAAGGCTTTTCAAGAAACCAAAAGTTTCCACTGAAGCAACAGACACAGAGACTTTCTGTCTTGTATGTGGGGAGAGTTATGAGGAGGACTGGATACAGAGTGGAAAATGTGAATGGTGGCCACATGAAAATTGCACAGATATAACCAATGACCTATATTACTATTGTGACCTATGTTATAAATAATAGCAATGCTGTTTTATAATGCGTACTTAAAAATAAACTCCTTCTGTTGTAAACATGTATATTAATATAATTTGATGCATTCAAAGATATTCAAAGCTATTTTATATTCAAGTCCAAATTACATGATTAGGGCTCGGAAGTTCATGTCCTAAAAAACACTGAAATATGCATGCAAATATGCTCTTAAAAAAATATGCCAAGAAATATGCACTATTTCATTAGAACAGCTCATGTCTCTTTGCAGTAGACGAGTTAGTGTGAATAATAAAGTTACCTTATTCCTTAGAGGTTGAAGCAGAGGTGGTCCCGCTGCTACTATTAACTGCTAAATTGCAGTTCACAACCAACACTACACAAATTTTCAACAGTAAAACGTCGTCTATTGTCTGGCAAAACACTTTTGTAACGTGAAAAACTTCTTTACATGTCACAAGATGTTATAGGGGCATATTTAAATGATGTTAACTGTTTCACAGAGAGAGTCAACTCTCTTGGTGTGACAGATTCTTTCGAGGATGTCTCGAATATCGCACATCTGTTTATAACCAGAATTTTTTGAAATTACATAATTCACTTTCTCTTTCACTTTTTGTCCTATGCTACCAGGAACTGAACTTAGATCACATATTGTTTTTTCAAGCATAGTAAGTGATTCATGCAAAGGAAATCCTACAGCTTCCAATGCCGTTATGGCTGTTGGTAAGAAAGAAAAATGGGCAGATATGAAACTAAGATCCTTCTTTAACCCAGTGCCTGACAGAATATTTTGCACAGTTTCTATTGATGAAGCATCATTCGAGTCCAATGAATTAACAACCTCTTTGATTATTTCTAAGTGCTCAGCATAATATAAAACTGCATCGACCCATGTACCCCATTGATTTAACACCGGTGCAGGAGGAAGTCTGATATGAGGTGCTGTTGATCTAAACTACTTAACTCTTTTAGGAGATTTAACAAAAATTCTCTTTGTACTGGACACAAATCTATCTACCAGTGGGAAAGAATCGCGTATTGTCTCAGAAATTCGATGAAGAGCGTGTGCCTAACAAGTTATATGAAAGTTAGGAAAAATACCATTCAGAGTTTTTCCTGATCTTACCATATAAGGTAACAAATAAAAGCAACCAGTTGTATTCGATTCCACATGGGCATTGTAATTTCGAAGAGTCCATCACAGTGTCACAGTTGCATTGTCAGTGGCCAACAATTTGCACGTATTAAGGAGATAAGCTGTAGTCTTTTGTTCATTATTTAAGGCACCCATGATTATATTAGCAATAGAACGGCGTTCAGAATCGGAGGTTTCATCAACAGACAACCACACAAACTGATCCGCTAAATTTTGTATATTTGACAATATGTTATTGTAACAATACCCTACATAAATGTTACGCAGTGTACTTTCTTCAGGCACATGTTGTTGAGTACACTTGGCAAGAAAGTTGTTAAATATCGGATTATTAATTTTGAACAAGGGAATATCAGCAGCTAAAAATACTTGGCACAAGTCATAGGAAAATTCAGTAAGCCTACTTTCTAACACTCTACTAGCTGTTTTTGAACAGGTTCTTTGTTTGCGAGTTTTCTGATTAAATTCTCCTTATGTTTTGCCGTGTTTATGTGCTGAACTATTTGAAATCTTTTCTCACTCCCTATATTTTTCTCACACGCTCCACAAAACAGTACCCTATTATCTGTAGATATTAAATCACCCGAAAACTCTTCCTGTAAATTAATTAATCTAGCACTCTAAGTTCATTTTATTTTCGGCATTTGAAGAGCTTCTTAACATTTTATACGCCTAATTTAATTTGGAGGGAACCAGTTCACAACACTGTTACGTTTGAAGACCACGCAGACGCAAGCGTTGCTATAATTGTGCTGCTCAAAACGTTGACCTGCACTTTATCTTTGCTAATATAAACCTCTCAGATAACGCACTGATTATTCTCTACGCACATACATATAATAAAAGGATGAAAACAGGGAATTCACTGCATAACATGACTCAGCATTGCTTCTCGCCACCTCGCGAGTTACATCATCATATGCAACACTACCAATATGAAAAATATTATCCCGGTGGAAAAAAAAAAACCATAAAAATCATTAAAATATGCTATATAGAGGCTATAGTATTGAAATAATATGCATTTATAAAAATCAAGAAAATATGCAGTTATATGCACCATAAAATCACGTCCAAATAACTGAAAATTCCATAATTCGTGCACATAATGTAAAAGCATACATTTTTAACCCCTATGAAAAAACATGTAAATGCATGAACTTCCTAGCCCTATACATGATCTAGGTCTAAACTACACACTGGTATATTTTTTAGTTTTTAATTTTTATATGGAAAGTTTTAGAATTTAATAACATTTATATGTTACTGATCATTAGTCTCTATTGTTTAACATATATATATATATTTTTTTTTTTTCATTCATTCAGTTCAATACAGTGGAATACACAATTGAACCAACTGAACCATATATATAATATTACATAACCTATGGGCATTTAACTACCATGTAAGTTAAGTGGTCCAAATTTCACAGACATACCCTACATTTTTTTATTTTTTGGCAGTCTGTTGTACACATTTTTTCCAATACTTTCCAGTGGTCTGTTTGCATTTAATCCAAAAATTTGGTACCAAGATTTTAGTGGAGCAGCACCATAGCTGAGTGGTTAGACTGTTCGCCTACCACCTAGGCAGCCCGGGTTCGATCCCAGGGACCCGCATGTGGTATTTATGGTGAACAAAGCAGCATCTGGGAGGGTTTTCTCCGGTTTCTCCTGCCATTCATTCCACCAGTTGCTCCATCGTCACCTTTCCATTCAGCAATTTTGCCTGCATTTCATATTATCCTCTTTCTCACTACCACACCTGGTGCTTGGCTGACCACCCACTTAGATAAAGATGATTTTAGTGGAGATACACATTTTGAGGTCCACTGAATTAAAATAGTTTTAGAAAAAGGTCTGTGCATGCGTGTGTGCAGACAAGTGAGTGAGAAGGGGAGAGGGATGGGAAGAGAGTGTTTGAGTAAGAGAGTGAGTGTGTCAATGGGTGTGAGAGAGTATGTGAGAGTGTGTCATTGTGCGTGCGTGCATGCGTGAGAGTGAGTGAGTGAGGGAGGGATGGAGAGAACAGTATAATTCAAAAATGAAAAGTCAGTATTTTAAGTTCAGCATCTTCCACAGATGGGACATGAAGAGTTTGAAACCAATCCACCCACCCCAGACTACCCTTTATATGGAACATTTTTTGAAAATTTTGGTTTTAAAATACCATATGCTTAAGATACTTTCATGACAAATGAAATATATACATACATTGAATTTTCTGGGAATGTACTCAAAATTCTCTTCATCCTGAGTGACTTCTGCATAACTCGTAAATTATAAGAGATAGACAAAATCTTACTACCATCTACCATCTCAGGAATTTGGCAAATCTGAATGTAGTATTCTATCATGATGCCATGAATTTTATTCACCATTTCCTCAAAACAAAGTTCAGTGGGCATCTTTAGCATGCGGGTCTGCAGTGCTCATACAGCCACATTTAAAGTGATGAATCCAATAATAAAGGGTCTTGAGTGCTGCCGCAGAGTCCCCAAGTTTGTGTCTGTGCTGCTGTCCAGTTTTTAAAATAAAAATACTTTATCACTTCATGATACTAACCTTTATCCATTTTATAGGAAAGTGTTATGTCAATCACTAAAGATGAATGCCAACAGAGGTCTGATTTTTAACAAAATAATTTCAGGAATCATGCTTACCAGTAGTCATTACATGTAGAAAAATTTGCTATTTCATTTAGGTTTACCAAACTTATCAATCCACCCTTGTAAGCTGTGAGGCAGAAATTCAATTGATGTTGACAATGATCATGTGCTCACCACGAGATTAGCATGATGACGCTACGTGATTAACGAATAAATTCAAATGAAGAGACATGAGTTGTAGCGTGAGTAAGACAGATGCTAGTGGGAGCTCGAAATGAGCCGATGGATATGAGTCGGCCATTAGCTGATGCTAACGAAAAGGGTGCAGTTTCTATCATTAACCACGATCGGCACCTCTCCAAGATACAACAATGATTTTACTGAATAAATCAACGTAAAATGTGCAAGTCTGTGTCAGTTTTTCATATTTTTCCTATGCATACCCGAGAAAACAACAATCCATGTGGCTACCAGAGCAGCCATGGCAAGGATACAAAAGGGAGTAAAGTAACAGCATCTTTTCTACAAGTGGTGTCAATGACAACGTTGGCTTTTATCCACCGACATCTATCATTCCACAGCATAAATTTGGAGTTTTAGTGTAGCATCATCTTCAGCGTCACCCATCATCCTATTTGCATTAAAATTGGCGCCTACCACGTGTAACTTCTTCGTGGCATCATCACCACCTTCTATCGTCATCACGCCTCCTTATTTGCATCAAATTGGCGAACATGTGGAATTTTCGTTGTTCCTGGCTTCATGTTCAATCAAATCTCCCTTATTTGGCATCAGCTGTATTGTTAGAAGATACTAAATCTGGAAATGTCAAGTCTATTGTAATAATAATGATGATGATAATAAACATGTAGTTGCCATCCATGGTAGCAGCTTACTTCCCACTATAGTATTAAAAGTAAATTATATCCTCTTTTCGCCTGTCAGCTTAGAAGTTTTGGTGCCAAATATATTTGTAAGGTTGAAGAGCAACAAATGGGATACACATATCTCTAGTGACAGGTTCTGGTAGATTGTTTTAAGGCTGTCTTGCAATACATTACATTGCAAGGTATTTATTGTCTCCTCACATGGCTGTTTCTAAAAGATTATAAAATTAAATTTGGAGTCTATGTAAAACTAGTGGCAGCTTTAGAATGTCAAATGGGGTTCAGATGTTTGTTAATGCTGTTGCAGATTGCAGATGGACAGAGGGATGTCATCACAAAGTTGTCACTCAAGACAAGAAAGTTCATAGGAAATACAAGTATGGACGCACAGCTGTCACTATATATGGCTAACCAAGCACAAGTTAAAAACGGGGATGTTGTATATGATCCATTTGTTGGAACAGGTGAGATATTTATATTTTAAAAATATGTTGTTGTTAGCTAATGCTGGATTTCTGACAATGAAGTCATTAATCCTCTTGCTGTCCAATATTTTTCAGTGATGAATGGGGCACTAGAAAAATATTGGAGACTTAGCAGTAAATGTAACCGCTTTTTAGAGAGCACCATATTTTTATGTTTTGGCGGTCACATCACTCTCTCACAACCCCCAGAATGTCTGGAGGACCACACCTGTCATTGGTTTACGGGTCTCACCGACCTGACCGGGAGAGTTATCAAAATAAATTCACCGACCATATCCTCTGATTACCAATCAGAGAACGTATTACATGCCATGACATGTCAGCATGTTAAGGGTTAAGGTTTTATAGAGAAATTAGAGAAATGGAGAGGTTGGAAAAATAAAGACTCGCTAGCCCTCAGGAACCCTAATAGCATCGGGGTCGGAAGAGAACAAGAGATGACCCAGGTAAGGTAAGATAGAAAAGTTACAGTGAGGAGCAAAACGCCAGTAAGTGGAAGTAATGTTCTGCTCAGCTTGGGTACCTTGTGGTCGCTATTCACATATCCCCTAGACGGAAACTCCTGAGTAAATTACATATATTTATAAACATTCAAAAAAAAAAAAAAATACAACTGTCTGTGCTCAGTATTGTGTTTACTCCTTATTCTATGTCATCAAACCTGAAATGTATTATCAGACCAATACTTTTTGGAGTCACTGTATATTTTATAGAAGTATTTGCACAGCAGAATCTAATTCACTATAACCTTCACACTGAGCTGTACTGTAGTACAAATGTATAGATGATTATGCACTACAAAGCAGTAAAAATTACTAACAGGCTAAGGAAAGCGTGCACATTAAGTTCTTAGGACAAAAAACGTACCTGTTTGGAGTTTCATTGCAAAAACGTTTGTCTTCAACAAACACCTATTTTAAAAAATATTACTCTTACAATTATTGTCTTGCAAGCCTTCATCAGCTGAAATCCAATTTCTTGATGACTAAAATAGAAGATAAGTTTTTGTGGTACTATGTTAACCTTGGAAAGGTAGTCAGACTGAAAAATTCAATGCCATAGCTGGTATTTGAACCACTAATGTTTTGCTTTCTGAGTTGTTCTAACCAACTGAGCTACCATGGCAACATGCTGCCACACATTAAATTCCCAACTGATTTGAATTTCCCTGGTAAAACACAAGAAAATCTCATTCATTTTGAGGTGACATACCCCAATGGTGATTGATTCTACCTTTCCAAACTCCGTCATACACGGCTTGTATAAAAGAAAAATTAAGAATCATTTGTTAACCATATCTTTAGCATATCTTTAGCTGGGCAAACTCTTCCATACTGAATTAATTTCTGAAATATTCAAAATGAAAAAGAAACTCTACAGAAATGACGAAGGCTGGTGTAGATGTTCCAAAGTTTCAAAACTGTCATTCTAAAAATGTTCGTAAAAAGCATGTGTGACCCACATAACACAGGATTATCTATAAAAGACCACTGATATTCCTAATTTTTATCTTCCTGGATTATATAACTTAAGAATACTACTGAGAGAAAAATATTAATTATGTGTATACCAAGCGATCAGATTGCTTTACCTTGTGGGGTACAGTCTCTTTCCTATTGGCAAGCTCCCTGCTCGTTTGCCATGCACTGGGAGGAATGGAATACCTGCCTTCATGCTGAGCTTATAACGTGCTTATTTCAGCTATTCCAAGAAGTGTGTATACATGCAAAATTTTGGATATAAATGTTCTAAGTCATAAAGCAATCCATAATATGCCTTAGATCAGAGAAAAAACTAATCTAAGATCAAGTTGAACCAGGGCATTTTCAACGTATAAATATTGATCTAAAATCATTTACTCAATCTGAGATCAACTTTTGACGGTAAATTTCCAAGTTCAAGGTTTCCAATTTGAGATCAAATATTGTTCATACAGTTTGAAGTAAAGCATAGCGAAAGAAATGAACTTGAATAAATTTTCATTTTATATCGGACAAAAAGGTAAGTTAATGTTAACAAAATAATGTAAAATGTGAGTTGTCCCTCCTCCTTGATTAATTTTCTCTTAGAACTATTTTATTATTTTAATGGTGCAGAAATTAAATTTTCAGCCAGGAAGTTGTAATTGGTCATTGAAAGCAGCATTTTGGAAAAGTACAGAATTAGAAACTAAAATTTCAGTAAATTTCACTTTGGCTATGCTTCTGATTTTAGCAGTATCCATTCAAGTAAGTACTCCTTGCCACTGAGAATGTAGACATTCCATGGGAGTACATTTCAAATAATTTCACCATTTTCAAAAAGTACCATATAGTGTAAAAGTCAAAGAAACCAATACTTGTACTTGGAAAATCAACAAAAAATCAACTGAGGACTGCGTTCTGAAGTAATGAGCATAATCTACAAAGGAGCAATCTTACCACTAATCTCCTATAGAGTGCCTGTTTGGATAGATGCCTTAAAATTGCAATACAATGTTCAAAAAATAAGACAGGTACAATGATTAGTAAATATTAAAATGACAAAACCATTCAGAACTACTTCACATGAAGCTCTATGTGCTCTGGCCAGAACAACTCCTATTATCATCAAACTAACAGAAATAGCCAACTACCACAATATTATAAGGGGAAGAGCAAACACATCAGCTCATCTTGACATCCCAATTAACCACAAAGGATGGCCCCATCCTGCAGATAACACAATCATTGAAGAAAAGAGTGAAACAAACACATATGAAGTTCAAATATATACCAGTAGCAGCAAAACTGGTGTTGCTATCATCTACTACATAAGTATTCACAATATCGGTATAAATTACACAATAGGTGCTCAAACAACCAAGCAGAACAAGTTGGGATATTGAAGGCCCTTAAAACTTAAGTTCCACAGAAATTACAGATGAATCTGCAGCAGTGCACTCTTATAGTCAGATAACATTAGATCTTGTTTGGAACAACAGAAAATGTTATCCCCTGATGGAGGAAATAAAAGCCAACCTAAGAAACTTAAAATCCAAAATATGGAAGATACATTTTGCATGGTTAAAGGACATATAGGAATTCAGGTAAATGAGCTTGCTGACACTAACTAAAGAAGCAGCAAACAACCCAGCTACAGCAATAGTGTACGATCTAATGCCCATTAGCACAATGAAAAGTGAACTGGGAAAAGAAGGCATAAGACAGTGGGAAAATGAGTGGAAAACCACACAGAACTTTAATTTAAATCTATATTTGAAAATTCCGAGTACCTGACCACCTGGTCAGCCTCTGGCTTTGTGCATAAAAATGGAATGCTAGTAGATGACCACCCACCTTTTAATTTACCTATGCATTTAATTGATTAACAGAGATTACAGAATATCAAGAAAAGATGTAGGTTTAGATAGTAAAACATAAATATATAACAATTGATACTTAGATTATCTTGGATATAGAGGAACAGTTACCTGTCTTCTTCCTTATTATGCAACAGAAGCCAAGCCACTAGCACATGCAGGGCTCACTTCCGGGTCTTACAAAATAAATTTATCTTATTATTTATTTATGCCAACAAACTTACTGTTGGTGTTTTTAAACACACAAGCCGTGTGTGGGCAAAGTTTGAGAGGTAGAACTGGAACTTAAGAATTCAATGCCACAACTGGGATTTGAACCACAGACCTTCCGCTTACCGGGCGGCTGCTCTACCACTGAGCTATTGTGACAAACTGCCAGAATGGCATTAAATTCTCAAACCAGTTTGTATTTCAGCAGCCGCCCGGTAAGCGGAAGGTCTGTGGTTCAAATCCCAGTTGTGGCATTGAATTTTTAAGTTCCAGTTCTACCTCTTAAATTTATCTTGCTTGTAGCAGCAATCTCTGTTTACTCATAACGTCTTATGATGTCACAGATTCAAAGCATCTAATAAACATCCTTATCTCATGTGCCAATTGCTTATTATAAGGTGATTAATAACAAATGGTCAGCTACTGGGTGGTGATCAACCACTGGGTGGACGACCCTACTTCACTCAAATATATATAACTCCAAAATTGGTGGGCCGATTGCCATAAAAATTTAAAATTGGCATATCTAAGTGTTTTTTTTTTTCATGGAGAATGTTTTTATACAATCCATTTTACCACACAACATATTGCATTCACATGGTTTTCTCTATTCCCTTTTCTTCTGCATAACACACTACTCCCTCTTCTACAAACAATCCATACACTTGAAATATAAGTGCAACATATAACATTTACAGTTTTTCTACTCATTTTTCTTTCACTAAACATAATCACATTTCTTTCACTATTCCCTCTTCGACGAACAATTCATACAGTTTATTTATATGATTGAAACAGAAATGTGTATTACATTTACACGGCTCTATCAACTAGCTTTTCTTCCTGTAGCACTTGTTCAATAGTGCTTTTGCTTAGTGTCGTTCTGGTTGAGGCGATATTTTTAGAAGAAGCCTCCGAGAATAGTTAAAATTTGTGTTCATAGTGGTGGCAGAAAAAGCCCCCTAGAATTGTGAATCATTGTCCTAGTGGGCAATGATAGAGATTTTCAATTGTCTTAGCTTGTTCTTGTTTATGTATTATTGGGATTGGCGTCATGCGAAAATCGCATAGTTCGCGAATAATTGTAAAAGTGATCGACATAGTGTTTATTGGAAGAACATTGCATCTTAAAAGTCAACAGGAGTGAAAATGCAGAGAACTGATATAGAATTAGTAAGGCTGCATCGACAAATAGAAGAAGATTACGAATAAACGTTCCAAGCAAAATTACGCAGTCCGTGTTCGGGTTGTGTGAACCCCGCAGGGCTTGTAGAAAAAGGACGCCAATCCTGAAAAGTTGTATTGTTGTTTGTAACTTGAAGGAACATTAAATAAGTATATTTAAAAAGATAAAAGGAAATTTAATCTTCTTGGTAAGACGTAGACCCGTACCACGCCCTGAGGTTCATCGAGAACTTCGATGAAAGGCACCAAGAGTCTCATAGCTACAAAATGGTAATTACGTGGGGCAAATGGACCAACATGTAAACAGTCGTTGTGAATGTTGTGGAACCTCCAGCCCAAGTTTATACACGAAATTAACGTTCCATGGTGTTTTAATAAAAAGCGAAGAAGTATTAAAAAAGTGAAGTGATCGTAATTGGTGTCAGGAGTGTGACAAAAACCACAATATGGAACAGTTGATGAAACAAATGTTAACCAAGATGGACATAATGGGAAATGAAATTAATTCTGAAATGCAGCAGATGGAAACAAATATGGAAGCCAAATTGAACAATGTAAACTCCAAAAGGAAAAGATGAAAACAGGAATGTCCGATATGAAGATAGAGCTGTCGGAGGATACTAAAGAGCAACTGGCCGGGGTTAAGGAAGCAATAGAAGAACTTGGCAGAAAGATGAAGGACCTTGGCCCACGTGTTAACACCCTGGAATATAGAGTTGAGTGCAGCACCAAACAACTGAACTCCATAGTGCAACAAATGCTCGATGAAAACCTCAAATTAGGCAGATATCCATGGGGGAGACCTGCATTCAGCAGTTGACATTTTATGGCTGAAATGATGATGATTATAAAATATTTATATGTATCTCTATATCTCTTGTATCTCAGAAATGACTCTTAACAATTGCGATAATTTGTATTTAGTTATCGTTTTGCTTTCTAGGTTTATCTAAATAAGTATCTTCTCCCAAAAAACAAGATTTCACAAGAAAAGGGGGGGGGGAAATGCCAAGAAAAGCTCAGTCGTCCAGATACTTATTCTTATATTCGAGCTACTGTGATTATCATTGAAAGATATTGATGGTCTTGGCGAGCTTTTGTATTACATAAAATTAAAGAATGAGTTGAGTGAAATGGAGTGGAATTTAGAAATGATTCATGAAAGGGGGGTATATTTGCAGAAAACCATTGGTCTCTGTAGGCAAGAATCCAGTAGACTTATCATTTTTATTTCAAGCTTAGCATTTAGAATAGTAATATCTTCAATGGTTGTGGGGGTATATATGTACATATACAAGCATACCAATGCCAGCCTTGATACCTCATAAAAATTTAGGCTTATCTTGATTTTGTAACTGCTATGTTATGAATATTTAATTTCTTCTTTTCTCCTTGTTCACTTGATTAATTTAATATTCTAACCATCTTGCTAATTTGTATACTACAGATTTCCTTACATCTGTATAGTAAAACTATGCCACATACTTATTGTTCTGATTTTACTGTTTTGATGTTATCACTCTTACATAAACATGTGTTATTTGTATCATCATAAAAGAGCACTGAACTATTTTTGCAACTTGTTTGTACATATAATCAGTGCTACAGGCTATCATGCTTCAGCTGTCATAAAAAATACATTGGTTACCAAAGAGTTTACATTGAAAATAAAACGTTATATTTCCATGCCAAAGACTTAATCCTCTGACATGTTACGGGCATATCGAATTCAGTTACGCTAGGTGAGTTAATAAGACCTCACACAACTCAATCAAAAAACTATCTAATTTTTACTATTGTTATTCGTACATTATCATTACTTGTTTAATTTTTTTAAACAACCAAAATGAGCATATCATTACAAATAAAAGGATAACCTGTTATACCAAGTGCAAGAGGTCATCTTTTATATGAAGGCGAGTCCACGATGAATAAGGTGAAAGAGTTTATGAGAACTGTTTTTCCCACTTTTCATGGATATGTATTGAAATGCTTTGAAATCCAAAGACTTTTGGCAACAGCATGTTTTTCTTTGCTGGTGGATGAAAAAATCAATTGATGAGCAGGGTCCATATCGCTGAATCATGCGATCTTTTTCTTTTCTCAGAGTTATTGCTACATTAGGGGAGTGACATATTTATATTATATATCTATACCCCAACAATGCAACATCTAATGTTGCTAACGAAGTTCATACCAAAGATATGAATACCCGACATAATGAGAGGCAAGAGATAATTGCAGCAGTGCGAGGCGTGTGTTGGCTCAGTTATTCAGTCACCTTGTAACATCAGGGTTAAATACGATTAGTACAAAAAATGGTAAATTACAACAAAACAAGACTCTTAAGGAAGTAAATAAAGACAACAAAAACTGTTAATCTAATTGTGGTTTTATCATATTCTTCAACAGAACTTGGTTTAATTCTTCCGTATATAAGTTATAATACAACAAAAACTGTATAAAACTATTTTTTTTCAGAAAACGAATCTTTACTATTTTCATTGCCATTCATGGTATTCGGAAATCTCCAACTTCTGCATTGCTAAATCCCTTAACATGGAGCCAAGCTGCAGGAGCATACCACAGAGGATATTGTTAATATGTGTAAATCTTGTTAATATTTATATGAGTACTTCTTGTTTTCTTTTAAATTGCTTGTATAAGAGTAAAGAAAGTCATGTGAGAGCAACCTACCAGATTTTTTTATTCATATTTAAATACTTTTTGATGTGGTAATATGAAATGCTTCTTGGGCCCTGGGGTTTATTGTGTTGCTCCCAAATTTTTAATTTGAGCTTAGAGTAAAAGTATAAATGAATTATTTTGCAGGTATTTCTTAATTTTAATTAGCTTAAAAGAAAAACAATTTTAGTTCACATGTTATTGGTTTGTTCAGTTTTTTCATTTCAATTATGGAAAATAACTTCAGCTGAATTATTTCATATGTTTAAATTTGTGCACAACAATTTTAAGTCTGTAATTCCTGAAGCTCTCCTGAAAATTTCAAGCTAATATGTTGAGAACTATAGTGTAAGGAGCATTTGGAATACTGAAAACTTCTGAAAAAATAAATTGATAAAAATGGAGTTTGAAGCTCAATGTGATTCTTAATGTAAATGGTATAGCACCAAATAAGTATCAATTTGTGCCTTTAAAATTTTTAATATTAGAAAAGTACTTGTGTAGCATGTAAGTACAAGTTATAAGCATAAAAAGAGAAAGAGAAAGGAAAGGGAACAAAAAATAGAAAATTTTCACTTATTGTGCCAAATTTCATCAATGCATTGGTTCAAAAAATGTTATACATGTGAGCAATTTCACCACCCCATTCATTGTTATAATGCTTGGTTTTTTGTTTCATTTCCATCATACATTTTTAGAGAAATTAAAGAGATCATGAACGTAAAATGTCATATCACTGAATCCAAACTTTCCTGTGCATATTATGGCTGATGTGACTTAATTATTTAGCTGGGTTCATAATATAATGAAATGTGACACAAATAAGAAGTATGTCAGTAATACATTAATTGTTTTGCATGGACTTGTCAAGAATTCATTTTTGAAGGAAATAACAAAGCTGAAATTGAAAAACATTAAACTATCAAGTTCAGCATTGATTCAGATCCTGACCCATATTTTTAAAATATGATTCTTGCTTCCTGTTTAAATAAGTTCCCTGAATAAGTTAAAGATACAGTGCATTCTTAGACTGGCTGGACTGCCCCGCAGTGGCAAGGGACTAGGCGAGGACCAGCACGCTCTCCACAAGAGTTACAGCTAAAGGACCGGCAAGTCACAGGTATGGAACACTAACTAGTGTACTAACTTGCATTAGGCTTACCTGCATCACATCAGATGTTGAAATTTATGACCTTCAATGTGAACGCATTCCCTATATCTCTGAAAACAATTCTAGTTTACTCACAAAAGTTCATGTTGACTGATTGCCTGTATTTCTCTTGTGATTTTGTCCTTCAATTCTTTTAATATGTGTGGATTTAATGCATACAGTTTATTCTTTAATGCTCCCCATAAA
The DNA here is from genome assembly GCA_030765045.1 of Tenodera sinensis. NCBI lineage: Eukaryota > Metazoa > Arthropoda > Insecta > Mantodea > Mantidae > Tenodera > Tenodera sinensis. The sequence goes on from CM060962.1 coordinate 163,460,411, forward strand.
TAAAAACCTGATGTGTTGCACTCACATGACTTTCTCTACTCTTGTACTAATCATTCTTACAAACTTGTATTCCTGTATCTTCATGTTAGTTGAGATAAACATTTGCAGAAATTATCTTATTGCTTATCTCCTTGCAGGTGCAAGGGTAATATGGGAATACAGTAGCCTTTGAGCAATAGTCAAATCTTTTAAAGCTTTCAAATTCTGTTCTCTTTGCACGGTTAACATATAAAAAATTTAAGAACGATGTTCCATTTGACAGAAGTATAAGTTCTCCAAAACTCACACAAATAACCAGGAATATCTCTGAAATGGTTCACTCTACAAAAAAATTTATTCAGACATAAATGTGTATTTTAGCAAACTCTACATTTTTTGTATAGTAAGATTGGATCTATCTCTTATGGTTTACCAGTTATGCAAAAGTCATTGTGAGTAAATATGACTACAGGGGCTATAACCAGAAAATTCAAAATATACATTTCATTTGGCATAAAAATATCTCTAACATATGGCATTTTAATCAAAATTTTAGAGCCATTTTCAAGAAAATCAAAATTTTCCATGTAAAGGATAGTTTAGGATGAAGCAATTTTCTTCAAAATCTTCATATCACATCCTTGAAAGGCATTAAACTTTAATACCAACTTTGGTTTTTAACCAACTTTTTGTTTTTGATTTATGCTGTCCACAGACAGACATACACGTGCATACACAGACCTTTTTCTAAAAATGCTTGTTTTGGATTCAGGAGGCCTCAAAACATATATTTCTGGTGAAATATCAGCATCGAATTTTTGGGTGGAATACAATACTTCCTCTACTTTACTATAAGTAGTAGAGAAAGTAAAAATCGCATGGTCATAGGTCAGGGGAACTAGGTGGTCACAATCCTTGACTAGTTATTCTGTCACCATACCTACATGCATAGAACTACCAGCATTGTGTTCTATAGCTGAATCCTGCTGAAACCAGCCACACAATCTTTCATTTCTTGTTAGTTGCGGAAAAAATTATTTAAAATAGAATTTACATAAACGTGTGAATCAATTGTTGTGTTATAAATATGAGACTGATAATTCTATGCGTGGTGAGGAACTTCATGGTGATTTTCGGTAGCCCAATATCAATTGTTCTGAGTAGAACCTGACCTTGAAGATAAAACCATCAGTGAAGAATGTTAAAGGTGGGTCCATGTTGCCATTATAAATGGACTGCTAAAATCAATTGCAATAATTAAGCCTACTTTCAGGATCTTGTGGTTGTGAAGTATGAACTTTTATGTCTCAGAAGTGTTATTACCACAAAAGTTGACCTCTTGGAAATGTTAATCTCTTGTGCCAAATGTTTTGGCAATTTTTATTTATGGGAAACTTTAAAGAATAAAGTGTATACATTTAATCTGCACACGTTAAAAGAATTGAGGGACAAAATCACGAGAGAAATACAGACAGTCGTCAACATGAACTTTTGAGAGTAAACCAGAATTGTTTTCAGAGATATAGGGAATGTGTTCGCATTGAAGGTCAACAATCTCAACATCTGTTGTGATGTGGGTAAGCCTAATTTAAGTTAGTACAGTGATTAGTGTTCCATACCCATTACTTGCCAGTCCTTTATGCGTAATACTGGTGTAGAGTGTGCTGGCCCTTTCGTGGTACAGTGCAGCTGCCGTGCAGTCTGGCCGATCTAAGAACACAACTGGGATGCAGTGTTCCTTAGTTTGCTACCTGAGTGCTTGTCAACAATATAATTTATGTTACAGGATCTCTTCTTGTAGCAGCAGCTTATTTTGGTGGCTATGTGGTTGGCTGTGATATAGATTATTTAATGCTACATGGAAAATCTCGCCCAACTAGAATACAAGCTAAGGTAATTTTCATGGTAATAAAAGTGTGGATTTGTAACCATATAAATTTAATTTTTTATTATTTTAGTAAGTTTGTTTTAAATTCTAAATTATTTGTGGTGTTGGTGGTATTTTTTATTTCTAATTTGTATGTTTTTTGTTTATTTATTTACTTTTGAAAAGTTGTTGTTGTTAGCTAATGCTGGATTTCTGACAATGAAGTCATTAATCCTCTTGCTCTCCAATATTTTTCACTGATGAATGGGGCACTAGAAGTGGCCGGGCATATTTGAAGGTGATCTCAATCCATTTCCTCTTGCAGATCTCATAGAGGACAGGGTGGTGAAGAACATATCCCAATTCTGTTTAAATGTTTTGCCAGACAATCATGTTCTGTAATCAACCTGAAGGTTGCAACTGCTGTTTTTCGAGGATACTCACGAATTACTGTTTGAATATCTTTCTTTCATAGAAGTTTGAAAACAGTGTTGTTGTAATTAATTTAATTTAAAAGGTGAGTTAATTAATAACACTGAACAACACTTACAACATATTTTTCCGGGACGCGTTTCGAAGGTAACTTTCCTCCATTATCAACCGGACAATAACTGGGTTTCCATGGTGCTTGATGGTGCAGATGGGATGCTTCTTCTGGTGTTTCTTCTGGTGGCGGTTCAATGAACTTACTGAAAATGTCTCTCGGAGGAATGTCGAAATTAAATACTCGGTTTCTATTTTTTAAAATAAAGATTTGTTCCCATGTGGACAGTTCTTGTTTTCCGGTTATGTGTTTAAGAAGTTTCGGTTCTAGCTTTATGTCATGATTTTTTGTCCAAAAGTGAAATGCAACCGCTGATTTTTCTAATTGTTTACTCTTAATGTTTCTAACCTGTTCCTTGGATCTAATTTCTAAATTTCTTTTGGTTTTTCCTATGTATATTTCATTACAATCACTGCATTCAATTTGGTATATGCCAGATTTTTTGTTAGGTGGAATAGCATCTTTTATGTTTGAAAGTAGTAGGTTTTTTATGGAGTAATGGTTTACTGCTGCTAGCTCAATGTTGTATTCCTTGAACACCTTTTTAAATTTATCAAAGGCCCATGGTTGATATGTGAATTTTTTGAATATCATTTTTGGTTTTGCTGCTGTGAGAGTTATAGTTTCTTTTAATAATTTTTTCTTTTCTGCTTGTTTTACCTTTTTATCTACTAATTCTTTGGGAAAGCCGTTTTTTTTGTGCTATTTCAATTATTTTGTAATATTCTGTTTTATATTCTTCTGCTGAAAGAGGGATGTTCACCAATCTATGTGTTAAACTATTGAAAATTGCTTGTTTGTGGCTTCTTGGATTGTAACTATTAGCTTTTATGTAGTTGTCTGTGAACATCCCTCTTTCAGCAGAAGAATATAAAACAGAATATTACAAAATAATTGAAATAGCACAAAAAAACGGCTTTCCCAAAGAATTAGTAGATAAAAAGGTAAAACAAGCAGAAAAGAAAAAATTATTAAAAGAAACTACAACTCTCACAGCAAAAATTCAAAAATTCAAAAAATTCACATATCATCCATGGGCCTTTGATAAATTTAAAAAGGTGTTCAAGGAATACAACATTCAGCTAGCACCAGTAAACCATTACTCCATAAAAAACCTACTACTTTCAAACATAAAAGATGCTATTCCACCTAACAAAAAATCTGGCATATACCAAATTGAATGCAGTGATTGTAATGAAATATACATAGGAAAAACCAAAAGAAATTTAGAAATTAGATCCAAGGAACAGGTTAGAAACATTAAGAGTAAACAATTAGAAAAATCAGCGGTTGCATTTCACTTTTGGACAAAAAATCATGACATAAAGCTAGAACCGAAACTTCTTAAACACATAACCGGAAAACAAGAACTGTCCACATGGGAACAAATCTTTATTTTAAAAAATAGAAACCGAGTATTTAATTTCGACATTCCTCCGAGAGACATTTTCAGTAAGTTCATTGAACCGCCACCAGAAGAAACACCAGAAGAAGCATCACCATCTGCACCATCAAGCACCATGGAAACCCAGTTATTGTCCGGTTGATAATGGAGGAAAGTTACCTTCGAAACGCGTCCTGGAAAAATATGTTGTAAGTGTTGTTCAGTGTTATTAATTAACTCACCTTTTAAATTAAATTAAAAAAATAAAAAAAAAATTACTGTTTGAATGTTTGGTAGTTCCCATCTTTTATTCTTTGATTTTTCATAGTAATATTTTGCAATAATTTTTTTGAATTCAGAGTTGACTATTCTTTTAGCTGCATAAAATGGTAGATTAACTATAGATTTTTGTACACCGCTGGTACCCTTTTTTGCAAGAAAATCAGCTTTCTCATTACCACTCAGTCCACAGTGAGCTGGTATCCATTGGAAGACTAGGTGTTTTTGAAGTGCTGTTAGATGGCGAAGGATTTTCCAACATTCTATAATTGTTTGGTTTTTTGGTGACAACTTGGAAGTAATTGCTATAATTGCTGCCCTGGAATCTGAGAGAATAACTGCTTCCTGAAAATGTGAAATTCTAAACAAAAGATTTTGTAGGGCCATTTGAATTGCTTCAATTTCTCCATCAAAGTTAGTAGTTCCATAACTTAAAGATTTGTAACAGGAAAAGAGGTGACATGTGACTCCAGCACCTGCTCCATCTTGGTTTGATATCAATGATCCATCAGTATAAATATGGAGCCATTCATGTTCTGGAAATCTAATATGGATTGTCTCTAATGCCAATAATTTTAGAACACTAGTTGGAGTATCACTTTTCTTAACTTCTTCTGTCAGGTGTAAATAATATGTGATGTCTAATGTATGTGTTGGATTGACTTTAGATATGAAGTTTTCCTTTGAATTAGGAAGGTGTACATTTTTCTTGATGTCTTGAATTTTGGAAAGAAAGCTCTCCTGAGTCTTTAGTGTATGTGTAAAATTTCTCTTGTGCCATGTATTGAATGGGAGTCTGAAAAGTGTTTGGTGCCCATTAGTATTGCATATGCACCATAGGCAGTGGACACTGATGATATATAAAATGAAACTGTAATTGGAAAGAAAACACTTCAGGCCTAAGTTAAGCTAACCTCTCTGGCATTTGCCAGTTATGAGAACTAAAGAAAACCTAGGAAAAGCCTCAGTTAGGGGTACAGTTCTAGTGGGATTTTACCACACATCTCCCAATCTGTGCCTTAAGACCTCAGCTATCCATGGCAGTGGAGGTGGTAGAGTCTGTGTAATCAACGCGTGTGCAGTTCGGCTGCCTCCTTTGAGGAGCTCTAATAAAATCAATTTACAACACGGGCCCTTTCTTCTCAGTCCTTTCTGCACAGTTGCAACATCTTAATATGAACCTTTGCAGCTAATGAAACAGAAAGAACTGGAATTCAGAATTTTGGCAACTGAGACTCCACATGCAAGTCATGTAACTGCCACTTCCTTAAAATCAGGGTTGCTATTGGTCTTCAAGGACAGGGATAGAGGTTTGCCTTTTCTGAAGTGTGGGAATGAATTTATGGCAGTCATTAGTTGTGGGTAGCACACTTTTCCTTAGTGAACCAACTGCACATGCATTGGCTAAACAGACTATTGTAGGAATACCTAGCAACTTGGACAAAACTGGTTATAAAAGGTATAAATTTAAACATGTATGATCATGTATAATGTGTGACCATGTATCAGTAAGTTAGTCAAAACTTTTAAATTTGAAAATTGTTGTAATGCATTTAATAATTTTGAAGTAGTCTTAAATGAATCTTGTATGATCACATACATTTTTCACAGTGGTGTATTTGTTTTGAGTGGCAACAAATAGAAATGTCTCAACTCTGATAAAAGATGATATTCCTTGCAGATAAGTGGACAAGTTGGCAGTATTGTTTGACTCATAGAATGAATTAGAAGAGGCATATGTATAGTTTTAATGCTGGTCTAGATTTTCTCTACTCCAAATTATATTGTGTTTCCACTCAAAAAGGGGTCCCAGAAAAATCGGTGTCAGAAAAAGGTAAATGTAGAGGAAATTAGACATATTTGAATATGGCATAGCTGTGTGTGTGAAAAATGAAGTACATCTCACAGATGCTAGAATACAGTAGGCTTTGAGTGATAGTCATATCTTTTAAAGCTTTGAGATCCCTCTCTCTTTGTATGCTTAACGTATAAAAAAAATGAACAACAAAGTTCCATTTCACAAATGCTTTAAGTTTTCCGAAACTGACACAAATAACCAGAAACATTTCTGAAATGGTTCACTCTACAAGAAAATTTACCCAGACATAAAAGGTTTGCTTTAGCGAGACCTACATCTTTTGTACAGTAAGATTTTGTCTATCTCTTACGGTTTACGAGTTATTCAAAAGTCATCCAGAGTAAACAGGACTAGATAGGCTATAGCCAGAAAATTCAAAATATACATTTCATTTGTCATGCATATATCTTAAACATATGGCATTTTAATCAAAATTGTTAGTCATTTTCAAGAAAATCAAAATTTTCAAAAAAATTTCCATGTAAAGGGTAGTTTAGGGTGGGGCTGTTTTCTTCAAAATCTCTGTGTCGCATCCTTGAAAGACATTGAACTTAAATACCAGCTTTGGTTTTTAACACACTTTTTGTTTTTGAGTTATGCTGTCCACAGACTGAGACGCGCACAGGCACGCGCTCGCTTTTCTAATAATGCTTCTTTTGGATTCAGGGGGTCTCAAAGCATATATACTTCCTCTACCTACCAGTTTGTATAAACAAACATGGCCAAAACAAGAAATGTGGCAAGATACTGAATAATGATGATGATAATGTTGATAATAATGTTAATAATTAACAATAATAATTAACAATAATTAATAATTCTTTATTGCTTGTAGACTTGGTAGTACAAGTTTTAAGCATGGTCACATAAATTATATTACAGAACAATAACACACACCCACACACCACGCACACCCCCCGCCACCGCCACCGCCACCACCACCACCACCACCACCACCACCACCACCACCACCACCACCACCACCACCACCAACCCCAACCCCAACCCCAACCCCAACCCCAACCCCAACCCCAATCCCAACCCCAACCCCAACCCCAACCCCAATCCCAACCCCAACCCCAACCCCAGCCCCAACCCCAGCCCCAACCCCAACCCCAACACCAACACACACCATCACCAACACCAACACCAACACCACCACACACCAATTTAATTTATTTTTCATGTTGGTAGGGATTTGTTAAATACAGAGAGTTATACCATTGTTTCATTGTTAAAAATATTATTTGCTTGATAACGTCATTAATGTTTAGTAATTTGTTCAAATTTAATGTATATGATTATATTAATTATTTTAGATTTAATATTAAAAGTGTTGGGAGGATGGATTGAGATCACTTCAATATTTTTGGGAACTATTTAACATGTAAGATAACGTCATGGGGGACACCATTAAAATTATACACATACACGTATGAATACAGACACGTTGTTAAGGAATGTGCTAGATTCAGCGTCTTAACGTCATACCGTCTAAAGAGAGAAGACGTGTATTGCATATGTGAGTTAAAACGCTAAAAGTATCATTTAAAATGACAAGCGGTATGAAGAAACAGTTGAAGTCTGTCTGCGTGCATAGAATCTTCACCTAAATAACACGTGTGTAATTCCCAGTGAAAAAGGTGCATATAAAAGATTGTGAAAAAGTTTTATCTTGTGTCCACGTTATTTCACCCTGTACCACGACCCGAGATAACGAAAGAGTCAAAAGCTCAGCAGCATCACAATAGCATTATTAAAAAAGTGCACCAGTCTGAATCCTAAACTTAAATTTTAACTCTTGGTTTCAGTTAGTCTCTGAGAGAAGAATCTTTTAGCTTTGTTTCATCCAAAGTATGTCTGTTGAGTTTCTGTTTTTACAAAGGCAGTTATAGAATTTTATAAAGCGAGCTAAAAGGTGAAAAAAAAATTGAAAGAAAATCAAAATCAAATTTACATTTTTAGAATTACAATTTAATATTCCAGACTATGATACTTAAAACACTGCATAACCCTTGGGGCGGGAAATATAGTATCTCTTGAAGTTTGAGATCTGGTTATTACCATGCAGACTGTACTAATATTAATTATCTTTGTCATTGAAACAGATCATGAATATTTTATTAATGTATAATGAGCATGAACTTTTGGATTTATAAGTATTTGAGACATAATTTTGTTATTTTTTTCCTTGTAGAAGGAACGAGAGAAAGACGAAAGTGTTCGCAAGAATTTGGAACAGTATGGCCTTGGGAGCAAGTTCTTAGATGTTGTTGTTGCAGATTCTTCACTTCCATTGTGGCGCTCTTCAATGAAATTAGATGCTATAATTACAGATCGTAAGTCATAAGAGAGAGTGATATGGTCAGCATTTATCTAAAACTCTGTACATACAAAAACATATGTGCAACATGTCTTCTTAAGGGGTACCTAGGTGTGTGTAAAATTGAATTTGCGATAAAGCAAATGTTAATGTGAATTTAGGATTTATACACAGATGAAGTGAAATGGAGACATTTTATTTTGCTATGTATTCTTAAATTAACTGTTCTTTCTCATGCTTTAAAGAATGAAGTGTTATTTTCTTCCTCTTCCCCTCCCCTCCCTCCTGCACACTACTCCCCTCTTTTACCTTCCTCTCTCTCCTGCACGTTGTTCCCCTCCTTCACCTTCCTCTCCCTCCTGCACATTGTTCCCCTCCTTCACCTTCCTCTCTCCCTTCCATTCTCTCCCTCCTGCACACTCCTCCCCTCCTTCATCCTCCTCTCCTTCTATGCCCTCCTCCACCATCCTGTCACTGCCCCTTTCCCTCCCCTCCCATCTTACTTTGCTCTCCTCCCATCTCCCTTTGCTCCCCTCTCATCGTCTTTTGTTCCCCTCCACTTCTCTGCTTAGCAAAATACCCCATGAAAGGTATGAAATGCTGTGGTAATTACATACTGTAGCAGCTAGTGACTTTGTTTCAAGGCTATTTTAATGTATGCTGATAAGAGTGTGATGTTTTGCTGTACTAATTATATACTTTGGCACCTAGTGACTGATTTGTTTTAAACATTTTTTAATATTTGCTAAATAATACTGTGATGATGTTTTGGGATATCTTTTGGGGCAAAAGCTTATTTTATTGCGGTACATTTTTATGAGCAGTTTAATACAATGCATGTGCATCATTCATGCGATTAAGCCATGAGCATACACAGGAAGACAACTCATTGTGAGGCTATGCATTCAAGTTTGTCTTAGGTTGATTTCTCTGAAATCCAGAATGTTTTCCATCAAGGTCACATGGACCTTAATATTAAATTGTAAGTTTTCCTGCTTCTTTGCTCAGCACATTCATCCCAATATCTATAGTAGTGTTTTAATTTATGTCAGATTTGTTCACTTGTTCGAGTTACTGTTGATACACTATGTGCATTTGGCTAATCCATCCACTGCCAGTCCATTTCCATATGCAAATGCAGCAATTATGTTGTGATTTATTCTTAACTAATTATCACCTATTATATCTTGCTTTGGTAGCCACAACACATTTAACTTGTGTCTTCATCTTACTCCAGCTTCAATGTTGAGTTACATAGAAAAACAAAGCATACAGTTTCTACAAGTAGCCACTTGCTTCAAATTGTTAATGTGAATAAAACACTGGAAAATTTGATCCTCCTCATATGAAATTCCACAAAAAAGAAGTTGCAGCTCATGTTTATTCTTAATGTCCAGAATGAAATGAACAGATACTTTGAGAGGTAGAATCGGAATTGAAAAATTCAATGCCACAGCTGGTATTTGAACCAGACCCTCCGCTCACTAGGCGGGCACTTTAACCATTAAGCTACTGTGACAACTTGCCAGAATGACATTGAATTCTCCAATTAATTCGTATTTCTCCCGAAAAGCCACAGAGGGTGCCTCACATCAGAGATAATTACCCTAAGGCCAACTTACTATTATTAATTACTTATATATATATTAATTATAATTTATTTATGGCAACCAACTTACTGTTACCATCTAAAGGTTATTTAATCCCTGGACATAAAGTACTTACGATAGTAAGTCGGCCTTGGAGTAATTGTCTCTGATGTCAGATGCCCTCTGTGGCTTTCCGGGAGAAATACGAATTGGTTGGAGAATTCAATGTCATTCTGGCAAGTTGTCACAGTAGCTTAATGGTTAGAGCACCTGCCTAGTGAGTGGAGGTTCTGTGGTTCAAATCCTGGCTGTGACATTGAATTTTTCAGTTCCAATTCTACCTCTCAAACATTGCCCACACTCGGCTTGTGTGTTTAAAAACATAAACAGTAAGTTTGTTGGCATAAATAAATAAATAAATAATTGACAACTGATACTGTTGGTGAATTATTTTGCAATTTCATGCACATTTTCGCTTTTCTTCGTAAAGTAATATGTGCAGTAATTTAACATTTTATTACAGAATAAGCATTTAAAATAATATAAATATGCAGTTTTATGATATGCTTAAAGAACTGTGAACCTTGTACCATAAAAAAGAGTAGGTTTCGTGGATGGATTGAATCTCCAAAGTGAACATAAAAACCCAATAAGAGTCAAGCAGTAAGTGATGAAATAACCAAGATGGATAGAGAAATAATCAGCAATCATCATTGTATATCAATGGTTGACATCAAAGTGGCTTTTAAAAGATTGATGTAAGTTCTGAGAAATAGGGAGTGAGTAGTGTATGAGGATAGGTAGAGATGAATGGGGAAAATGAGCAAGTAGGTGCAAGGAGCAAGTTGATATGTATGTTTGTATTTTGTAATCTGTTTTCTCTGAAATTAAGCTTTTGGTGGAAAAAAATTACTAGGTCATTTAGCACATTGGAAACAAGTTAGTCACTGGGTGCTGAAATAATCCATTATCAAATGCTGTATCATTTTGTTTTATTCATGTTGTTATGCTTCTGAAATGATCAGAGCTTAAGAGTAGTCCTATTTAACCTCTTAGCATAAAAGCCAAGTTATATTCAGGCTTTTAATTTTGGCAAAATAATAGAACCCTGAGTACACTCAGGCATGTCATTTCTGAGTAGCATATATTTTAGAAGGCAGAATTAACCCATTCTATTTTGGTTTTTGGTAGAATCCTGATACTTCCTCTAGATTTTGCAGTAATATAATCTTTTGATATGCGCATTTCTGCCACCAGGTGACTGAATCACCTGGTTCAGTTGTTTTCTTTCCATGTGTTTTATTGACAGTAGAGGTTTGCCATTCAACACAGTTTCTCCTGTATTATTTCCTCACGATTTATGAAAATGGAGAGTGATGAGTTCAATTTCCAATTTATTATGTAGTGTTGCAATTTATTTCTTGTTAACTTTTGAGTGCTTTGATTTACTGCCCAATGTTTACTTCTTACATAATAGTTTAGGGAAAAAATAAGCATCTGAGAATATTGAGGTTTTCAGTCAAGGAAATATACAGAGATATTGCATTGTTGAGCTCTTAAAAATGGGTTTTATTGTTACTACCATTAATGTACCTAACCAAGTATTTCACTTTGATAATAAAAAGAGAGATGAAAAGAGAAATATCACCTTGTGAATAATCTCAATGTTAAGAGGTTGATAAATCCACTGTTTGTAATTTGGTAAGAGTAAATGGCAGTTCAACATTTACGAGGGGCGTCTCAAAAGTAACTTGCACTATTTTTTTAAAAAATAACAAAATGTTTAAATATTTTAAAAAGGATATATTTTGAAAGCTACATTCAGTACCTATCTTTCCTCATAATTTCCTTTTTTTGATACCGTTGAGACAGAATATTAGAAGACCCCAATAGAAAATCGTTCATGTAAATGTTTGTTAAAAGTGTATAAATATTAGAATTGTTTGTGTTCCATAATAAAAATAGGAGACGGTAATTGGGATCACTTCCCTAACGAGAAAGAACTATTTGCGCAGATGAATACAGCGGATGAAGACGAAAATGGCGGTGTGTCGTGTCAAAAGCGACGCCAAGAAACCGTTTACTAGCGTCGGTACCTCCGAGGTAGATGGACGTATTTTTATGTGTACGCGTCATGAAACAGTAAAAGTGGATTCATTAAGTATTTAGAGACCTTTAGTTAAATTTTGGCGATGTTAGGGAACTTGTTCCACTAACATAAGACTTTTTAATGTGATGTGATTTATAAATTGTGAACAAGAAGGTGTAAATAAAATGTGTGACTAAAGTTGGACCCAAGTGTATATGCATTCCATCTGTTACCACGACCTTGTAGATAGAAAACGAGTCTCATAGCACAGCCCATTCCATTAGTTTCATTAAAAACGGCACCAAAATGGCTTACCCAACGTGGAGCTCGAATTTAGGATGGAATGCAAATTACGGGAATTGAAATCACGATAAACATCAAGTAACGCCATATCATCGCGCCAGAAGGAAAGAAGACGCCATTAGACCATCGTTTGATATCAAGATCAGGACAACGATGCACGGATAATCAACGCAGGAAAACACCGGAGATCATCTAGCGAAGCCAACTGCCCAGGAGACGTACATAACTGGACGAAGCAGCGGAAAAAAAAGTAGGATCAAAAATTTTTGTTTTCACATACAGTTTATTTTCATTTTTATGTTACTGAGAAGTGGCAAAGTAGTGGGACTTTTAACCCTAAGTGAATTGAATAAAGAAATTAAAATGTCGCGAAAAGAGATAGAAACAGGAGTGGGGGAAGGGGCAGATAGGCCTAGTTATCAGGTAGAACCAGAAAGTGAGGAACAGCTAGCGATAGGGAAAGACCAAAGGTTATTAATGATCATGTTTGAAAGACTAGAACAAAGTTTAGGTCAAAAAATGGAACAAAACAAGGTAGAATTAGGCCAGAAAATGGAACAAAATAACATAGAATTGAGACAGGACATAGAAGAAAGTTTAGGTCAGAGTATAGAACAAAAACCAGAACAAAATAAAGAAATAGGTCAGAGTATAGGCCAGAAAATGGAACAAAATAAGGTAGAATTAAAGCAGGACATAGAACAAAGTTTAGAACAGAATAAGGAAGAGATAGGTCAGAAACTGGAGGAAGTGAGACAGAACTTAGAACAGAAAATAGAATTAGGAAGACAGGAGTGTAAAGAAAATATGAAAGTAATGGAAGCTAATTTAAAATTAGTACATAAAAACTTAAATGAGACAAAGGAAGCCTTAGAAGCTAGGATAGAAATTGTAGGAGATAGGATGGGAAAAATAGAATCAGAAATGAGAGAAAATAAGATTGTATTAGAAGGAGAAATTGCTAGGTGTAGAGAGGAAATAACAGAATGTAATACAAGTGTAGACTGTAAGATTACAAATGTAAAAGCAGAAATAACTGAGGAATTAAGGAAAGAGATTGAGGTAGTAAAGAAAGACATTATTAATGAAACTGTAGAACAAATTGTAATTCCTAAAATTAAGACGATGACTGATGTGGTGCATTCGCAACAGGATGCTGTAAATGATATGAAACAAAATCACTTAGAAATAAAGAATGATTTAAAATCAATTTGTGAAGAAATGAAAAAAGAGAAAGAAAGTTTGGCTAATGTAAATGATGTTGTGAATGCACTACAAAGGCAAGATGATTTAGATGTAAGTAATGTACAAGATGAGAGTTATTTGAATAATGTACAAAATGTTGACTCACCATACAGAGAAAGAGGTTCACAACTAAACAATGACACAACACATAACACATGTTACACCAACAGCATATTACATGAAATCACACCACCTACATTTGACAAGGAGAAGGGAGACGATCCAAAACTCTTTGTTAAAGAGATGGAAGAGTATTTTAAAGTGAAAAGGATACCAAATGAGCTTAGGATGATGATAGTTAAGAAAAGCTTAAAAAACAAGGCATTAGAATGGCTCAGGTTAACACTAGCTGGTCATGAGTCGTATAGCTCATTCAGAAATTTATTCCTATCAAGGTATTGGGGCCCAGCTAAGCAAAACTAAACTAGGGTAGAGCTAGCAACAGGTAGATATGATCCAACCAAAGGGTTATCGCTAGTTGATTATTTTATGAAAGTAGCCAACAAAGGAAAGCTATTAGACCCTAACTTGTCGGAAGCAGAACTAATTACCAGCATAACAAGACATTTCCCAGACACAGTGAGAACAGGGTTAATTGTTGCGAGGCCAGTAGATTTTGCAGATATGATAGAATTGCTGACAGCCTTCGAAACACAAAATGGTCGGCCTAATGATCATAGACATAGGAACGGTCACCCAAACTCACCCATCTTAAACCGGAGCACGGCTACAAACAACCAGAGTGAGGGAGAAGATAGAAATACTAGGAGCACCCATGAAAGGGGGAGAGGGGCACACCATTTCCCACAACCACACAATCATGGCGAGAGGATGGAGAACACAAGACAGCGGTACCACGACACAATACCAAGGGGTGAATCGAGATACAGAACATATACATATGATCGTGGAAGACCAGGATCGTGTAATCCTGCTTTGGTGTTCACATCAACATGAAGCAAGTAAAGTAATTGCTTCATTTGTTACAAATAATCTAAACTCTGGTTATATGGTTCTTTTGATTATGTCTACAAAACTTGGTATGTAAAACAGTTTTGGGGGGGAAAAAATGATTGAATGGATTAATGACATTTTTTTTCTTCAAATCATTAATAATTTTCAAAATCAAAGTTCAATAAAAATGAAACTGATCCATCTAGAACATTTAAAATATCAAGTTTTAAGCAACTGTCTAAGAATATGTGTGCAAGGTTTTAAAAAAAAATCTGCTAGGAGCTCATGCAACCATCCTACTGTTTGTGAGCATTGTGGGTTAACAGCACATGAGGACACAGCCGGTATTCTGGACCCATGTTGCATGAACTGTGGAGGGAATCATCCAACTAGCTCACGTCAGTGTCCGCAGTTTTCTGATGAAAATAGCATACAAGAGTTGTGCATTAAGGAACATCTAACTTTTCCGGAAGCACAGCGATGCTTTGAGCAGCTTAAACCTGCTAACACTACCAATTATGTGTCAGCTGCCCACTGCACTCTTGTGGCCATAGTAGGCTTGCAACACATGCCTGTTTCAGATGCCTCCACCCAAACCGACTGGCCAGAGAGTAACCCCTCCATTGTGTACAACACCTGCAGCAACAACATATTCTGCCATGCATACACCAGCTGGCAAGCCGTCAAAAAGTGCTAGGCATGCTATGAACAAAAATCGTTCCAGGGCTAAACCTAGGGCGAGTAGCCACGTGTCCTCTCGGAAATACCGTTCTTGCTCCGTGAGCCACAGAGGAGCTTCCGACTTCCAGTCATCAAAGGAGTCCACAGAGGATGGGCACTATACCAAACCAGCCAAGGTCAAAAACAAATTAAAGACGATCCATTAATCTCTTTTTACTGTGGAAATAATCCAGTGAACCGCTAATGGGTTCTGGGCTCATGTACTGGACATACAGCATTTAGTTTCTCAACATTCTCCTTCAATCGTCTGTCTACAAGAAACCCATTTGCACCCTACTCATGCTCTACACCTTTGTGAATTTTCTCTGCAGCATATCGGTGAACTAGCGGAGATGTTGCTACTCTGGTGGCACATTACATCGCTACCACCAGCATACCATTTAGCACACCACTGCAAGCTGTAGCAGTAGGTGTTTCTCTTTTTGCAATCTCTTTCTGCCGCTGATCGGTATTATACAACAGAACAATCTTTGGGCCCTTTTAGCACAGCCTCCACCACCGTTCCTCTTTCTGGGCGCTCTGAATGCCTAAAACAATTTATGGGGCTCCAACACTGATGATGTTTATGGGTGCCTTGTAACAGACATTTGAGATACATCTGGCTTACTTTTATTAAACACTGGTGTCCCTACCTTCTTATCATCTGCCTATGAAACACAGTCAGCCCTAGACATTTCTTTCTGTAGCACATCACTGGTACCACTTCTTGATTGGTTGGTACTTTCCGATCTATTTAGCAGTGATCATTACCCCATTAACATTCACCTATGAGTCATTCCATGTCAAATAGCACAAAATTTGACCTTCATGTCTCCAATTTCATTACATGTTCTGTGAATGAAAAAAATATGCACCTATTCTTTTGTTTGTCTGTAAATTATTTAGGTAAATGTAAAACATTAAATTTTCAGATATTTATGCACACCGTTCTACATAAATATAAATATCTGTGGTATTATGTTTTAGATAAATATGATCTGTAGCTCATTTTGAACATTGAAATGTATACTTTATACGTTAAGCAAAAGATAATTAGTTGATATTTCCTATTTTTGCAAAGCCATTAGCATTACAAACATCATTAACAATACAAACATTTTACTAAACATTTTCAGAAAAATTTTTAAAATGAAGCTTGATGATGCCATGTAATCCTAGGAAAAATTCAGATTGAAATTCCAAATACATACAGAGAAATTAAATAACTTACCTAGCCGTGCAGTTGAAGAGTAACACTGCCTTCATGGCCAAGAGGTACACACACTATGTGTAACTGATTGCATATCATGTATCGTCACTCTGTCAAGGTCAGACTGTTAGCATAAACACTGAAATGGGTCATTCCATGTCAAATCGAACACTTCTGAAACTTGACATACTATTTTCTCCAATTTTTTTAACGTTATCAGTAGATGAGATTAAATAACCGGTATGTTTTCTTTTTGGTGTGATACGCTTATTTTGCACTTTATTGAATATTATTTTCACGGTAAATTCGCATGCTGTATTTAATAAAAATCATTATACTGAATATTATTTGAAGTTTAGAATTTTCATGCTTGCAGCAGTCTTAAGTAAAAAAAATTACAGTTTTGTATGCCACTTTTTAGATTAACTCAAAATATAAAATAGGCCCCTTTTAGGGGGTACTATTTTTAAAGTATATTTTAATTACTAAACAATTACTTTTAAAAAACTGAAAAAAATATAATTATAGTCAGAAACATTGTGCATGACACATCCGGTGTTTACTGTTTGCATAATATAATTTTATCGCTTGTTGACCCTTAGTATGAGCTGTGGTTTTGATTGTGCTTGTGTATAATCATGGCTGATTTGGTACAACGGAGTTACACCTACTGCTTTAACCCATTCAAATAAGTTAATCACAGAGTTCTTTATAAGAAGCTAAGACCAGTGATGTCAGCAATGCTGATTGAACTTGAATTAGAAGACTTAAACTTATCTTGCAATTTGAAAGTTTATGATAATTGCCACATGAAAATTTCAAAACTTCCAAAGGAACAAACCACCACCAAGTTATGTGCCTAGTGCTAGTGAAAGTTTGGTAGAAGAACATGATAGTGATAACTCTTCATCCTCTAGTGATGCAGGGAGTATGGGCGAAACAGCTGTTACAGGTAAATTGAACAAGAGTTTAGCTGCAATAGGAGAATCTCCAATAAAGAAAAGAACACTGTCACAAAACCGCTACCCTAGAGAGAAGTTGCAGAAAATATCACAGACAATGAAGCAGAAAATATTTCATGCTACAGACTCTGGTTCATATGGAACTTCAAATAATTGTGAAATAATACAAAAATTAACAGATTCTTTCCATGAAATGGATGACAAAAATCTTAAAATATAAATACTGACAATTTTTGACAGCTGGTCATACAGTAAAATAAAACATTTTGATGTCTCAACTCACATGATATGAATATCCAAACAGGTGGCCAAAGAAAGGGGAATTTTAGCAAACCCAGATCCCAAGTCCAGAAAACGTTTGGACTTAGCTACTTTACAAAACATTTCTGAATTTTATAATTCCGATGATGTTAGTAGGGTTATGCCTGGTTAAAAGAACATAGTTTCTGTTAAAGAAAGTGGCAGGAGAATTCAGAAGCAGAGAAGACTGATACTTTGCAATCTTAAAGAAACCTATTATAACTTTAAAGACATGTATCCAGATGTCAAAATAGGATTTTCAAAATTCTCAAAATTAAGACCAAAGAAATGTGTACTGCTTGGAACTAGAGGCACTCTGTTTGCGTTTGTGCTCATCACGAAAATATTATGTTAATGATTGATGGTATAATTATTATTTATAATTAGTTAGGATAGGATTTGAATTCAATGAGCCGACAAATATTGATTTGTCAGCTCACTGAATTCAAATCCTATCCTAACTAATTATAAGAGTTGCTTGTCACAAATTATCTGCAATCTCCTATCATCTGTTATTTAAAGAAGTGTAACACATGTCCAGAAACTGAACATCTAATAGATCATTTACAACTCCTAGATGAACAATGTATCCAAGAGATTACTTACAGGCAATGGGTGACTGTGGATCGCACATCCACCTTAATATTGCCAGTGGAGGATTTCCTAGACAAATTGTCAACAAAGCTCACTAATTTACTACCACATACATTCATAGCTCAGCAACAAAATTTATTTTTCAAGGAGTGCAAACAAAATCTGGCATTAGGTGAATGCATAGTAATAGCTGATTTCTTGGAAAATTACACTTTTGCTATCCAGGATTGTGTTCAGTGGAACAATAGACAGACCACGATTCACCCTTTTGTGGCCTGCTACAAAGACAATATCGGCATAAAACATATACATTTTGTTGCTATTTCTAAATGCCCAAAACACCAGAGCTGTCAATCTTTTCCAAACAAAGTTATTACTGTGTTTGAAACAGCAGTTGGGAGTATTGCATAAAACAATATGCTTTTCAGATGGCTCAAGTGCTCAGTATAGAAATAAAACAAACTTTTCAAATATTTGTTTCCACAAAAACAACTTCCAAATTTGAGCAGAATACCACTTTTTTGCTACATCACACGGAAAAGGATTTCGTAATGGAATTGGTGGTACTGTTAAGAGACTTGCAATGAAAGCGAGCCTTCAACCTGGAATAGATCCTATCACAACACCAAGAAAACTGTTTAAATTTGCCAAAGAAGAACATTTCTAACATTGTCAACTTTTTCTACGATAGCGAACACAAGGAACGTAATACTTTTCAGTCAAGATACCAATAAGCAAAAGTAGTGCAAGACACACTTCAGTTGCACTGTTTTGTTCCGGTATCTGCATCTCAGGCATTAGTAAAATGCTATTCGTTTCAAAGTGAAGGGAGAGTGGTGGATATTTAAAAATCAGTGTAACAAGCATAATGACTGCAAGTATAAATCTATTATTGGAATTTTAAATTGTAATGTTAACTTTGTGCCATATGAAGAAAGTGATAGAATAAAGTATCCGCTATAGCTATTTCAGTGGTTCTGCTAACAGTTTGACCTTGATGGAACGACAACACATGATATGCAATCAGCTGCACACAGTGTGTGTACTTCTTGACCGTGAAGGCAGCATTACTCTTCGACTGCACAGCTTGTTAAGTTATTTAATTTCTCTGTATGTATTTGGAATTTCAATCTGAATTTATTCTGGGATTACATGGCGTTATCAAGCTACATTTTAAACATTTTTCCGGAAATTTAAAGTAAACATTAGTATTTTAATGAAGTTTGTAACGTTAATGGCTTTGTAAAAATAGGAAATATTACACTAAATATTTTTTGTTTAATGTTTAAATAAAGTACACATTTCAATGTCCAAAACGAGCTACAGATAATATTTATCTGAAAAAAAAAACAGAGATATTTGTATTTATGTAGAACGAACGGTGTGCCTAAAATATCCAAAAATTTAATGTTTTTTATTTACCAAAATGATTAATTTACAGATAAACAAAAAATAGGTGTATCATTTTTTCATTCACAGAACACATAAATTTAATATTAATGAAATCGGAGATGTGAAGGTCAAATTTTGTGCGATTTGACATGGAATGACTCCTATGCAGACACCATCCTATGCCAACACGACATCCTCACTGGATTATTTCCAAGGCTGACTGGGGGAAATTTCATTCCCTCACTCATCTTACCAATGAAGGGGTTGCTACCATCAATGAAATGGTGGAATATTTTACATGTCCTATCTTGCTTGCAGCGGATTCCACTGTTTCTTGTGGTTCCTGTACATCTCGTCACGTACCGGTACCTTGGTGGACCGAGGAATGCCATTTGAGTATCGAAGCACACAAGCATGCTCTGCGTGTTTTCAGTTCACATCGTACGGAAGAGAACTTTATTGCCTTTAAGCATTCTCATGCCAGGGTATGCTTTGTACATTGCAGTGCAAAACGCACATTCTGGAAAACCTACAGCTCTTCCCTTTTCCATCACACGTCGGCACAAAGTGTGTGGACTGCTGTTTGTCATATGCACGGCAAGTATTGCCGGACAATCACTCCCAGTCATGCTGTACAGGGCACCACTTACACTTGTGAACAGGATATCGCCAGTGCCCTTGTCGATTCTTTCACTGCTACTAGCCAAATCCAAAGATACAGTGCCACCTTTCTAACCATCAAGGAATCTGCAGAGCCGATAGTCCTTGATTTTAACAGTGTCTGTAGTGAACCGTACAATGCACCTTTTACCGTGGTGGAGCTGGCACATTCTTTGCCTCTTGCAAAGCACTCTTCTCCTGGTGCCAATGACATCCACTGACAAATGCTGCTTCGTCTTTCACCTGCGGCTTTCTCCTTCCAGCTGGGCATTTAGCACTGTATCCGGTGTCAGCATGTTTTTCTGTCTTCCTGGCATTTCATCCCCATCTCTCAGTCCGGAAAGCACCAGACACTTCCCTCTAGCTACTGCCCCATTTGCCTAACGAGTGTCATTTGTAAGACCTTCAAACGGATGAGTAACACAACCCATTTGTGCGATGGCTAGAGACGAATAACATGTAAGCAATGTTCAGGGCGGTTTTCATCACCATCTTCCAGTGTCGACAATCTGACACATCTGGAGGCTTACATACAAAATGCGTATTTCATGAAGCAGCATGTCGTGGTTGTCTTCTATGATCTGGAGAAGGCCTATGACACTACATGGCGCTATGGCATCCTCTGTACTCGGTTATGGTTTCCATGGTCACTTAGCCATATTCCTTTTTAACTTTTTACAACTTCGCTGCTTTCATGTCCGCATTGGAAACACACTATCACACAAAATTATCCAGGAGAATGGTGTGTCCCAGAGGTTGATTCTGACTGTAACACTTTTCGCTGTTACGATTAATGGCATCGCTGGTGTGGTGTCCACCTCTAAAATTCACGTTTTAGACACCCTTCGTCATACTGGTATCTGTCTCGCTACTGGGGCTTTCCACACCAGTCGTGTCAAGCATGTGTATGGTTATTCTAGCGAGCCTCTCTCTCCCCCTCTCTTCCTCTCTCTCCCTCCCTCTCCTGCTCTCCACCTCACTCTCCCCCTCCCCCACTCCTCCTTCCCCCTTGGGCAGTGACCCTCATCCTGGGTAGGGCAATGTGTGCCATGCTGTTTGAAAACTCCACGGCAAGCCTGCCAGTTGCGATGGGTCTTCGTCCGGTCACCATGCATGTTGACAGCCCATCCTGTACACATCTTGAAGACAGCCTATGGGGTTCTATGACTGCTGACCTTCCTGGCACACCTCCGCAGTGACATTGCTCCTGGCGTGCCCAACCACAATCTCTTCCAGGGTTACTCTGCAGACTCCAAGATGTTTGCTGGGGCTACGGAGTGTTGTGCCGTCTTGTCTGACTCACAGGACTCCCCTACCAAGATTGACCATCACATCGTGGCTCTTGAGAGCGTCCAGTCCTAATATCAGTTCCTCATCCACCCTTGCGACGAATACCCACAACTTATAACACTCTGCCCAAAGGTCAACTTCAGCCAGGCCTCATACTCCATAGGCGAGGTGTTGCCAGATGCCGTTACTATCTGGTAGGACCGATTTGGTTTCCTTGATGGTAAGCCCTCTGCCAAGTCATGTCAGATTATGGTCATGGCTGCATCGGTTTCCACCAATATCCGGTATCACTTCCATAGTACCCATCCATCTGCGATGAGGCTGTTGTCCATCCTCCTATACAATGTCCACAGCATCACTCATGGGGTTGGTGATGGCGACCCCAATGTACCCCTCGTCACACCAGTGTCATTTGTTTTCCACCTGCTCTTCAGCCAGGTGTGGACAGTCCCTCGTCAGATGTCCTAACTGGCCACACCCACAGCACATACCACTGGAAGATTTCCGTTGACGTCCCTGGGTTCTTCCTCTGTCCCTATCATATTGAATGCTCCTTGTCTTCAAGGTTGTCAGTTGTTACCTTGGCCACCTCCATCCTAATGTGGTCTGCAGTGCATCGTGGATGGTCTTGTAGTTGCTGAGCATCAGACATCGATGTATCTCAACGTCATGCACCCCATCGACAAAGGAGTAGGCAGTTTCTTGGTACATGTATCTGTCCAGGAGGTTCACTTGTTCAATGGTCAGGGTGAACTCCTGCAGCATCTTCCCTGGCTGTTGCAGCCTCAACTTGAGCTGACTGTGATGGGCTGCAGCCAGATTGTGGTGTTGAAACCGATTTTCTAGAACAACCCAGATGTCTCTGGAAACTGCTGACATCGGAATTGTGTTGAGTACTTCTGCCACCCATCCCTAGCTTCTTCCTCTGCTGCCATCAGTTGTAGGTGGTAACAGTGGGGAGTTCTCATTAGAAGACTTGAAAGTTTGATGTCCCATTGTATTTGGGTGGCTTGACATGTGCGGATGTTGTGTTATGTCCGAGGGTTTTGGCCTTCAGTTTTTTAAGTTTTTGCCAATCATTTGTTCAGTTTCTTGGCACTGCAGTCAAATCTGCCTTCCAAGGCACTAAGCCATTCCACTACATCCTCCAGCATACTAAGCCATTCTCCAATGTCTTCCAGTGTATGAACACAGTCAAGGTCGTTCATCTTCCCACCGGGTTCATCCACGTCTTTCATCACCCTACCCAGTGTTCGTCAATAGCTCTGTTTTCATCTCGGAAATTTCTGTTTTCATCTTTTCCATTCCGGAACTCAATTTCATTCTTCATTTCTTCCATCACGGAATTCATCATTGTTACTTTGCTTCCCATCTTCTCCATTCCGCAGTTTACATTTTTCAATTCAGCTTCCACTGTTTTCTCCATCTGCAGCATTCTGTATTTCATTTCTGCTATACTAGCCAACAGTTTCACAAGCATTGCTTCCATCATGGTTTTCATATCTTGCTTCTGACACCAGTGTGATAAGATAACAAGTCCAGTTATTTTTATGTCACCTTATTACCTCTAAAGCTGAATCACAATTCAGGACATAGGAACTCTCAAGTGTTCTGTTGTGTCGTAACCTTGACACAAATGCCACAAACACTGCTCAACTGTTCATATTCGCAAACAACTCTGACAATTAACTAACTCTTGCTTAGTCAAGTATTACCAGCAACTTTTCTAGCGACTGAAATTTTTCGAAGCTTCTGGCGTAAAAGGTACCCACAAGTCAAAAACTTCTAGAACTGTGGAACAGTGTTTGTTCTGAGCCACTCATTGTTGTGTCTTGCATGGGAGTGATCACATGGGCAGAGTGTGAGGTAGCTGTCACTTAATCCTCCTTTGCGTGCAGCTGTTGCAACAATACATTAAGGAAAGTTTGGTCCACCTAACATACAATCTGGTAATGTTGCCAACTACAGGCTTCTTGATACACAATGTCGCTAAACCATGCCAATTTGACATTAAGAAATACACTACATCCCCATAGTAGACAAAGAGGTTGGCAACTATGAATCAGAGAGGAACACTAGTAATGGAACAAAAGTGCAATCTAAAACTGAAACAGTGGAACAGAAGTGTGAACTAAATAGTGAAATAATGTAAATAAAGGAGACATAATGTGAGACAGAATATTAAAAGACCCCAAAAGAAAATCGTTTATGTGAATATTTGTTAAAAATGTAATTTGTTTTTTGATGTTGGTATGAGTTAGTCAAATGACGAAAACGTGTTGCAAATGTTCATTGTTACGAACAACTAAGTTAGTTTAAAGATGTCATAAATATTTCCATATTTGATTTTAATATATATGTATGTATAGATATTAGAATTATATGTGTTTCATAATAAAAGTAGGGGAGGATGGTTAGGGATCGCTTCCCTTATAAGAAAGAACTATATGATGGACGCATACACGGATATATACGAAAAAGGCGGTGTCACGTGAGGTGACGCCATAATCTGCCCACTAGCGTGTGTGTAATCAAGGCATAAGGACGTATTGGTGTAACGTGTGAACATAGAACTTTCACCAGACTTTCATCAAGCATTAGTTCCACTAAATAAAAAAAGTGGAAAGGTTTTAAATCATTTAAAACGGTGCTAGGAGGATTTATTTTAATGTAAAATATAGAAAAAGTGTTAATAAAATAATACATGGTGGTGAAGAAACATCGTATGATTTTTCATTCCATCCGTTACCACACCCTGAGATCACAAAGATTTCAATAGCTCAAAGACCCAACGAAGCTTAATTACAAAAACGGCACCAAATGGCTTGCCCAATGTGGAACACGAATTTTGGTTGGAAAGGAAATTACGGGAAATGAACTTACGCGAAATACCAAGTGACACCATATCTTCGCGCCAAAAAGAAAGAAGACGCCATTAGACCATCGTTTGGAATATACCATATCAGAACACCGATGAACAGATACTCAACGCGGGAAAACACCAGAGATCATCTAGAGAAGCCAACTGCCCAGGAGACGCACGTAACTGGATAAAACAACGAGAAAAAAGTAGGACCAAAAATTTTTATTTCTATGTTACTGCGAAGCGGCAAAATAGTGGGACTTTTAAGCCAAAGTGAACTGAATAAAGAAACTAAAATGTCGCGAAAAGAGAGATATCTAGTAACAGGAGTAGGGGAAGGGGCAGATAGGCCTAGTTATCAAATAGAAACAGTAAGTGAGGAACAGGTAGCAATAGGAAAAGACCAAAGGTTAATGATGATTATGTTTGAAAGACTAGAACAGAATATGAAGGAAATAGGTCAGAAAATGGAACAAAATAACGTAGAATTGAGACAGAACATAGAACAAAGTTTAGGTCAGAAAATAGAAGGAGTGAGAGAGGACTTAGAAAATAATAAAAAAGAAATAGGTCAGAAACTAGAACAGAATAAGGAAGAGATAGGTCAGAAAGTGGAGGAAGTGAGAAAGGACTTAGAGCAGAAAATAGAACTTAATAGGAAAGAATTAGAGCTAGACTTGGGAAAGAAAATAGAATTAGGAAGACAGGAGTGTAAAGAAAATATGAAAGTAATGGAAACTAATTTGAAATTAGTACATAAAAACATAAATGAGACAAAGGAAGCTTTAGAAGCTAGGATAGAAATCATAGGAGATAGGATGGGAAAAATTGAGTCGGAAATGAGAGAAAATAAGATTGTATTAGAAGAAGAAACTGGTAGATGTAGAGATGAAATAACAGAATGTAATGCAAGTGTAGACTGTAAGATTACAAATGTAAAAGCAGAAATAACTGAGGAATTAAGGAAAGAGATTGAGGTAGTAAAGAAAGACATTATTAATGAAACTGTAGAACAAATTGTAATTCCTAAAATTAAGACTATGACTGATGTAGTACATTCGCAACAGAATGCTATAAATGATATGAAACAAAGTCGCTTAGAAATAAAGAATGATTTAAAATCAATTTGTGAAGAAATGAAAAAAGGAAAAGAAAGTTTGGCTAATGTAAATGATGTTGTGAATGCACTACACAGGCAAAATGATTTAGATGTAAGTAATGTACAAGATGAGAGTTATTTGAATAATGTACAAAATGTTGATTCACCATACAGAGAAAGAGGTTCACAACCAAACAATGACACAACACACAACACATGCTACACCAACAGCATACTACATGAAATCACACCACCTACATTTGACGAGGAGAAGGGAGACGATCCAAAACTCTTTGTTAAAGAGATGAAAGAGTATTTTAAAGTGAAAAGGATACCAAATGAGCTTAGGATGATGATAGTCAAGAAAAGCTTAAAAAACAAGGCATTACAATGGCTTAGGTTAACACTAGCTGGTCATTAATCATATAGCTCATTCAGAAATCTATTCCTATCAAGGTATTGGGGCCCAGCTAAGCAAAACCAAACTAGGGTAGAGCTAGCGACAGGTAGATATGATCCAACCAAAGGGTTATCGCTAGTCGATTATTTTATGAAAGTACCCAACAAAGGAAAGCTATTAGACACTAACCTGTCGGAAGCAGAGCTAATTACCAGCATAACAAGACATTTCCCAGACACAGTGAGAACAGGGTTAATTGTTGCGAGGCCAGTAGATTTTGCAGACATGATAGAATTACTGACAGCCTTCGAAACACAAAATGGTCGGCCTAATGAGCAGAGACATAGAAACGGTCATCCAAACTCACCTATCTTAAACCGGAGCACGGCTACAAACAACCAGAATGAGGGAGAAGATAGAAATACTAGGAGCACCCATGACAGGGGGAGAGGGGCACACCATTTCCCACAACCACACAATCATGGCGAAAGGATGGAGAATACAAGACAGCGGTACCACGACACAATACCGAGGGGTGAATCGAGATACCGAATGCATAGATATGATTGGGGGAGACCAGGAGACCGTACCCATCAAGTGAATCACATACAATTCTGTAGGGAATACTTAAACAGCCAAAGGTCGTCATACAATAGGAGTTCACACCAAAGGGGCAGAAACCAATGGAACACCGACAACGTAAGACAACAGGAACAGAATGAAAATATGCCGAATAGGACCGATGCTGCACAGAATACAGAAACAACAATTACCTCTAACGCCCAGGAAAACTAAGTACAAGTCAACTTTGTGTCCCGGAAGTTGACCTGTGTGGCAGTAGGGGCGATATTGACCAACATTGTATAGGTACCTTGAGGAGACAGGCAAGTGAAAGGAAGGAAATAACCAATCCACCAATGATTAGGCTTAAGGTATGGGGTATCGAATTGCCAGCAATTATTGATACAGGAGCCAGCACATCAGTATGTGACGAACAGCTGTTCCAGGAATTAATAACGAAGAGAAATGCTGAATTCTTGCCTGTGTGTGGAGTGTATTGCAGCACAGCGATTGGCAAGAAAAAGGAACATGTTAAATACCAGGTAAGGCTGGTAATAGAAATCAGAAGCTGGAAGTTCGATTTTATTGCCCTAGTAATACCTAGACTAACAGCTACCCTAATCATTGGCAGTGATTTGCTTAATCTTTGGAGGTCGGTGATCGATTATGACCCACATGAATTTATTATCAAGGAAGGAACCTCAGAGTGCACCACGAAGTTCCTGGAGGAAGAAACATGCCAGGAGGAAGCAGACCAGACAGGGATCCATCCGGATGAGCAGTTTTTTGTGGAGAACATCAATGTCCACAAGAATAGGTTGGTAGACCTAAGGATAAGTAAGGAGAAAACAGGTTGGACGAGCGAGGAGGAAACTAATGTTTGCAGCCATTGGATCTACACAGAAGACGAGTATGCTACCTCGAACAACTACCAACCTGAACCACTACCAACAGATGAAGAAGAACTGACGTCACAGCTAATCGACGAGAAGATCTGGGGAGCACATGGCATCTCTGAAGAGGAAAGGAACCAACTTAGAAAAATATTAATTAAAAACAGGAAAGTTTTTAATAAAAAGCCAGGTACATGTAATAAGTATGTACATACTTTTAAAGTCAAAGATATCACCCCCTATTCACATAAATCCAGGCCCATCCCCAACTCCATCAGGGAGGAAGCTGACAGAGTGATCCAGAAAATGTTGGCAGACGGAATAATAGAACCGTCGGACTCATGTTATGTGAATCCAGTGGTATGGGTCCACAAGAAAGAGGGAAAATTGAGGATGACCATCGATGCAAGGAAAATAAATGCGCATACCTTGCCAGATCATTACAGGCCTGAGGGGGTAGACCAACTGATATCAAAATTGAAAGGAGGTCAACATTTTACTAGTCTTGACCTGACAGCATCATTCTGGCAAATTCCTCTTCATCCAGACGTCAGGAAATATACCTGCTTCCTGCACAAAGGAAAGGTGTACCACTTTTTAAAATGTGCCTTTGGATTATCGACCAGTAGCAGTGCACTACTGAGGGCTCTTGACAAAGTTTTCGGGGATACTATCGAGGCTTTCGTAACGCAATATGTTGACGATTTTTTAATATACAGCAAGGATCCCGAGTCACACTTACATCACATAGATTATGTATTGTCCAAGTTTCAGGTAAGCAACATGACCCTGAACTTGGAAAAGTGTGAATTTTTTGTCAAAGAGGCAAAATTTCTAGGCCACATCATTACGCCTGATGGTGTACAACCTAATCCGGAGAGAGACCACCCCCACGTAACTTGAAACAGTTGAGAAGGTTTCTGGGCATTTTACAGTACCAGTCAAAATTTGTGATTAACTACGCTAAGGAATTAGTACCCCTTAGAGAACTGTTGAGAAAGGATACCAAGTGGGAATGGAATGCCGAACACCAGGTAGCCTTTGAGAAAATCAAAGAACTTTTTAAGCACAGTATTCTCCTGGAACGACCGGATCCAAATTCACCTTTTCTAATATACACCGATGCTAGTGCGCACTCATATGGAGCAATATTGGCACAAGAAGATGCAGATGGCAACAAACATGTGATTGCCACAGCTTCTAGATTTCTAAACAAGATAGAAGCCAATGCCTGCATAACGGAATTAGAAATAGGTGCACTCCATTTTGCGTTACAAAACTTCAGGCAATACATCTACCATTATAAAATAATTATATATACTGATCACGTAAGCCTGTCCTTCATCCAAAAATGCAAGCTAACCAACTCCAAAATCTTGAGGTACATACGCGAAATAACATCGCATGACATAGAGGTCAGACATATCCCAGGCAAGGAGAACATCTTTAGTGACTTATTGTCAAGATTAAGATCGGAAAGTCACATACCCAAGACGATATACAATCCACACCATGAAATTAAAATCATGCAGATAAACAGTAAGGAAAGCAACAAAATCTTACAAGACTTCAAAAACATGGCGAAGCTACAGCAAGAAGACCCTGAATTGAAAAGGCTATTCGACAAGGCTCCAGACATAGTACAAAAATTGGAAGCCAAGATAGGGAAATTTAGGAACATCCTCTTTAAATTACATGGTCACGACGTAAGGAAGTGGAAAATGATGGTACCAAATTCCTTACAGGACAGGGTTATTTTGGCATTCCATCACTCGATGCTTCACTCTGGTACTGAGCGAACAATGCTTGCAATTGAGGAAGTACTATACATCAAACATCTTGGCAAGAAAGTCAGGAAGTTAATTTCCTCATGCGACCTATGTCAGAAGGCCAAGCCAATCAATGTAAGATACGATGTCGTTCCACAATCCATCGTGAGAAACGAGAAAAATGCATTAGTGTGCATCAATGAACATGGCGAGCTACCAAGGGGGAGAGATGGAAACAGATACATCTTCGTCATGTTTGATGTTTTCACAAAATTCACTAAGATATACCCCATTAGGAACATTAAAAGTAGGACTTGCCTGAACAAAATTGTAAAAGACTACATCCCAAAATATGGGAATATAAAAGCTATACTATCAGGTAATGCTACAATGCATAAAAGTAAATTATTCCAGGACACCTTAAGAACATTAGGAATAAAACTATACTATTCCTCAACTTATTATCCTCAAGGAAATCCGACAGAAAGAACCATGAGGGATATAAGTATATATTTCCGCCTACTTTGCCACAAAGACCACACTTCCTGGACGGAAAAATGCGGATACATAGAGGAGGTGATTAACCATTCGGTGAACCCCACGACCAAGTTCGCCCCAATCGAATTGATGACCAACACAAAACCCAAGAGATTGACAATTGACATTGACACTACAATGGCCGCTCAAAGGGAATTGACAGAGAAGGAAAAATGTCAATTGGCATTCAGAAGGTTACAGCAAAAGGCAGAAAAAGGGAGAAACAAGGTAAAAAGATTTATTAGGAAATGGTCCCCACAAGTTGGAGAAAAGGTGCTCTTAAGAAGCCACAAAGCATCCAAGGCATCTGAGAAAAGATCTGGAAAGATGGAACTACTGTACACTGGACCACTGGTCATAACAAAACAGCTGGGTGACCATACGTATGAGCTACAGAATACAAATGGCAAGTTGGTAGGAAGATATAAAAATAAATTAAAACCATACAATGAAAGGACCAAATAGTCTTTGCCAACAAACATGTAAGGCAGGAATAGTAGAGATGATGGAAAATAATAATTTTTAATGGGTTACTTATAGAAAATTATGTTCAGATTGGAAAATACAACAAGAAAGAAAATCAACATAGTCATTGGCTATATTGACCACAAAGAGCATTGTCAACAAAGACAGATGAGGACACTGATTGTCATTAAAGAAGTGAATTATAGCGACGGAAAATAATGTGTTTTTGACATAAGAATGTCAGGGACAAAAATAAAAAGGAATCAATTGTGATGACAAAGATAAAGTATTTTTGACACAAAGGTGTCGAGGGTGAATTGAGAAGAAAAATAATACAATTGCAGAATAATTATAAGTATAGAAGTTTTCTCTTATAGAGATAAGAGATAAAGAGGTGACAATTAGTGAAGTAAGAAAAACCATAGTCAGAAAAGCAATGCCCATGAATTAAGATGGATATAGCCAATGCTAGGCTTGAAGAAATGTCGAACTAAACAATAGTGAATAAGAACCCAATTACAATGGTATTAATAGTAACATCAGAGTTTAAGAATTGACTCAACAACCTGCCTATACATAATAAGCTTTCAAAACAAAGAAGGCAAAGAAAATAAAATATTGCCATAAATATGATCATAATCATTAGCTCAAGATTTGTATCCTGTTTTTCTCTCCTCATAACAAGGAACAAAAGTCAAAAGCCACACAATAAACCATGATACACTTAAATTATATTTATGTCAATGTCAAATGTAAAATCTTAGGAATATGTGTTGTATAATAACTGAACATATATTGTATAATAACTGGATATGTTGTATAATAACTGAATGTGTTGTACAATAACTGAATATGTATTGTATAATAACTGAATATGTGATGTATAATAACTGAACATGTATTGTGTAGTTACTGAATGTGTGAAATTTATAAAGACATGCTGTGTCATGCCAAAACAAAAGACAAAAACAAACAGCGAGGAAGACTGTAAAGAAAAAAAAGTACTGTACAAAGTGATTGTATCATAGGAATAGGGAGAAGTATTGTATTGTGTTTCAAGATTGTAAATATAGGTGACAACTTGAAAAACAAAACAAGGGGCATGTGAGACAGAATATTAGAAGACCCCAAAAGAAAATTGTTTATGTGAATATTTGTTAAAAGTGTAATTTGTTTTCTGATGTTGGTATGAGTTGGTCAAATGACGAAAACGTGTTGCAAATGTTCATTGTTACGAACAACTAAGTTAGTTTAAAGACGTCATACATATTTCCATATTTGATTTTAATATATATGTATAAATATTAGAATTATATGTGTTTCATAATAAAAGTAGGGGAGGATGGTTAGGGATCGCTTCCCTAACAAGAAAAAACTATTTGATGAACGCATACGCGGATGTATATACGAAAAAGGCGGTGTCACGTGAGGTGACGCTATAATCTGCCCACTAGCGTGTGTGTAATCAAGGCATAAGGACGTATTGGTGTAACGTGTGAACATAGAACTTTCACCAGACTTTCATCAAGCATTAGTTCCACTAAATAAAAAAGTGGAAAGGTTTTAAATCATTTAAAACGGTGCTAGGAGGATATATTTTAATGTAATATATAGAAAAAGTGTTAATAAAATAATACATTGTGGTGAAGAAACATCGTGTGATTTTTCATTCCATCCGTTACCACGCCCTGAGATCACAAAGATTTCAATAGCTCAAAGACCCAACGAAGCTTAATTACAAAAACGGCACCAAATGTTAGCAGAAAGTGTTTCAAAGTGAAGATTTCCCTTTGTTTATTTCCTTTAGCTGTTATTATTAATGGAAACTTGCATTTCAAATAATGTTTCAATCACCTGTAATTTGTGACAATTACTTCCAGTAAAATGCAATGTTTAAAGCATTCCATTTGCCAATCACCTGCTACATGTAATTCTTATAAAACTTTGTATTTGTTTTATAAACGTACATCATGAAATATATCCCAATTAAAGGTTATCTACGTACTGCACAACTGCATGAGCTTATAATTTCCCGGTTTTTTCAGGTTACACGGTTTACGTCTGAAACGCAACTTTTTCTTTTATAAATGTATATTTATGAAATATATTCCTATTTAAGGTTATCTACCTACTGCAAAACTGCATGAGCTTAATATTCATAGTTATTTTACGTTATGTGGTTAATTTGTTTATACAGTCACACAATTCCAGTGCTTTCCCTTTTTCTTCTCAAAAGAAGGGTGATGGCGCCTGTGCCTCCTTACATATGAGTTAAATGTGCCCGAGCACATAAGAAAGTTGGACAGCATTGGCATAAGGTATCTAACTGGCTGTTAAACTATTGTTGACATTATGCACCACTTTAATGTTGTTAATTGATTGATTTGTTTTAATAACAATAAGTAGTCAATTTAGAATCATTAAAATTATATGAATTTGTATAAATTAATTTCTGTTTACCATTGTTAGACGAAAAAAATTAAATTTGTCTATAATGGCACTGTTTTCATTTGAGAGATGTGCTTATAAACTGCCAGTCACACAATTCCAGTGTCGCACATCGTGCAACTTATGTGCTACTACCACTGGCTACATTCATTTTTCATACTTTGGTGTCCTGTGTTACACAGTTCCTAAGCCCTTATTTGGTAACATTAGCTGCAATCTTTACAGTTGTAATAGATTACAGTGTTTCATCGCATAATCGTCACACTTTTTATGCTTTCTTCATAAAGTAAAAATATACAGTGTGACCACTATGCAAAGATTACATTATTTAAGACTGGTCGTGTTAACAACTAGTGTACAGTAATGGAAGTAAGAGAATCTGAGCATATTGAAGCATGGCCACTTTACGCTATTTGTAGTTGACAAGAAAGGAGTGGAGGAGGGGAAACAAAAGTGACGCTGACACTGCCATGCAAGCACCTACTCCTGGAAATAGGAAAAATTATTAAAAAAACACAAATATATTACTTTGGGTTTGTTGGCTTAAGACTCATCTATTATGTACAAAAGCCTTTACGATACTGTTGAATCTCATATACTTTTTAACTGGAATCAGTATTATTGAACTTGGCGGTTTTAGGACCACAAAAAGAGTGCCTTGCACAGATGGTAGATACCAGTTGCACTTTCATTTTGCGGCAGTCTCTTTTACATTTTTCACCCATTGAACACTCCTTTTCTGTAGCTCGATTACTATTCTGTTCCATGGGTGCAGTCACTCTCAATTTAGAACCTGCTGTATAAGTTCTGTGTTTTCCCATACTGGTGTTTCACAAAATAAGCACTCATCAGAATAACTATAGAAACAAACAGTTGTACACAAATGAATAAGATAGTTATTGACTTGGTGCATCTTAACTAAAAGGTTCACATCCATTGTCGCTGTGTTTGCTTACTGCTTAGTCATACCTGCTAATTCTGGTGCTTTAGGTACAGGTTGCAGTGGTGCTACGTTATGTTTCAATATTTCTCATTATGGAACACTGGGAATGTTAATGCGATGATTATGGGGTGAAATACAGAGAAGGGAATTAGCTTCTTGTATGTTTACAAACACCAACTACAGAATGGGATTTTCACTTACTGCAAGAAGATACTTATGTGGTATTCTCTGCTTTATCTTATTCTATACTGTGCTTATCTATTTATAGATCACTATAAAGATGACCTCTCTTGTTCAAAGTGTATATGTCTTGCCTAAGATTCACAAAAACATGAGCACATTATTATTTATTTATGCCAACAAACTTACTGTAGGTGTTTTTAAACATACATGTGTGGGCAATGTTTGGGAGGTAGAACTGGAACTGAAATTGCCACAGCTGGGATTTTTCAGTTCCAGTTCTAGGTCTCAAACATGAGCACATGCTTAACACAGCACAAGACAAACATTTCAGCCATACTTTACTGGGTGAATGTTTGTGGAAAGTCCCACAAGATGTCTGCTTACATTTACCAGCACTGAATCCAACCACCTAGTTTAAACCTCAACATGGTATGTGATTTTGCTGCAAGGGGTAATGAATCCATTTTAGGAATACATGTCCACCTACACGTGAGCATTTAAATCATGACCTAACAACTTTTTAAATGGCAATGTGCCCTAAGCGATGGTAGATCCTGAAAGTACAAGGTACAGGCATAATTTTAAGGCAAAAAAAAAAAAAAAAATTGGATTTTTCATGATTTTTGCCCAGATTTCATTGAGCCTCCCCTTAAAAGAGAAATTTATTATTTTTATTTCTGTCAAAAAATGGATGAATATTCTTTCAAATGCATAAGGCAGTGCCGTCCAATGTGACGCTTGTGATGTATCTTTCTGGCCCCCTTTATAAACAAATTTTTACTCCAACGATTTCTAATATTCAAATTTCAAAATAAAACCACTTCCTTTCGAATCTCTTCCTAGCACATACCCATGAAGTATGTTTTGTACAACTAAGGCTGTATTCATTACTTCCCTAACCAGTGCTTTCCCTTTTTCTTCTCAAAAGAAGGGTGATGGCGCCTGTGCCTCCTTACATATGAGTTAAATGTGCCCGAGCACATAAGAAAGTTGGACAGCATTGGCATAAGGTATCTAACTGGCTGTTAAACTATTGTTGACATTATGCACCACTTTAATGTTGTTAATTGATTGATTTGTTTTAATAACAATAAGTAGTCAATTTAGAATCATTAAAATTATATGAATTTGGATAAATTAATTTCTGTTTACCATTGTTAGATGAAAAAATTAAATTTGTCTATAATGGCACTGTTTTCATTTGAGAGATGTGCTTATAAACTGCCTTAATTTTTTTATAAGGAATGCTTTATTTTTTATAAGCTATATTTCTTATGCGAATAACTCCATTTAGAAAAAAAGAAACAAACAAAGGGGAAAAAATACTTTAAAAAATAAGTGTCTGTAATGGATTTCTCCATTTAAAAACCTTAAATGGGAAAAAGGAAGTTTCACAGACCTTGAAAAAATATTTTTAACAAAGCCTAAATTTTACATTTTGTTTATAGCACCATACGGTATTCGAGAATCTCCAGAACGCATAGGCAGTGTAAAAAATTATCAGATCAGCCATGAGCATCTGCAGAAACACATTCCTGCAAAAGTGGAGTACGGGCTGTCGAGTATCTATAATGACCTCTTTAAATTCTCCGCACAGCATCTGCAGATTGGAGGGAGGCTTGTTTGCTGGGTCCCAATAGTCAGGTAAGATTTTTTTTTTGTTGTTTTTATAGAAACAAACTTGAGAATGGTGGTGTTATACAGTGTAATAAACTCAATGTGATACTTATTGTGATCTCCATTTAAGGAGTGAGGTATTAATTTTCATATTACGACCCCTTTGGTTAACAGTTGTGAGCTATCATTTCTGTCAGCAGTTAGGGTATTTTTCTTCTTCTTCTTCTTTTTTATTTTTTTTAATATTTTTTTTTTTTATTTTTTTGCTTTCACAGGCAGTGCAGTCATTTACACCTTATTATTGTAAATTAATAAACTACACAATATTCTAGGTTTTAAGAAGTAATAATGTATTCACATAATCAGGTAACATCAATGAGGACATTCATGGTCAAAATAACTTAAAAATTCATGTAATCTAAGTATATATATATATATATATATATATATATATATATATATATATATATATATATATATATATATGTGAGTAAATAGGTAGCTATATTTATTTACATTTCAGCCTTTATACATGTTAATTACAATTCAATACTGCTTGAATGTCTAACCCTATAATCTAATATAATGCAATATAATTTTGCACACTTCCCTGAGTTGCTGTATTTCCATGGACCCATAGCATCTAACACCGTGGTTACCAAGCTATTAGGTCCTAATTACTACTTTTCTTTAAAATATCTACATTTTCTTCTTTCTCGTTATTCCTGATTTTCCTTAGCCATCTATTCCTAACTAAACCTAGATATTTTTGTATTTCTATATTAGTTTTATATATTTTTCTGTTAATATTGGTTTAAAATACCTTAATAAATAAGCTGATTTTCTGGCAGTACTGCATAAAGTGTCTACATTAACTTTCAAACAAAAATATGATTTGAAGCTTTCCTGGCGACGAACATATTCAAGTTGTTCTCGGGCTTCAAGCCAGGTGTAGTGATGAAGAGCTATCGACGTTTCAGGAGTGTACATCTCTCCCATCTTCAGGATGATGAATGACTAATGATTTTTTTTTTTTTTTTTTTTTTTTTTACCGTGGAGGGGAAAAAACCCGTTACAGGCGGAGGCTGACATGCTGAGGCCAACAGTGTGAGGGTCCCTGCGCCCTGAAGGGGGAGGGTTACTCACTAAAAAACCCCTCCACGTGTTAGTTCGTACAATGCTAAAGTTTTCG
This sequence comes from Tenodera sinensis, assembly GCA_030765045.1. Lineage (NCBI taxonomy): Eukaryota > Metazoa > Arthropoda > Insecta > Mantodea > Mantidae > Tenodera > Tenodera sinensis. The sequence goes on from CM060962.1 coordinate 163,496,923, forward strand.
TGCATCATCGTGCGTTAGTCGGGTCCCGCATAGCACCCCAGTTAGTAATTGAGAGCTTTAAGCTGGCATGAATTTCATGCGAGCGAGTCAAATGTTGCTTTTTGGTAATGCCCATGAAACCTGGACATGACCAAGAGAGATAAATGCATTGTTAAATTTGTGTTGATATGAGACGCAATTACGCTTACTTATGATTAGGTTGCACAGGCATAGGCCTGTTAGTCATGATGTAATTTGTGCAATGCTTAAGTCTAGGGTTGCACAGGTTTTACCTGCAAGTCGTTATGATATCTGCTAATGTTAGTGCTAGCATACCTGAGGTTACTCGTGCAATTTGAGCTTATTTCTAGTGTTGCACAGGTATTTACCTGCCAGTCATTATACTATCTGCTAATGTTAGTGTTTGCATACCTGAGGTTATTCGTGCAATGTTTCAGCTTATATCTAGTGTTTCATAGGTGTTTACCTGCCAGTCGTTATAATATTTGCTAATGTTAGAGTTAGTGTAACTGAAGTTAATCGTGCAATATTTGAGCTTATATCTAGCGATGCACAGGTGACAAACCTGCAAGTTGTTGTGAGATAAGCTAATGTTAGTGTTAGAGTAAAAAGATATTTTCGTGCAATATTTAGGCTTATGTCTAGTGTTGCACAGGTATGTACCTGCAAGTCGTTAGAATCAGCTAGGTCTGTGATTTTTACGCATGCTTAATATAAATGTTATCGTGCTTGATTTCTTCTTTGTCTGCCCTAGGCAGGCAGGTCTTGTATAAGCGTTTGTCCTGGTCAATGACTAATGAAGGGACCAGTATATGTACTGTCCGCTAGTACGTACCAAGTAGAAAACACCTAGTCTAATGTGTACATGGAATCTGTGTTTTCTGAGCCGATCAATTTCCAACTTTAAGGCTGGTTTCCAGGAGGGACTAAACTGAAATCCAGCATCCCGGTTCAGTGTGATCTTCTCAGAGGAGATGCATAGAGCCTCCTTAACCCTATGTTCCCAGAAACCGCTACATTTTGCCACAATGGTCGTTTCTTTGAAGTTAACTTTGAGGTCTTTTTCAAAGAAGTGCTCTGCCAGCCCTGACTTGTCAGGCTGCATTAAGCGTATGGACCGTTCGTGCTCCTTGACTCTGGTGGAAATGGTCCTGCCGGTTTGCCTTATGTACGGCGTCCCACATTCACGGGGGATACAGTATACCCCTGGTACATTAAGGTCGAGTTTGTCCTTTACCAGTCTCGCTAGGTGTTTGAAAGCAGGGATGATAATTTATTTTATTTTTTTTTTTTTTTGTAAAATCACATTCTCTGTGGAAAATTGTTAATAGAAGAGTGAGTAGAGAAAGAGATGTGAATGTGTTATCTAACATTGGGTAGAGAAAACACTGTGAATGTAATACGTAGCATTTCTGTTTCAAACACAGAAAATTGTATGACTTATTTCTGGAAGAGTGAGTAGAGAAACAGATATGAATTTGTTACCCAAAAGTAAGTAGAGAAAATGGTGTGAATGTAATACGTAGCATCTCTATTTCAAACATGCACAAAACTGTATGATTTATTTGTAGAAGAGTGAGTAGAGAGAGATGTGAATGTTACCTAAAAGTGAGTGGGCAAAATAGTGTGAATGTAATAGCATTTCTATTTCAAACATACAGAACATGGTATGACTTATTTATAGAAGAGTGAGGAGAAAAAGAGTTATGAATGTGTTACCCAAAAGTGAGTGGAGAAAACAGTATGAATATAACATTTGGCACTTCTATTTCAAACATACACAACATGGTATGACTTATTTGAAAAGTGGGAATAAATTATTTTTTTTGGTGTAAAATTGCGTTCTCTATGGAAAATTGTTCATAGAAGAATGAGTAGAGAGAGATGTGAATGCATTATCTAAAAGTGAGTAGAGAAGACAGTGTGAAAGTAGTATATAGCATTTCCATTTCAAACATACAGAAAATTGTATGACTTATTTTAAAAGAGAGGATAAAAATGCTTCCTTTTTTGGGGGGGTAAAATCACGTTTTTCATGGAAAATTGTCTCGAGTGAATAGAGAAAGAGATGTGAATGTGTTACCTGAATTTGAGTAGAGAAAACAGTGTAAATGTAATATGTCAGATTTCTATTTCAGATATACAGAAAATTGTATAATTTGCAGAAGAGTGAATAAAAGCATTTTTTTATATAAAATCACGTTTTTTCAGGCAAGACACCAATGTAAATAAACTTAAGATGCAAAACCCTATCTGAACACAAAATTTGATCAAAATTTATAGAACCATTTCCGAGATACACATAATATATGCAAGAATTGCTCTGTGTAAGAGGGAATAAAAAATGTTATTTTTTGGTAAAATTGCTTTTTTTTTAAAGGAAGACATCTTAATACATATATAGGTAAACTTAAAAAGCAAAATCTTATATGTATACAAAATTTTCACCAAATCTTTAGAGAGAATCTTTCTGAGATACCAGGAATATATATAGGTACAAGAATTGCTCTGTAGAAGCAGTATAATATGTGTTGTTAGCTAATGCTGGATTTCTGACAATGAAGTCATTAATCCTCTTGCTCTCCAATATTTTTCACTGATGATATTGAAGAGAGCAATAGCAGTATAGTAAGCGTTTTTTAGAGAGCACCATATTTTTATGTTTTGGCGGTCACATCGCTCTCTCACAACCCCCAGAGTGTCTGGAGGACCACACCTGTCGTTGGTTTACGGGTCTCACCGACCTGATCGGGAGAGTTATCAAAATAAATTCACCGACCATATCCTCTGATCACCAATCACAGGACGTATTACATGCCATTACAGGTCAGCATGTTAGGGGTTAAGATTTTATAGAGAAATGAAGAGGTTGGAAAAATAAAGACTCCCTAGCCCTCGGGAACCCTAATAGCATCGGGGTCGGAAGAGAACAAGAGATGACCAAGGTAAGGTCAAATAGAAAAGTTACAGTGAGGAGCAAAACACCAGTAAGTGGAAGTAATGTTCTGCTCAGCTTGGGTACCTTGTGGTCGCTATTCACATATCCCCTAGACGGAGACCCCTGAGTCAAGTATAATATAATATGTATATAGTATAATATGTAAAATCGTGTATTTTCAGGAATTATACCTATATAGATAAACGTAAAAAGTAAAACCCTATCTGAATACAAAATTTGATCGAAATCGTTAGAGCAATTTTCAAGTTGTGCGGAATATCTTATATATTTAAACGAGCAATTCTTGTATATATATATATTCTGTGCAACTTGGAAATGGCTCTAACGATTTTGATCAAATTTTGTATTCAGATAGAGTTTTGCCTTTTAAGTTCATCTATATAGGTGTAATTCCCGAAAAAACGCGATTTTATATAAAAAATAACATTTTTTTATTCCTGCTTCTACAGTGCAATTCTTGTGTATACTCACGGTATTTCACAAACGGCTCTCAAGATTTGATTAAATTTTTGTATACATGAATATTACATTCACAGCGTTTTCTCTACTCACTTTTAGGTAACACATTCACATCTCTTTCTCTACTCACTCTTCTATAAACAATTTTCCATAAAAAACGTGAATTTGCACCAAAAAAACATTTTTATCCGCACTTTTAAAATAGTCACACCATGTTCTATATGTTTGAAATATAAATGCTATTACATTCACACTGTTTTCGCCTCTCACTTTTAGGCAACACATTCATATCTCTTTCTCTACTCGCTCTTCTCCAAATAAGTATACAATTTTCTGTATGTTTGAAATAGAGATGCTGTATATTACATTCACAGTGTTATCTCTACTTACTTTTAGGTAACACATTCACATTTCTTTCTCTGCTCACTCTTCTGTAAACAATTTTGCATATAAAACGTGATTTTACACAAAAAAATGTATACCCAGTTTTAAAGTAAGTCATTCCATGTTCTGTATGTTGGAAATAGAAATGCTATTACATTCACACTGTTTTCTCCTCTCACATTTAGGTAACACATTCACATCTCTTTCTCTACTCACTCTTCTACAAAGAATTCTCACAATGTTCTGCATGTTAGAAATGGAAATGCTCCATATTACATTCACAGTGTTTTCTCTACTCACTTTTAGGCAACATAGTCACATCTCTGTCTCTACTCACTCTTCTATGAACAATTTTCCATAAAAAACGTGATGTTATACGCTAAAAAACATTTTTATCCCCACTTTTAAAATAACTCATACCATGTTCAGTATGTTTGAAATATAAATGCTATTACATTCACACTGTTTTCTCCACTCACATTTAGGTAACATATTCACATCTCTTTCTCTACTCACTCTTCTACAAAGAAGCCATAAAATTTTCTGTATGTTTGAAATAGAAATGCTACATATTATAAATATAAATGCTATTACATTCACACTGTTTTCTGCACTCACGTTTAGGTAACATATTCACATCTCTTTCTCTACTCACTCTTCTACAAAGAAGTCATACAATTTTCTGTATGTTTGAAATAGAAATGCTACATATTATATTCATACTGTTTTATCTACTCACTTTGAGGTAACACATTTACATCTCTCTCTACTCACTCTTCTACTAATAAGTCATACATTTTTCTGTATGTTTGAAATAGAGATGCTGCACATTACATTCACAGCGGTTTTTCTACTTACTTTTAGGCAACACATTCACATCTCTTTTTCTACTCACTCCTCTACAAAGAAGTCATACAGTGTTCTGTATGTTAGAAATGGAAATGCTGCATATTACATTCACACTGTTTTCTTCACTCACTGTTAGGTAACACATTCACACCTCTTTCTCTATTCACTCTTCTTCAAAGAGGTCGCACAATTTTCTGTATGTTTGAAATAGAAGTGCTGCATATTATATTCATACTGTTTTCTCTACTCAATATCAGGTAACACATTACATCTCTCTCTACTGACTGTTTTACAAATAAGTCATTAATTCACATCTCTTTCTCTTCTTTCTTTCACTGACTACCCTCCCCTTATGTAGGTCTTACAAGCCAGCCTAGGCTCGGGGAGGAGAGGGACCTCTGAACCAGAGTGAAGACCTGGAGGCAGGTGATCAGCTAAGATGGTGGTGAGGAAGATTATATGAAATGCAGTCGAAATGGATGATGGGAAGGGTGACAATGGAGCAATTGGTGGAATGAATGGCGGGGGAAACCGGAGAACCCTGAGAAAACCCACCCAGACGCCGCTTCGTAGGCCAGCGGTGTAACCACTCAGCCACGGTGACTCAGGGAAGGATGAGGAATAATCCTGGTTCCTATTCTCCAGCCGGAAATTGAACCCGGGACCCCTTGCACAGCAGGCAGATGCTCTACTAACTGCGCTACGGGGCCAGCCCTTCTCTTTCTCTACTTACCGTTCTATAAACGACTTTCCATAAAAAACGTGATTTTACAGAAAAGAATTTTATCTTATATATTTAAACGAGAAATTCTTGCATATACATATATTCCGCGCAGCTTGGAAACGGCTTTAACGATTTCAATCAAATTTTGTATTCAGATAGTTTATCTATATAGGGGTGATTCCTGAAAAAAACCCGATTTTTCGCGTAGCAGCACATTCACTCACTCTTCTACAAACTATGTTCCTGGAAAAAGACTGTTATTTTACATACAAAAAATGTTTGGCCCCGCTTCTTAAATAAATCAAAGAATTCATATCATCTATAATTAATCTCGAAAGCCGCTTGCTCTATCACCTCTATATTCGGCACATATATGTATTTTTTCATGGAGCTTTTTATGCTGTTTTACTATACAATGTATTACTTTCACATCGTTTTCTCTAATCGCTTTTCTTTTACATAGCAACTTTCGAAGGATCACTATTTACTCTCATGTTAACGTCATATAGCGCCATCTTGTAAATTTTTGAGGTTGTACTTTCTTTGTTGCTATGGTAATGTTAGATATGTTTTTCTTTGGTTAGACCAATTAACTAATACAGGTTATTTAAAACGTGTATTTCTGTCCAAAGTGCGCGGTTTAAAATGCCTAGAAAACGTTTGAGAAAAACATTTAACTTTAGTTTACTCAGCCATGGGTCATCTCTAGAAAACACCGCAGAAAATCCTCCCAACCAGGATTATCGAACTTCGCCCAGTCAAGAAACGCTGCCTTTAGTTCGACCCACACGTGCTGCAAAGGTAAGATGCATACAAAATGTATCTAAAATTATAAGTGCAGAGAGATCCAATGATATAAATGGTCTACAAGAACGTGCTCGACTGCGTGTGTCACAACGTGTGGCCAATGAAAGTGTGGAACAACGGGGGCAGTGTCTAGAAGATATGCGACAACGTACCTCACAACGTGTGTCCGGCGAAACTATTGAGCAGCGTCAGCAACGTTTACAAGATCTGCAGCAGCGTGCGGTGAAACGAGCAGCCACAGAAAGTAGTGAGGAACGTCAGCAACGTTTACAAGATCTACGGCGGCGTGCGATGAAACGAGCAGCCACAGAAAGTAGTGAGGAACGTCAGCAACGTTTACAAGATCTGCGGCAGCGTGCGGTGAAACGAGCAGCCACAGAAAGTAGTGAGGAACGTCAGCAACGTTTACAAGATCTACGGCGGCGTGCGGTGAAACGAGCAGCCACAGAAAGTAGTGAGGAACGTCAGCAACGTTTACAAGATCTACGGCGGCGTGCGGTGAAACGAGCAGTCACAGAAAGTAGTGAGGAACGTCAGCAACGTTTACAAGATCTGCGGCAGCGTGCGGTGAAACGAGCAGCTACAGAAAGTAGTGAGGAACGTCAGCAACGTTTACAAGATCTGCGGCAGCGTGCGATGAAACGAGCAGCCACAGAAAGTAGTGAGGAACGTCAGCAACGTTTACAAGATCTGCGGCAGCGTGCGGTGAAACGAGCAGCTACAGAAAGTAGTGAGGAACGTCAGCAACGTTTACAAGATCTGCGGCAGCGTGCGATGAAACGAGCAGCTACAGAAAGTAGTGAGGAACGCGAGCAACGTTTACAAGATCTGCGGCAGCGTGCGGTGAAACGAGCAGCTACAGAAAGTAGTGAGGAACGCGAGCAACGTTTACAAGATCTGCGGCGGCGTGCGGTGAAACGAGCAGCTACAGAAAGTAGTGAGGAACGTCAGCAACGTTTACAAGATCTGCGGCAGCGTGCGGTGAAACGAGCAGCTACAGAAAGTAGTGAGGAACGCGAGCAACGTTTACAAGATCTGCGGCAGCGTGCGGTGAAACGAGCAGCCACAGAAAGTAGTGAGGAACGTCAGCAACGTTTACAAGATCTGCGGCAGCGTGCGGTGAAACGAGCAGCCACAGAAAGTAGTGAGGAACGTCAGCAACGTTTACAAGATCTGCGGCAGCGTGCGGTGAAACGAGCAGCCACAGAAAGTAGTGAGGAACGTCAGCAACGTTTACAAGATCTGCGGCGGCGTGCGGTGAAACGAGCAGCTACAGAAAGTAGTGAGGAACGCGAGCAACGTTTACAAGATCTGCGGCGGCGTGCGGTGAAACGAGCAGCTACAGAAAGTAGTGAGGAACGTCAGCAACGTTTACAAGATCTGCGGCGGCGTGCGGTGAAACGAGCAGCCACAGAAAGTAGTGAGGAACGTCAGCAACGTTTACAAGATCTGCGGCGGCGTGCGGTGAAACGAGCAGCCACAGAAAGTAGTGAGGAACGTCAGCAACGTTTACAAGATCTGCGGCAGCGTGCGGTGAAACGAGCAGCCACAGAAAGTAGTGAGGAACGTCAGCAACGTTTACAAGATCTGCGGCAGCGTGCGATGAAACGAGCAGCCACAGAAAGTAGTGAGGAACGTCAGCAACGTTTACAAGATCTGCGGCGGCGTGCGGTGAAACGAGCAGCCACAGAAAGTAGTGAGGAACGCGAGCAACGTTTACAAGATCTACGGCGGCGGGCTTCGCAACGCATGGCCACAGAAAGTAGTGAGGAACGTCACCAACGTTTACAAGATCTGCGGCGGCGTGCGGTGAAACGAGCAGCCACAGAAAGTAGTGAGGAACGCGAGCAACGTTTACAAGATCTACGGCGGCGTGCGGTGAAACGAGCAGCTACAGAAAGTAGTGAGGAACGTCAGCAACGTTTACAAGATCTACGGCGGCGGGCTTCGCAACGCATGGCCACAGAAAGTAGTGAGGAACGTCAGCAACGTTTACAAGATCTACGGCGGCGTGCGGTGAAACGAGCAACTACAGAAAGTAGTGAGGAACGTCAGCAACGTTTACAAGATCTGCGGCGGCGTGCGGTGAAACGAGCAGCCACAGAAAGTAGTGAGGAACGCGAGCAACGTTTACAAGATCTACGGCGGCGGGCTTCGCAACGCATGGCCACAGAAAGTAGTGAGGAACGCGAGCAACGTTTACAAGATCTGCGGCGGCGTGCGGTGAAACGAGCAGCCACAGAAAGTAGTGAGGAACGCGAGCAACGTTTACAAGATCTGCGGCGGCGTGCGGTGAAACGAGCAGCTACAGAAAGTAGTGAGGAACGTCAGCAACGTTTACAAGATCTGCGGCGGCGTGCGGTGAAACGAGCAGCTACAGAAAGTAGTGAGGAACGCGAGCAACGTTTACAAGATCTGCGGCGGCGTGCGGTGAAACGAGCAGTCACAGAAAGTAGTGAGGAACGTCAGCAACGTTTACAAGATCTGCAGCAGCGTGCGGTGAAACGAGCAGCCACAGAAAGTAGTGAGGAACGCGAGCAACGTTTACAAGATCTGCAGCAGCGTGCGGTGAAACGAGCAGCCACAGAAAGTAGTGAGGAACGCGAGCAACGTTTACAAGATCTGCAGCAGCGTGCGGTGAAACGAGCAACTACAGAAAGTAGTGAGGAACGTCAGCAACGTTTACAAGATCTGCGGCGGCGTGCGGTGAAACGAGCAGCCACAGAAAGTAGTGAGGAACGCGAGCAACGTTTACAAGATCTGCAGCAGCGTGCGGTGAAACGAGCAGCCACAGAAAGTAGTGAGGAACGCGAGCAACGTTTACAAGATCTGCGGCGGCGTGCGGTGAAACGAGCAGCCACAGAAAGTAGTGAGGAACGCGAGCAACGTTTACAAGATCTGCGGCGGCGTGCGGTGAAACGAGCAGCCACAGAAAGTAGTGAGGAACGTCAGCAACGTTTACAAGATCTGCAGCAGCGTGCGGTGAAACGAGCAGCCACAGAAAGTAGTGAGGAACGTCAGCAACGTTTACAAGATCTGCAGCAGCGTGCGGTGAAACGAGCAGCTACAGAAAGTAGTGAGGAACGTCAGCAACGTTTACAAGATCTGCAGCAGCGTGCGGTGAAACGAGCAGCTACAGAAAGTAGTGAGGAACGTCAGCAACGTTTACAAGATCTGCAGCAGCGTGCGGTGAAACGAGCAGCCACAGAAAGTAGTGAGCAGCGTCAGCAACGTTTACAAGATCTGCAGCGGCGTGCGGTGAAACGAGCAGCCACAGAAAGTAGTGAGCAGCGTCAGCAACGTTTACAAGATCTGCGGCAGCGTGCGGTGAAACGAGCAGCCACAGAAAGTAGTGAGGAACGTCAGCAACGTTTACAAGATCTGCGGCAGCGTGCGGTGAAACGAGCAGCCACAGAAAGTAGTGAGGAACGTCAGCAACGTTTACAAGATCTACGGCGGCGTGCGATGAAACGAGCAGCCACAGAAAGTAGTGAGGAACGTCAGCAACGTTTACAAGATCTAAAGCGGCGGGCTTCGCAACGCATGGCCACAGAAAGCAATGAAAAACGAGAGCACCGGTTAGAAGAACAAAGACGTCGAGACACGAGACGTCGCGCAGCTTTACAAATAGATTCTTTACAAGTGCGCCATTAATGCGGATGTGCCATGTCACACCTTAGGACCATTTGATGTTTTGTGTACCCATTGTGCTGCATTGCATTTTCCCGAGGAACGTATTTCTAATAGTATAATTGCATGGACGAATTTTAATGGAGCCGCCAAAATTTTCTAATGAATTAGTACGTCTCTTTTTGAACCGTCACCCACTTTCGGAAGAATTTCATAGAAAAATAAGAAACATAAATGCATCTTTTGCACTAGCGTCCTTCAATGTGGAAGATGACAGAACAATAAACAGCCACGGCATCTATAGTTTTATTGCTTGCGGACAAGTATATCATAAAATGAATATGACGGCTCATCCAACACAGAACGATGAAGGTGTTTTTGAGCGACCACTCTACGGCCAACTGTACTTTTTAGATGCCAATGATGCCATTAACGAAAGAGTCAACCATCCGCTTAATTATGGAATTAGTACTTCGGTGACGCAGTTAATAGAGTACATTATTCGAGCACACAATAGTTATGTACAAGGCTATATAATGATGCGAGAAATAGAGGAGGAAATCAATAGGATAAGTTCTGCCCAAGGAATACCTCCACCATACGTTAAGCTTTTATTTAGATTGCCAGATCAGGCTGACCATAGAAGGTTTAATATACTGCCTGTAATGATGTTTGTGCAGTGTTTATACTTAATGCTTAACCCCTAACATGCTGACCTGTCATGGCATGTAATACGTCCTCTGATTGGCAATCAGAGGATATGGTCGGTGAATTTATTTTGATAACTCTCCCGGTCAGGTCAGTGAGACCCGTAAACCAATGATAGGTGTGGTCCTCCAGACATTCTGGGGGTTGTGAGAGAGTGATGTGACCGCCAAAACATAAAAATATGGTGCTCTCTAAAAAGCGGTTACTATTACTGCTATTGCTCTCTTCAATATCAAAAAATATTGGAGAGCAAGAGGATTAATGACTTCATTGTCAGAAATCCAGCATTAGCTAACAACAATACTTAATGCTGATCAAAGCTTTCCAGATAACGAAATGATTGTTCACCAGCGAAATAAAAAAATCGTTCATTTAAAGAATATTGACAAGCGAGTCGAGCCATTTACTTATCCATTATTTTACCCGGATGGTATGGATGGTTATAGTACAGATTTTCGGCTGAAGACTCCATATGCTAGCCGCAGCCATTTAACTCGTCTTGAGCTGGCAAAATACAGGCTATCTTTTCGACCTAAGTTCATTAAATAATTAGTGGAAGCACCATCAACAGAAGCGCCCGATTTACGACAAATTTCATTTAATGCACTACATTTCGGTGGCAGGTTATTTCAACAATATTTAGTGGACACTTTCATTCGTGTAGAGCGTGACCGTATTCAATGGATAAAATATAACCAAAACAAGATTCTCGCAGAACAATATACGGGAGTAACCCGTTTCATTAATAAATTAGCCAAAACAAAAAATGCAACTGTTGGTGAAAAGATTATCTTACCTTCCTAATTTCCTGGTTCGACAAGATATTACACAGAAAATTTTGAAGATGCAATGGCTATTTTTCGACGGCTTGGATCACCTGATTTCTTTATCACTATGACTTCGAATCCAAACCGGCCAGAAGTAAAACAAGCATTGAAAATAAAATTAGATGACGGAACAACCTTGGAGCAGCTTCCACAAAATCGTCCTGACATCGTGGCTCGAGTTGCTAAGTTAAAATTTGACCAAATAATAGAATATTTGGATAAAAAAGAAATCTTTGGAAAGGTATCGGCTTTTGTATATACTATAGAATTTCAGAAAAGAGGATTACCACACATGCATTTGCTTATCATTATGGCATCTGATGACAAGATTCATCAACCAGAAGAGCTCGATGACTTTATTTCATCAGAAATACCCGGAAATGATGACTTAGAGTTAAGAGAACTCGTACTCAAATGGATGATTCACAATGTATGTGGAGAATTAAATCCTAACGCAACGTGTATGATTAAAAAAAACGGAAGAAAAAAGTGTCAATTCGACTTTCCTAAATCCTTCCAACAAGTAACATCGTTAGTAGATGATGGAAAGCCAAATTACCGTCGACGCTATAACCCACAATTGGATCCTCAAAAGTTCCCAGTTTTCACACGAACAAGCAGTTTATCGCAAAGACGTAAATGGTCGTCGTGTAACACGAGATAATCGTCATGTAGCCCCCTACAGTGCATATTTATTGAAAAAATTTAACTGTCATATTAACGTTGAGTATGTAGGGAGTATTTTGGCTGTGAAGTATCTTTATAAATATATTTATAAAGGACACGACTGCACATAGATCAAAGTTGTAGAAGATCAAAGAACATTGATTTATAATGAGGTGAACACATACATTGAGGGACGTTGTGTCACGCCCCCAGAAGCATGCTGGCAATTGTTTGCTTTTGAAATTCAAAAAAAAAGTCAGTGTTCAACGACTGGATATTCATTTTGAAGACCTTCGAACTGTGAATAACACCCAGTATCAGACATATAAGCAGGCCTGCTTAGCGCGTGGGTTAGCCTACGATGATCAACAATGGATAGAGGGATTACGAGAATCTGCATTGTCTAAAATGCCTATAGCAATGCGAAGCCTTTTTATACAAATTTTTTACCGATGTCCCGAAAACCCAAAGCGACTATGGGAAAATTTTAAAAACAACTTGGCAGAAGACTTTATATATGCAGCACAGCGAAATGGACAATCTATTGAAAATGCAATTAATCGCTGCTACAAGATTATTGCTCATAAGTTAAACACAGAAGCAACGGAAGGTAGAAACTTCCAATACTGGGTAAAAACGTTTGACTTTGATGACATTGAGAATTATGATCTTGAAGTTAATCAAAATACTCTGAACACAGATAATTCAGCATTATTAGGAGAGCAAATGTACCAACTACTGAGAGGAAAATAAATAGAAATTGTTAATGCCATTCTTAAAGCTGTAAACAATACAAATGGAGAAAAAAGTGCTTTTTCATTGACGGTCCAGGAGGTACTGGAAAGACCTTCATCTATAAAACTGTATACCATATGCTAACTGGAAAATGTTACAAAGTAAAATGTATGGCTTTTACCAGTATTGCTTCGATTTTGCTGCCTAATGGTCGTACTATTCATAAAACATTTGGACTAAAAGTACCTCTAACACCAGACTCAGTCTCGAGTATCAAGCCTAACTCGTCGAATGCAAGAAAATTAGCAGCAATAGATGTTTTTCTTATGGACGAAGCTCCGATGCTTCCAAAATATGGATTAGAAAGCATTGACCAACTTTTAAGATTAATTGGAAATGATAATCTCCCATTCGGTGGTAAGGTTATAGTACTTGGAGGAGATTTTCGCCAATGTCTGCCTGTACAGCCACGATCTAATAAATCTGAGTTGTTAGATCTTTCTATTAAGCGATGTTCATTATAGTCCCTTTTTAAGAATTACAAACTAGAAGAAAATATACGCGTTGATATAGAGCAACGTGAATTCGCTGATTATTTACTAAAGTTGGGCAACGGCGAATTACCATTAAATACAATGGAAGAAATAGAATTGCCACAAAATATCATTTCAAACAACAACTGCTTGTTGACTGCTTTGCCAGTGAAACTTATGAGGGAATGAAAGATAGAGCAATACTAGCACCACTCAATAAAGATGTTGACACAATTAATGAAGACATAGTTGCCAAACTTCCTGGAGAGTACAAGATATATTACAGTCATGATGCGGTGAAAGACCAATCCGAAGGAGCACTTCAATTTACAACAGAATTCCTTAATACTGTCAGCATTTCAGACTTGCCACCACACGAATTGAAATTGAAAAACAATTCTTTAATAATGCTGTTGCATAATTTGGATGTATCAGAAGGTCTGTGTAACGGCGTAAGACTCATTGTGACAGGTCTCTGCAATAACATAATAAAGGCAAAAATTGTTACTGGTGAACAATCCGGCAAAGAAGTACATATACCTAGAGTCACTCTTGATTCATCGAAATGTCAACTTGGATGTACCATGCAGCGACACCAATTTCCGGTGAGATCTGCATTTGCCATGACAATACACAAATCTCAAGCCCAAACTTTCGAATTTGTTGGAGTGCTGTTAAGATCATCAGTTTTTATGCATGGCATGTTGTATGTAGCACTTTCCAGAGTAAAGCAACCAGCCACATTAAGAGTACTCCTCCCAAATGAGAATCCTCGACATACTCGCAACATAGTATGGAAGGAAGTATTAGTTTAACACCCGTTTTCACAATGGTGAGAGTGGTTCTAAGAACACAATTTTATAACTTAATAGATGAACTATAAAATTAAAACCATAATGTATAAGAATATCTACAATAATCTACAATATAGTGTTAAACTAAGTGCATTCATTATTTTTTGTTTGTTTTTGTTCAATTACTGCAGTTCTATGTAGATACGATTCCAAAATATTCATATACAATATCGTTGATGTAACATATTTTGTCTAAATAGGTATCTAATCTCATAGTATCGAGTAATTGGAATAAGTAGAGTGATTGGTAAACTCCTCCTATTCCTATTACTACATAAACAGCTAAACTGTAGATAAATTACTTGTATAAATATATCAATAAATATTTATATGGAAGCAGGTCAGAGTCTACCCAGGTGTATGTCTATGTTCATCACTGGGCGTCTTAGGCTGAAATGATGCTGCTATAAGATATATTTTATATCTATTTCTGTATATCTCGTATCTCGGAAACGGCTCCAACAATTAAGATGAATTTAGATTTATTTAACATTTTGCGTTTCAATTTTATATAAAAAGTATCTTATCCCCTCCCCCAAACCATCCCCCCAAAAAAATATGATTTAAAAAAAGCAAAAGAAAAGCCGAGCAAAGCTCGGTCGCCCAGGTACTATTTATATATATACAAGAATTGCTCATTTAAATATATGAATATATGATTGTGTTGCTGACATTTTTGATAATCCACTGACTGCTTAATTATGATGTGTATATGTATGTTAGTGATGTTTATAGCATGGCATTTTTTAACTTCGTTCTTGTTACAGAGAAGACTACAAGGAAGAAGATCTTCCCAGATATCCCTGCTTTCAGTTAATAGCTAATTCAGAGCAAGTCCTAACCACTTACACCAGTCGTCGACTTCTTACCTTTGAAAAGATATGTAATCCTGAGGTAAGCATTAATACGTGTTTTGTATTTTTTATATGTATGGAGGAACCTGCAAATATTGAGATGGTTCTTTCTAAAAATTTGTGGTTTTCTTAAAAACCTATGTTACTTTCACCAAAATATGAAGTTATCTTGCATGTATTTGGAGTTGCTGATGAAAGGTGCTAGGAGACGGACGTGTTTTGCGAGCGCTCGCGAGAAGGCAAGAATGGACAAATTGGGACTAAAAATAGAGGGTTGGGAGATGAGGGATACATTTAGAGTTGGAAGGAAAGGTCAAAATCCGAGACCAGTGATTGTCCGGTGTGCTACAATGAAAATAAAATGGGCAATTTTATCAAATACTAAAAAATTAAAAGATTAGGGGAAAAAGACAGGGAAATCAGAAACATGTTACTACAAGAAATGAAGAATGCTAGGGCCAAAGGAGAAAAAACTTTTGTTCGAGGTCTAGATTTGTGGATAAATGGAAAAAAACAGGACATGCGTCAGCGAAAGTCTACCCACGTGACAGAAGAACAAAGGCAAGCAGTATCCAGGGACAGCAGGGAGAAACCGTATGAGTCACCAAATTCGAGAGGAGGAGCTAGTGGAGCAACGACTACATCACCAAATACGTCACAATATAAGAAAGATGGAGGGGAGCAGACATCACTCAACATATCACCGAGCAAAAGGCTTCAGCCGTATAAACAGCTGACTGAAGATGCCAGAAGAGATGTGCTTGCAGCGACAGCAGGTTTGGATGTGTGGAGAGAAACAGGTCTCAGCATTGTATCCACAGACGGAGGAAGTATTATGCAAGTACGAGACCATGATGGGGAGGAAAAAAAGATGGAAAGGTTAACTAGGAGTAAGGCAAAAGTGCAACAATTCAGGTTTGAGAGAAAGGGATCTGTATAGGGAAAGGATTTGTGGGTTATATTCTGGAATATTGAAGGCTGATGGGGCAAGGTGAAAAGTGGAGAAATTTATCAAATTCTAAATCTAGCGGATGTGATAGGTGTGGTGGAAACTTGGTTGTTAAGAGATGATAATGTGGATTTGAGTGATTTTGACTTTTATGGGAAATGTGGCACTAAACAGAAAGACAAAGGTAGAGGTTCAGGAGGTGTAGGTTTATTAGTGAAAAAGACCCTAAAAATTAAGGTGAAAATTTTGAATGAACTAGGTGAAAAATCAGTTTTGCAGTGTGTATTAAGTGGACTATGGGAGAGGGAAAGTGTATATGTGGCAATAGTGTATAACCCGCCAAATACCTCAGAATTTTATGACACTCAGCTATTTGTTAAGATGAGACAAAACATGGAAGAAATATTTAACAGGGGCATACATAAAGGATTTGTTATAATGGGTGACTTCAATGTAAGAGTGGGGGAAAATCAATTGCAATTAATAGACTTTGAAGGGGAATTAAATGGTTTAAGAAAAGAGGTGGAGGAAAGAAGAAGAAAAGATAAATGTATTATTAACGAAGGTAAAAGACTAATAGAATTTTGTGAGGAGAATAATTTGATAATGTGCAATGGGGTGAAAGGAAATGTCAGTTTAGGAGAGTATACTTTTATGAATAAAAATGGTCAAAGTGTAATAGATTATATTCTATATTCAGCAGATCTAGATGAATACTATGTAGACTTAGAGGTCCTAAATATAGTTAGTTCTAGTAACCATTTTCCCTTAAGGGCAGTATTCAGAGGTATGGATAAAGAAAATGAATTATGCTCTGAGCAGAATGGAATAAAAATGCATAAATATAAATGGAAAGATGAGGAAGCAGAAGTATTTTTGGAGGAAAATTAGGTTGCTTAGGGGAAGGATAGGTAAAAAAGATTGGACAAGGCTACCAAATGAAATTCAAGCAATGAAGTTAATGAGTGTAAAAACTAGGGAAAATTTAATTGAAATTGGGAACTTTTTGGATAAAGTAAGAGCCAAATGGTTAAGGAAGATAAGTTGTTTTCTAGTGCCTTGCATCTGGCAATGAAGCCATTAGCATTCGTGCTTTCCAATACTTTTGAACTGTAGTTTCCTCTGATCTTAATGCTTCACAGGTCTTCAAGTGGTCTTCGTTCATTTCTGCTGGATCGTTACACAGGACACATATTGGTGAAGCTGAGATACCTATTCTGTAGAGATGACTTGATAAGCAGCCGTGATTTGTCATTAGTCAGAAGGCTGCAACTGCCGTTTTCCTTGGTCTCTGGGGGATTATATCTGGGTTGGAAAGTAGTGCAATCCATTTTTTATCTTTGGCATTTGTTTCTATTTCTTGTAGGTATGAATGAGAAAATTTTTTAATGATCAAGCGTTTTATTGAGGAATATGAGAAATTGAATTTAGACTTTTGTTTTATTGTTGTGCCTTTCGTTGCAAGTGAGTCTACAGTTTCATTCCCCATGACTCCACAGTGTGCTGGAATCCATTGGAGATGGACAGTCTTATTAACTTTTTGGAGTTGTGTTAACATTTTGTAGCATTCTCTAATTTTCGTTGACTTCTTTGTAGTATTTGAACATATTCCCTGAATTGCAGCTTTAGAATCCGAAAGAATTACTGCCTTGTTAAATTTATTTAAGGGAAGATTTAATAATTGTCGGAGAGCAATGTGTATAGCCTCTATTTCTCCATCATAATTTGTTGTGTCTCTGCCAACAGAATGATAAAAGGAAAAATGTGAACACCTAACTCCAGCTCCAGTAAGGTTTTCTGTGGAGGATCCATCAGTATATATGTGCAGCCATTCTTCTGTGGGATATCTAATATTGATTGTTTCCAGTGCTAGAGGTTTTTGTATTTCTTTGGGTGTGTCTGATTTACTTATTTCCTCTATTAATTCCAAACTGAAGGTAGGTTGCAATAATTCCAATGGATTTTCTCTTATAAGTAGATTTTCTCTGGTGTTAGGAATGTTCAATTTGGATTTAATCTGTGTTACCTTTTCTAGGAAACTACTATGAGTTTTAAGGATTGAAGGGGGAGGTTCTCTTCTGTCCATTTAGAGTTTGGCAGTCGTAACATTTTCTCGTGTTGGAGCAATGCTTGTTCTTCTATTTTTGTTGTTATTGATGGGGTCCGTGTTAAGGCAAGCATGGCATCAATAGGTGTGGATTTAATTGCTCCAGTGATTAGGCGAAGAGCCTGATTTTGTATTTGTTCAAGTTTATTGATGTTAGCATTTGCTGCTGTTATTAAAGCTTCAGAACAGTACAAGAGGTTGTACTTACATTTTGTAAGTTGTGTTAAGGACTCTCCTTGAGCAGCCCCATTTAGCACCAGCTAACCTTTTCAGGATTTGCAGTTTCTTTTCAACCTTTTCTGAGATGTTTGTTATATGTTTTTTCCAACCTAGCTTTCTGTCGAAAGTGATGCCTAAGTATTTGGCATCATCAACTGCTTTGAGTGGTTTATCATTATAACTTATGTTACTATTAACTGGTTTGTATTTTAGTGTAAATAATTCATAATTTGTTTTTTCCACATTGATAGTCATGATACAGATAAATCAGGCATAGCTCACCACTTTTGGTCATGCAACCATAATATTAGCCGAGATATCAAGCTTTTAAAACCAGCAAAAAATTATTGGGAGTTAACAATGTGAGAGAACATTTATATTATTAAGGATAGAGATCAGTTAATGAATTTTGATATACCAATGACAGACAATGTCTTATGACTGACTGATAGAAAGAGCAGCAGCCCAGGCAACGAGAGAAGGGGGAGGCATTTACCTGACGTTGAATCAGTCAACCAATCAGCTGAAGATGGAGAGGGCTTTCCCCAAAACTGGTACTGTTTTAAATTACAAGTTGAAGCAAAATATGTTTTTAAATGTCAATACAGTTTTTAACCAAGTTTATTAATATGCTCCACTGTTTTAAACACCTCATTACCAGTTTTATACAGATTATTTTATTTGTGTGTTTCGTGTGCAGTACTTATTTGTGCCATATACTGTTGCTGAATCTAGATTATCATGTCATAGGCATATGTTTCCATACTCAGATATTTGAGGAACTTTAATCCTGAAATTTTTTTTATAAGGGCAAACGGTTATTTATTATTAGATAAACAGTAACACACATTCTTGCACTCATACATTAAGTTCGGGCATACAGAGAAATCTTCATTCTGGCACGAATACAAACCCCATACCCTTGTGAAACAGTCACATGCTTTATGGCTCCACTACAGGGCCAGCTATATGCATTTAAAGATGTAAAACTGTAACTTTAATGTTACTTTAAATGCAGTACAGAAGAGCCAGTAGCATAAGACAAAGCCAGTGCTCACCACATGGAACAACCCTGCCACTTGGCTGAAGAAATAAAATACAAAGCAATACTTAGAGACAGAACTTTGCATGTGATATCCGTATTTAAAACTAATGCAAGCCTTTCAAGAGAATCTACCTGCTTAAAGCCGATTTTATGATCATAAAAGATTCATAGTGCAAAAGTGGTCTATGTCCACCTACATTGACCACGCTGTAGCCAAGTATGTAGTTAGACCATTTGCTTCTCCCCAAAGCGACCCTGGTTCAATCCCAGCCAACCACATATAGGATTCGTGGTGGATGAAGCAGTGCCAGTGCAGGTTTCCTCTGGGTTCTCTGGTTTCCCCTGCCATCTCATTCCACTGGTACTCCATGTTCATTTCATGTATCTTTATTACATGTATCATCAATGTCACCACCTGTGGTGCCATACTAGTAAAAGTGGACATTAAACACTACAAAAAAAATCTACCTACATTATATTGCTTTAACTAACTTGCACACTTTAAAGTGTATCCCTATTCCTGCTGCTCTGTTTTCATAGTAGGAGGTGAGAAAACATCTTCTGATTAAGGACAAAGGATAATCTTTCTCAAAGAAATAATTTTTTTCGCTCTAATCAATGTGGCCAAGTTTTAAATCTTAGAATGATCTGCATATTCTTCAGTTTGAAGTAAGAATATCAACTAGCTTTAGATCCCTTGACTCATATGCACATCATTTCCACTTGATTCATTTTCAAAAAAATAAATGTCATTAATGCATTTCTATACAACTTTTGTTGCAGGGATTCTGTGTAGCTGGCAATCAAGGTTCACTGGTAGCAGACTTCCGAACCAAATTGTTTCTTTATGGAGAAGAGAACAGAAGACAGCGTTTAATTAAGAAGGAACTTGCAAAGAAAATCAACGGATACTATAATTATCAAGAGGCTGAATGAATAAAATGGCTTGTTTCAAACAAAAATTCTGAACATGCTTTTGCGTCAGAAAGGTAATGTGCAGAAATATGTACAGTAACTCTCAAAAGTTTTTATGACGACCAATACAGAAACCAAATCGGTATAAACCGACAATTCAGTTGACATAAAATAAACATACTGTCGCCCATCGCATTATTGTTGGCACTACCGCAAAGGAGCCGAAGGGAAGAGACAGAGAATGGCCGCATTGTTGGGGCGCTTGCCGAAAGAGAGAAAGGGATAGAGACTTCTGGAATTTTCTGCTTTGTATTTCACTGCAATAATAACTGAACTTTCCTGAAGTTTCCAGAATAGTGGCTGGGAGATATAAATAGCGGTAAAGTGTGAGAAGGGACAGTTTTTGTGTTACTAATTCAGAGCTGTGCTGTTGGTGAATTGGTAAAGACTTTCTTGCTGTTGCAACAAGTGTACAAAGTTACTGTTTACGGAAATAAAAGTGTTTCTTTATCTCGACTACATCTGTCTTCTTTACTTTACACCCACCAAAGTCATACTGGTGTCAGAAGCGGGACATGACGATGGAGGCTACAGTGGTGAGCTTTTTACAAGAGCTGAAAGCAGAGATGAAGACGGCAAACGACAACCTTGCTGCCGAGCTGAAAGAAATGAAGACGGAGCTATCGGCGAAAATTGACGAGCAACAGGCTGGCGTAAGGAAGGATGTGAAAGAGCTCGGTGGAAAGGTGGAAGAGCTCGGTGGAAAGATGGAGGACCTCGGCCAACGCGTTGACGCCCTGGAGAATGTTGGGGAACGGCTTAGCGTTCTCGAAGACAGGTTCGACGGTAGCGCCAAGGAGCTAAATGCAATGGTGGAAGGGATGCTTAGTGAAAAGCTCAAGAACTACAAGGCCGAGGCTCCAGCACGCGACACAACATCGACGCGCGTCAAACCACCGAATTACGATGGCACGTTAACGTTTGAGGTCTTTCGCCGTCAATTCGACACAGTGGCCAAGCACAACAAATGGTCGCCAGAAGAAGAGGCCGCACAGCTGATAGCCAGCCTCCAGGGACCAGCCGCAGAGGTGCTGAACGCAGTCAAGACAGCGGCGGCGCCCAAGGACATCTGGGAGGCCCTGGAGAACCGGTTCGGAAACCACCGCTTAGCCGCAGCCTACCGCAGCCAACTGAAATCTAGGATGCAACTGCCAGTGGAGACGCTGCAGGAGTTCGCCCTGGCAATCGAACAGCTGGCCAGCAAAGCCTTGGTCGACCTCCCCTCCGAATTCGTATCCCGAGAAGCCGCCTATACCTTCGTCGACGGGGTACGCGATGCCGAGATACGTCAACGCCTGATGCTCGGTGACTACAGGACCATCCACGAGGCACTAACGGCAGCATTAAGGATGGAAGCGGCCAAAGTGACGGCTACCCCGACCTCGAAGACAAGGAGTGTCCGCTACGATGAAGACCGCAGACCAGTCCAGGGACGCCGACGAAGACCAGGTGGCGTGTGTTGGGGGTGTGGCCAGCCGGGACACCTGATGAGAGACTGCCGGCACCAAGAAGAGCAGCCGGAAAACGAGTAATGGCCGGCGTGGCGAGGGGCACGTCGGCGCCATCACCATCATCCCCTCGAGTGACACTGCGCGCCGTCAGCCGACGGATGGATGACAGCCTCATCGCGGACGGTTGGGTGAGAGGGAAGCCGTGCCGCGTGCTTGTTGACACTGGAGCAGCCGTGACTGTCATCAGACCTGACGTAGCCAGGGGCTTGCCTTCGAGAAAACCGAGCCGACCGAACCAACTAGTGACGGCATCGGGTGACACCTTGCCTGTGGAGAGGGAGGCCCTGCTGCAGTTGACCCTGGGGCGAAGTGTCTTGCGTTTGTGGGTGTTCGTCGCGGAGGTGGCTGAGGAGGTGATACTGGGACTGGATGCCCTCAGGAGCCACGAGGCGACGGTTGACATCGGCAAGAAGGTTCTGCGGCTTAAGGGAGAGGAAGTAATGCTCCGGCACCCCGAAGAACGCCTTGGAATCTGCAGAGTCATTCTCAGGGAAGACGTAGTTGTCCCCGCGAGAAGCGAGATGGTAGTGACGGCGCGACTGGAAGGCCAGCGCAAGATGAACATGCTGCTGGACCGGAAGACGCATGTGCACGGGCTCTGTGTAGCCGCGACATTGTTGCCGTGCCGAGAGGAGGTTCCGGTGAGACTGCTCAATCCAACAGACACCGATCACGACGTCCAGGCCGGGACGGAGTTGGGGGCGTGCGAGCCCGTGGTCAGCGTAACACCAATAGACAAGACCCAGGAGCCGGTGCCGACGCAACACCTGGGGCCCCGGCTGGAAGGCTTACTGGAGAGGGCGGGCGACCACCTGACCGCTGAATAGAGAGAGAAGGTCCAACAACTGCTGAGACGATATCAGCGCGTCTTCAGCCAAGGCAGCAGCGATTACGGCCGCACGGACCGAGTGCTTCACCACATCGACACCGGAGACGCCCGGCCTATTCGGCAACCACCTAGACACGTTCCGTTGGCTAAACAAGTGGCGGTACGAGACATGCTGGAGGACATGAGAACCAAGGGAGTGATCGAAGAGTCTGACCGTCCTTGGTGTTCCCCTGTAGTTCTGGTGAAGAAGAAGAATGGCGAGCTACGCTTCTGCGTAGATTACAGGAAGCTGAACGCTGTCACCAGGAAGGACTGCTTCCCCTTACCCCGGATTGACGACACCCTGGACACGCTTGCTGGTGCGCAGTGGTTCTCAACCCTGGACCTGAAATCGGGTTACTGGCAGGTGGCTCTAGATCCGAGAGACAAGGAGAAGACCGCATTCTCGACAGGACAAGGGCTTTGGCAGTTCACAGTTATGCCCTTTGGTCTCTGCAACGCACCAGCTACCTTCCAACACCTCATGGAGTCAGTAATGAGAGGATTGACTTATGACGCCTGCCTGTTATACCTGGACGACATCATCATCGTCGGCAAGACATTCGAAGACCATCTTGACCAACTGACCAAGGTGCTACAGAGACTGCAGGCGACCGGCTTGAAGCTGAACGCCAAGGAGTGCCAGCTCTTCCGCAGGGAAGTCAACTACTTGGGCCACATAGTCTCACCAACCGGAGTGGCCACGGATCCGGAGAAGACACAGGCCGTGAGAGATTGGCCTCGCCCAAAGGATAAGCGAGAACTGCGCAGTTTCCTTGGATTGTGCAGTTATTACCGCCACTTCATAAAGGGTTTCTCCAGCATCGCCAAACCCCCCACTCGCCTGATGGAAGAACATCGACCTTAAATGTGGACGGAGGAAGCCGAAAGCGCTTTCCGGCAGCTGAAGAGGACGCTCTACAGTGCTCCTATTTTGGGGTTCCCACAACCAGGCAACGCTTTCATTGTGGACACCGACGCCAGCGACCATTGCATTGGAGGCGTCCTATCCCAAGTCCAGAACGGCCACGAGCGGGTGATAGCCTACTACAGCAAGACGTTGCCCAAGGCAGAGAAGAACTACTGTGTCACCCGACGAGAGCTACTGGCAGTAGTGAAGACCTTGGAGCACTTCCACAAGTACCTGTATGGTCAGCCATTCCACCTGAGGACAGACCACTCCGCCCTAACCTGGCTACTTAGCTTTAGAAACCTGGAGGGCCAGACAGCCCGTTGGGTCCAGAGGTTGCAGGAGTACGACTTCACCTCCGAACATCGCAGAGGGAAGAGCCACAGCAACGCAGACGCCATGTCTCGAAGACCCTGCCCAGAAGAGTGCGGCCAATGTGCAAGAGTGGAAGAGAAGGAGCGTACCGCAACTGTCAGAGTGGTCACGGCAGTGCCTGCGGATGGATGGGATAGCGCGGGCCTGAGGAGGGAGCGGCTGGTGGACGCCGACTTGGGGCCACTCTTGAGAGAAGTGCAGGCAGGGACGAGGCCAACCTGGGAGGACATCGCACCCAGAAGCGCTACATACAAGTCGTACTGGGCCCAATGGGACTCGTTGAAGACCAAAGAGGGCGTGCTGTTCCGGGAATGGGAATCACCTGATGGGAAGACCCAGAAAGAGCAGTTGGTACTTCCCCGAAGTAAGGTCCCAGAAGTCTTGGAGGAAGTGCACGCCGGTACCTTGGGTGGACACCTAGGAGCAAACCGGACGATCGACAAACTCCGACAGCGCTACTACTGACTGAGGCTCCGAGCAGACGCTGAGAACTGGTGCCGTCAATGTCACGTGTGCGCGGCGAGTCGCGGCCCCCAGACTAGGAGCCGGGGTCGCATGCAGCAGTACAACGTCGGAGCGCCCTTCGAACGCATCGCCGTCGACATAGCTGGACCATTCCCAGTGTCCGATCGAGGCAACAAGTACCTGATGGTAGCTGTGGACTACTTCACCAAGTGGCCGGAGGTGTATGCCATCCCGAACCAAGAGGCAAAGACGATTACAGACTGCCTCGTGGAACAGCTGTTCTGCCGTTTTGGGGTCCCGTTAGAGCTCCACAGTGACCAGGGCACCAATTTTGAGTCACGCCTAATGAAGGGGGCATTGGAAAGACTTGGGGTGAACAAGACCCGCACAACACCCCTACATCCACAGTCGGACGGCATGGTCGAGAGATACATCAATACCCTAGAGGAGCACCTGAGGAAGGTCGTGGCCAGCCATCAGCGAGACTGGGACCTCAAGGTACCACTGTTCTTGCTGGCCTACCGTTCGCCGACACACGACACCACCGGGATGACACCAGCAAGCCTAATGTTCGGCCGAGAGCTACGCCTCCCTTGTGACCTGGCTTTTGGGAGCCCCCCGGAAGCGAGAAACAGCCGGCAACTGAGTATGTGGAGAATCTAGTAGACCATCTTCACGACATGCACGAGATGGCTCGTCAGAACATCCAGATGGCGAGCGACCGCATGAAGACCCGGTACGACAGGCAAGCCAACAGCCGAGGATTCCAGCAAGGTGACGTGGTCTGGTTGTACCGCCCTACCCGGACCAAGGGACGCTGCCCAAAACTTCAACAACCGTGGCAAGGACCGTACCGAGTAGTAAAGAGGATTAACGACGTAGTCTACCGCATCCAGAAGGTGCCCCGAGGAAAGATGTTAGTGGTACACCTGGATCGTCTGGCCCGTTACGATGGTGCTGTTCGGGACGACCAGCCTTGAGGAGGGAGCAGTGTCGCCCATTGCATTATTGTCGGCACTACCGCAAAGGAGCCGAAGGGAAGAGACAGAGAATGGCTGCATTGTTGGGGCGCTTGCCGAAAGAGAGAAAGGGATAGAGACTTCTGGAATTTTCTGCTTTGTATTTCACCGCAATAATAACTTAACTTTCCTGAAGTTTCCAGAATAGTGGCTGGGAGATATAATTTGCGGTAAAGTGTGAGAAGGGACAGTTTTTGTGTTACTAGTTCGGAGCAGTGCTGTTGGTGAATCGGTAAAGACTTTCTTGCTTTTGCAACGAGTGTACAAAGTTACTGTTTACGGAAATAAAAGTGTTTCTTTATCTCGTCTACATCTGTCTTCTTTACTTTACATTCACCAAAGTCACAATACTGAGACTGCAATATGTGATCTACTTCCTTATATACCGGGTGAGTCTTCTCATCCTGCAGATTGCTAACTAGGCAACAATTTTACAGATGATGTGAAATGCAGCTGCTGATACCGCATTCACCAGCCGCTGATTAGGGCTATGGTGGTGTTTCTTGTTAACGTGCTCTAGCATCGCAATGGTCAACATGCTGGGAAGTTATCATAAAAGTCAGAAGTTCCAATGACGCCTGCGAATAAATGAGGATTTTATTCATTTTTGTTTTGAGAACATGCTAGCAAATCATGTATTCTTTCACATTCACTATAAAGTGGATTTGCCTACAAAATACAATGTTCCAGCCATTCGTGCTCACTGCAGCACAATGTTTTTTAATACAAAACAGTTCGAGCACCTATTACAACCATATGGAGATGTGTGATGGTCCAGCATGATGTCATAATCACTGTTAAATGCACTACCTTGGAAACCAAAGAGGTTCACAATCTTATATATTTAAATGAGTGGAAGTGAAATAATCCCCCAGACTGAAGGAGGTGAGAGATTGGATGTAAACTAAGAAAAAATTCCAATAACTTTTTTTAATTAAATGCACCATTAAATAGATAATCGCGTTTAAAGGTGACAGTGTGTGGCAACAGGGTTTACCTGTTGATCGGGTACTCAGCTTCTATCGTTGGATCATTGAACTATTCTAATGCTTTATAAAAACCATTTAGGTAACATAAGTCATGTATGGAATTCAGATGTTTTGTCGTGCTGCGCCAGACACCATAAAATTGTGTGAAAAAGTAAGGTTATGGCTGATTACCCCGTATGAAAACATTACCTCAAATCTTACATTTCCAAGTAATTTCAAGTATTTTATTTAGTACATTTGAAGGCTGAATATCTGGCCTGTTCTATTTGAGAGGCTTATACCATGATAAGATAACGACCTCACTTGGAATCGGGTTCTTCTTTTAAACACCATGCAAAATTGTTTACTAACTTCCGACACCAGTTGAATATTATACCCATTGGGGAGTCACAAATGTGATAGAAACACATAAAAGAAACTTTAAATATGCTCTAATCACTCAAAAATACATAAATTCACTTAAAATGAAACAAATACACACCAAGTCCATGTCTGCTTACTGTACATGCATGCTGAGCAAAAGTAATTTGCCTTATTCACTTTATTTACCGAATGGTAGGGGCGTAACATGGTATTCATGTTCATAATAAATGGTAAGGTAGTTTGTTTCTAACACTTACACATGTGGTGAATGCATGCAGTTTTCACATCGTCTGTAAGACCTATGTATGAAGCATTGGTGCTGAGGTTGGCAGCTAGTGGCTGGAGATCAGGTTACCTGCATTGAGCATTCCAAAGGTTATGCCACTCTTGTGTGAAACACCTCTTGCGTTATTAACACTGTTATTCCGTATTGAATTTAACAATGTGATACTAGTAATTGCTAAACATTTAGGAAAGCATAATTTATAATGTGAATTTACGCTCCACTGCAGAATGTTTAAACAAAATGTATGTGCAATTGTTTGCATCTTTGGCCCGGTAAGTGTGCAATTCTTTTTAATTTTTAATATACCTGGTTTAAAGTGGGACTAATGTGCTTTATGCTAGCACGTACCTATATCTAAGAAAAGGAATTTATATAACATGATGCAGAAAGTTTTGGAAGCACTTTCACTTCCAACTATTACTCCAACAAGAATCTTATGAACGCCAAAGAACTCAAGTTCATGAAATTTGCAACACGAAGTTTCTGACAAGATGCACGTGAATATGTGCGAAAGATCAAAATATTTCAAGAATTGTAGGTAAACAAATTTGACACTGGTGTTCGCACCCAATGAATTCCATTCACGGACTAACCATTATTTACACAGTAGCTTTAGAAACAAAAAATAGCCATACTTTTAATAACTACCTAACATTTATTAACAGTAACAAGTATGCAGTGACATTGGGATTAATTCGAAATAAGCGTTTAGAGCAAGTATTCAATACCTGTAGTCAGGCTTCACATCTTTTGCGGCTTCGACAAAAACCAATTGCATGTGATTAAGTAAACATTCCGCGTGATCTACACCGATATGCAAAGAAAGTAAATACAGCTCATGCTATGTTGCCACTTTTACAAGAATCAAGAAGGCAACAAATTATGGGTTTTTTAAATTTAATTTACACAAAAACCATTGAATCTATTGAAGTATGCCAAAGAAAAAGTTGTCATTTATTCAATTGTCTATGAATATAGCCATAAATCAAGAACCTTTAATCAATAATACTTCAGCCAGGTGATGATAAATTTTTTGATCAAAATACTTTTTTCTGGAAAACTATAACTTTTCAGCTTTTTGGTATTAGACTTTCTTGTTATTCACAATAAGAGAAATTTGCTGTTGCAGTCTGGCAGATTATTTCACTTCTATCATGTATATACATACATATATTCCACGCAACTTGGAAAGGACTCTTAACGATTTCGATCAAATTTTGTATTCAGACAGGGTTTTGCTTATTAAGTTTATCTGTATAGGTGTCATTCCTGGAAAAGTGCAATTTTATGCATAACAGTCACAATTACCCTAAACCTTATTTTGGCCACAATTTCTCTTTTAACCTCTTCAGGGATATGGGTGTGAAATCACATCCATTTAAAATGACAGATGAGCGATATGGGCGTGTATACACGTCCTGTGCGTTTAAGCATTTAACCCTTATTTATCCCTTATCTAACTCAACTTATTTTAATTTTCCCTTTATGAAACATTTTAGTAAAGTCTATATACTTTACTGGCTTACCGTAATATGTTCGTTCTACAGTGATTTACCTCAAAACAGGGATAAACACACAAGGGTACATCTCCACATTCGCGAATTCCCTTCTTGCGGCACAAGAAACACTTTCGAGATGGGTGGGACTTCTTTGCTGTTGGTGGTATCCTTTTAGGATAATGTTATCCTTGAAGTCTGAGGGGTGCAGGGGTTTTGGATTTTCAACCCCCAACGTGGTATTGTTCAATTAGGCTGCAAGCTATTTATAGTCGGAAGTCAAGGTAGGTCATTGTCCTGTGTGGGTTTAGAGCTCTCCAAATTACCAAACAATTGTATATGGTTATATCCAGTTGGTGCAAAAATACCTTTTTATACCACTTCTCCCTTCAGCTACAAGCAGGAAAGTTATGTATGTATTTCAACAAAAAAAAGAAACGGAGTCTACTAAGTTACGAAACTCGCGTAATCAAAATTTGCAATATTGATCTATTCTGATGACTCAAGAGACCACGCATACAGTAGTGCTTTATTACACAGTATGCTGACGCATAAGCCACACATACAATGGGTGGGCTACTATTTCTTTCCAAGAACTTATATTAGATGCGTTCGACAGAGCAAAGTTGACTTTTCACCACAGTGAAACAAAATAGTGCCATTTCAACGTTTTGTAAATACAACTCAACTTTGCTGATGACGTACATTTATACTACATATAACGAGTTTTATACCAGTTTTTGTTTCATTAAAATAACTTAATATTTACACAAAATACAGCTGTGTATATACGAAGCACTTTAAATGCCCTGCACCGGATATTGGGTAGCAGTTCTAGGCTCGCAGACGTTTTAAATGGCCATCGCTCAAGAGGTTAATGGGCCAGTTTGAACAAACAAGACAGGATGTTAAAGGTCTCGTCAAGAGCTTTCAGAAAACCTAAAGAAAGTTCACTTCTATATTAGTCTACATGAAAGTATTGGAAAGCACGAATGCTAATGGCTTCATTGCCAGATGCAAGGCACTAGAAAACAACAACATATTAGTCTACGCATAACAGTCAGAATCTTATATATTTAAATGAGCAAATCTTGTGTGTATATATATATATATATATATATATATATATATATATATATATATATATATATATATATTCCGCGCATCTTGGAAACGGCTCAAACGATTTCAATCAAATTTTGTATTCAGACAGGGTTTTGCTTAAGTTTATCTATATAGGTGTCATTCCAGAAAAAACGTGATTTTACACGTAACAGTCACAATTACTCTAAACCTTATTTTGGCCATAATTTCTCTGTTAATGGGCCAGTTTAAACAAACAAGCCAGGATATTAAAGGTCTTGTCAAGAGCTTTCAGAAAACCTAAAGAAAGTTGACTTAGGGCCCCCATTACAATCTCCAGTTAAGGTTTCGGTTAATGGTTATATGGAAGTTACACCCAAATGTCAGTATTATGACCTTCGGTTAAGGGCTAACCGAGAGTTATTTCTGGAGTTACACTAACCGTAACCTCAAGTAGCAGTTAGTGCGTTAACTTGGAGTTTACTTGCTTTCACTCAGAAAAATGGCATACCTCCAGCCACAATTACCTGTCGACAGTGATTCTGCAGATGAAATGCTGGCTCAATGTTTATCAAGTAGAAGAAAAGCAAAGTGATTCAGAATCGCAGAGACAATTTTGAGGAGTGGAACGAGGAAGAGTTCCGACAATGGTACAGATTGTCAAATGCCACGACATCCGGTGTTTTAGTGGAGATACAACATCAAATTGAATTTACGACAGAAAGGTAAGTTTTTAGCATGTATATAACATTATACAAGCATAGTTTTATATTCCTGACAGTCTTAAAATGAAATAAAATAAACCAACATAAATTATAGGTATATCTCGATGGCCATTGGGTTATAACCTAATATAATTCTCTTGCCCCATAATTGTAGTGGTTTGATACAATGTTTTGTGTGATTGTTTTTACACTGGCACCACGTTTTAACGAAAGTAAATTTAATAAACGGAGAGTAACAAATTGCACATTTTGTGAATAGAAAATACACGGAAAATATACAATATGTAGGTACATATAAACATTAGAGCACGTGGAACCCAGATCATTGTCTTTAGCTAGTAAATGTTGCATTTTATTCATTGTGGACATAACGATTTTGCGCTTCTTTAAAGCATTTCAATGAATAGTGAAAAGGATATTTTTAGGTTATGCAATTTGTACTAACCTACAAACCATTATTATAAGCAGTGTTCACACATCTGTGATGTGGTTAACCTAAATGATTACTTCTGTCCCATACCGTATTGCTTATAGCCTTTAGTTTGTGAATCTCAATGCAAGTTTACAGATTACTGGCGATTGTCATGCAACTGTAATGCATCAATATATTTGCTGCATTGTAATGAATCACACACAAAAAGAAATATCAAAACTTTCCATGTTGTACGTTTTGGCAGTTTTTGTCCTTTATTGGGTCTTTATAATGTGGATACAACACTGTCACTTAAATGCGACTTTCAGATTGAAACGTTAAGTGCCGAAAATTTTTATATAAGCTGGTTTTTTAAGGCAACATAGGCTAGATGCAATAACTTTGCTTTTGTTCATCGATATTAGTTGTTAGTTTTTATGTCCTAATTTATGATAATTCATATGAGGAGAGATGACACTCTATTCAACTACTAACCAGATTTCTCAGGTTTTAAAAGTTTCATATCTTTATTATCAGAATAACAAAAAGTGTGTCCCTATTTTTAAAACTTTGCTACTTAATATTTCGGTGTTCATAAATTTGCAAAACATTCCATAAGGTTTGTGCTTGACAAACTTTTTGGTTAGTAATCATGCTAATTAGAAACATTACAATTAAATTTGTGTTGTAAACAACATTAGGTTTTCACCATAAATTTCTATTTGTTTCATGCAGGTTTTATTCCTTATCATATTTAAGTGTAATGAGCACATAAAGAATATTGTTATAACGTTCATCTTGTAAGAATATTGAGTAACTAAGCTGAAAACCTTTCGTAACTACTTCGCCTCTCCGTAGGCAAACTCGGAATTTGCTCAGATGCAACTTTGAGAGTAGGAAAGAAAAAAAAAGGAAAGAAAGAAAGCCTGCAACAACTTTTGTTGCAGAATAAATCCCTAGCAACTCAACCTAAACTAGTGAAGATCACTTCTATTCCATGAAGCATGATGCTTCACCAATTTGCTGACATCACGATCTTTTTGCTCCTTTTGCCAAAACAAAATAATTAATGCTATAGGTATAAGGATTCAAACTAAGTCTAATTTTCAAACCTATAAATCTTCTCCATAAGATGTTATTACCCTTTCTGTTGTACAGTATCACAGCCTATATGTATTACTGAACTGTTCTTCATGGATAACAGCAAATTTCTGTATTAAAGATAGTTCATTTATTTTTAACAATTTAGTGTGAATTCATTCAGTTGATATAGTTGTATGCCTTTTGAAATACTACTTATTTTCTGAATTTGTAATTAAAAACTAGAACAGATTTCGTATTTTTTCAGAAATTGGTGTCTTCCAGCAATGGAACAACTTTTGATGACTCTGCGCTTTTATGCAACTGCTGGAACATACACCTCTATTGGGGACACTAGTGGTGTGCATAAAGCAATAAGGGCAGAATCATCAGCAATGTTACTGCCGCCATTGCCTCCTTAAGGCCGAGGTATGTTGCACTACCTCAAACCGTGGAAGACGTGCGCAATGTCCAGCAGAAGTTTTTTGACATTGCAGCATTCCCAAGGGTAATAGGTGCCCTTGATTACACCCATGTGCGGATCAAGTCTCCAGGTGGGGAAGAAACGGAACACTTCCGCAACAGAAAAGGGTACTTTTCATTTAACATGCAGACATTAGTAGATGCGGACCTTGTGATCCGAGACATTGTGACACGATGGCCTGGATCTACACATGACTCCACCATTTTCAGTCATTCTAGACTGAGGAATCGGCTGGAAAATAGTGAACTGGGAGGTGTTGTGTGATTCTGCATATACAATAGGCCCATATCTTCTTCCTCCCCTACAAGCTCCGCAGCTACCAGAGGAGCAGTTGTACAGTGAGTCACAAATTTGAACCAGGAATGTTGTGGAAAGGTGCTATGGTGTGCTTAAAGCAAGATTTCCTGTTCTGTCTTTGGGAATCCAGGCAAATGTCAACCGGGTCCAGAACATAACTGTGGCATGTGCTGTGCTTCACAATATAGCACGAGCAAACGACGACGATCTTCCTCCAGTTGAGGCTGCTACCCATCGCCAGTTGGAGGTATACGTGCAAGAGGAAGAAGTATTGGCAGCACTTCAAGAAGTGCATGTTGGAAATCATGTATGAGATAGTGTGCGCAGAACATTTGTGTAGTATTTTTGAAACAGATTGCAGGTACAGAGAGTGTAATTATTGGGTTTAGTAGTCCAGTTACATGGGAATGTGCCTGGCAGGATGCTGTCCAGGATCTCTATTCGGAGATCCTCAACGTCAGCTCCTGCCTAGCCACCCTGAAGGAGGCCATCACTACACTCGCCGGTGCTATCACCAGTATACACAGCTGCTCCATCTCACCAGAAGACCGACATAGCCACACCACACCAGCTTCTCCAAAATTCTATTTCTAAACCTAAGATGCAAACTCAGATCCAATATTTTATTTAAAACCAATGGTCCAAACAATAATTACCAAATATTCCAAAACAAAAATACACTCAAATAGAAAAAAAAACAGAACATAAAACCTATAATTAGCTAATCATTGTATTAATTACTAAGAAAAAAGTGATGGAACTTAACTTATAAATTGTAATGAGTCAACTTGGAGATAAGCAAGTTATTAATAAACCTTTAAATATTCAGCCAGAAACGCTACTCTCACATTTGTCCACAATTATATGATTAAAGAATGGGTCATATCACCATCAAACACACTATTCAAGTAAGTGTCTAAATAAACACACAAAAAACATGTAAACATAAATATACACCTCCTTGTCATAAGGAAAACTCTGCAAGTTATCCTGCACATCACCATTCCATTATAAGGTTGGCATTATTACAAGTAAATGAACAACTTCATGCAAACTGCTCCATCTTATGGATACTCTTTAATATGTTGGTCCAATTCTTCAGTCTGGTGCAATGTGCATTATACTAATGTGACAGATGCCAACATGACCCTAACAAAGATCACTAGCACTAAGTTACCACTTAGGTAGGCACTCTCAAATGTACAGGTTCCTATACATGTCCTTTTCTGCTATTTGCACGCAATATTTTCCAATAAAAGCGCAGCTTCTAAATTGAATGTATGCACATGTAAGCACATCACAATGTACTGTTATTCTAATCACCGTTTCTAAAGTGTCTCAAATTTGGCGAGTATACTAATCCCAGCTTATATATCCACATATCTCTTGTTTACAAAATCAACTTAAACTATTCATCTATAAATTACCGAACAGAGTAATAAGTCTTGCTGCACAGGTATTTTTTAAGGACGAACTTACATTTTTCTACATTTCTGGGCTATAATAATTAAAAATTATACCACATTTGTAGTAAACTTCTTATGTTAGAATCAGTCATAAATTTCTTAAAGAGCTCTTACCTGCACTACTAGTTGCTCGTAAAGCAGTGCTTCTGGGCTTTCTCAGCATTTTAGCCGAGAAATCTCCCCAGTCAGGATCCATAAATTAAAACCTTATTTATTAATGTATTTCTTATATTCCTCCACCCTTCGCATTCCTCATTACATACGACCCAAAGTAAAAACTAAATTGTATGTTTTGAGCTCCTATGTATCCAATTGAACAAGTTTAGAAAACAGCGATGTATAACATTTCAGCTGCACAGATTTTATGTAACAATACACAGGTATGTATAAAATTTAATATTTCCTGCCAAATCACAGGAGGAAATTTTCCTTCATTCAACTAGCCCTTTACTGAGAGTGTTGTGTTCTCAAAATAACTAGGTTTTTAAAATTCAGAGACCCCTTCAGTCTCATGTAATGAGCTATACATGTGTGCACAGAAACTTCCTACTTCCTACTTCTTCTTTCCAACTGCAACTAGCTATGTAGTCAATAAAACCATAATTTTGTCCTGCAGAAGTACTCTTTTCAAAAAAGAAAATAAAAGTCTGTTAATTTACAAATAAAGTTGAGAAAAGGATTTACTCAAGGAAATAATGAAGCTATTAACAGTGAAGCAACAAGAATGTAAAGTAAGAACAAAATTAGAAACTAAAAGCTTCACTTATCTTAGTAATATTGCAAGTTCTTTGGTGCTGCGCTGACAATGTTTCGAGTTGACTCCAACTCATTCTCAAAGCTATACAAACAAATTCGTTGCCATAGCTACTGATGCTCATCTTAATCACTAATCTCTGAAAACAAAAACCATAGCTACTGATGTTCATTTTAATTACCAATCTCTGTAAGCAAAAATCTATAAATACAATCTATAGAAGGTATCTCAAAATTCATAACACGGTTCCTGTTTTTTAAAATAAATATTTTTTCCCAAACCATTAAATCTATAGGTCCAAAGAACTTGCAATATTACTGCAACTGCTTCAGCAGGTTCAGTGGCTGAAGTGGTGGGAATCCCAATCGGTATTTGGCACAGCAATCACCTCCACACTGCCTTCTCGTTCATCTGTAATACCATTATACACTAGTACAACACAATTACTCATGTTAACTCTAAGTTATAAATATGAAAAACTGGTGCAATCCTTACCAATAAGATCACTGTCTGAAATAGATTGCAGTCCAGTGCTTGTGCTACCCATCAATGAGTTGAGGAAATCGTTTGCTGGTGATGCTTTTGGAGAAGGGGGCTTTCCTCCTCCTGTCCCATACAGTACCTTCTTTCTTTCTTTCTGCATTTGCCTGCCAAGCTCTCTTTTTCAAAACTTCACATTTTTCTCGAAGCTGTAGAGATGTTCACTGGATGGTCATTTGAGCATTGAATTGGGTGGTAATAAGCTCCCAAGCTCTCTCCTAAAATGGTATAATTACCAAATGAATATTATACTTTGTAAGGCTCCTTCCACGTGGCAGCTCCTGTGGCTTTATTTTCTACCAGAGCTTTATGCTGTTGGATAAGTTCCAACACAAGATCCAACTGATCACAACTAACTAACCTAACACTAAGCAGAAATCTAACCTATATAAACATAATATTTTCAATAAATTAACAAATAACTAAACAATACTATGTTAAAATATTATCAGGAATAAGTATTAATGAAAATATAACCAGATTATTTAAGAAAATGTATATAAACTGCTCACTGACACCTATTCGCAATTAAAAATTCCCTGATAATTGATTCTAACTATACAGTTCACCCCCGAGATAGCATTACAAGCGTGGCCAAAGCCTACTGAAAAATGTTACCAACTGCTCGCATGACATCAAAATCCTCAGGATAATAAACCTACAGTGAAATTGAGTCCGTAATATGAGGCACCGAGCCTAACCAACAGCAATAACTGAGAGGTAACAAACTGTGACTACTAACCAGAGATCGTAATACAGGCCCTTAATTAACTTAGTCTATGCGTAACAGTCACAATTAGTCGAAATCTTATTTTGGCAATAATTTCTCTGTTAATGGGCCAATTTCAACAAACAAGCCAGGATATTAAAGGTCTCATCACCGAAATGGGTCCAACAATTAGGATGAAAATTTATATTTAGCTAACATTTTGCTTTTCAAGTTTATTTAAATAAGTATCTTCTCCCATAAAAACACAATTAAAAAAAAAAAAGGAAAAGAAAAGCCGAGCAAAGCTCAGTTGCCCATGTACTGATCATAATATGGGTTTGCAAACATTACCTAGTGTGTATTTATGTACAGCATTTTGTAAACTCTCAGAACAGTTTATTGGCTCTTTTATATAAAAGAATAGCTTTAAAAAGTCAAATATTATGTAATGATGCTGTTTGTTTGTACTTTATAATTACAATTTCATTAAGCATTTACTTATGATGTTAATTAAAGTACAGTCTAACACTTAACAATTTGTGTTTTCATGAAATTCAGTTAATTAAACTAATTAAGTGAAGTGACATTTCAATGCCAAACTATCAGGTCTCAAAAAAGTGTACTAAACGTCAAAAGTAACTTCAAGTAGCAGTATTTGATCCTGGGACCTTCAACACTGAAGAGCAAAGCCCACACTGTTGTGCTACATGAGCAAGCCACTTCTCCGCCAGTGGTTCAAATTAGTAATTTCAGTTGAAATTGATGTGATACAATGCAGGGACAATGTTCATAGCATAGCCTCTAAAATGCCAGGACTGCATTACTTCTCAATCTGAAAGCTGAGAAGACTCACCCAATATATAAAATTTAAATACAAAGGCTTCCTAATATATAATAATTATCATAACAGACACACAAGTTCTAAAGCATTTTGTGAGATGAAACAAAAGCAAAATAAAGGATGATTTCTGATGGTCTTGGCTTAATGCATAATTGTGTAGCATTTTGCTGTAATGGCTGCAGTTCATCTTGATGGTGTTGAATCAACAAGTACAGTGCACTTGTGGAATGTTTCTCCATAGATCTTACTGTGTTGTGTAAAACTCTTTAACATTCTAGTTTCTCCGACTAACACACATATCCGGCAACTCTCAAAGGTGTTCGTTCAATCCAGACTTTAACTTGGCCACTTTGAAGCATTACTCTTGTGCTTCCACAGAACCTTGTTGACATGGCCAAATTATATGCAGGATCATTGTGATGATTAGGGCTAGGAAGTTCATGCACTTGCACGTTTTTTCTTAGGGGTTAAAAATGTATGCTTTTACGTTATGTGCACGAATTATGGAATTTTCAGTTATTTGGACATGATTTTATAGTGCATATAACTGCATATTTTCTTGATTTTGATAAATGCATATTATTTCAATATTATAGCCCCTATATTGCATATTTTAATGATTTTTATGGTTTTTTATTATTTTTTTCCATATGAATTATATTTTTCATATTGGTAGTATTGCACATGATACAACTCACGAAGATTTCAATATTATAGACCCTATATTGCATATTTTAATGATTTTTATGGTTTTTTATTTTTATTATTATTTTGTTTTTCCAACTGGATAATATTTTTCATATTGGTAGTATTGCACATGATGATGCAATTCGTTAGGTGGCGAGAACTAATTTTGAGTCATATTCTCATGTAGTGAATCCCGTTTCCACACTTTCATTATATGTATGTGCGTAGAGAATAATCAGTGCATTATCTGAGAGGTTTATATTAACAAAGATGAAGTGCAGGTCAACGTTTTGAGCAGCACGATTATAGCAACGCTTGCCTGTCCATCAGCAGTTGTATCGTGGTATTCAAACGTAACAGTGTTGTGAACTGGTTCCCATAAAACTAAATTAGGCATATGTTGTTGTTGTTTTCTAGTGCCTTGCATCTGGCAATGAAGCCATTAGCATTCGTGCTTTCCAATACTTTTGAACTGTAGTTTCTTCTGATCTTAATGCTTCACAGGTCTTCAAGTGTTCTTCATTCATTTCTGCTGGATCGTTACACAGGACACATATCGGTGAGGCTGAGATACCTATTCTGTAGAGATGACTTGCCAAGCAGTCATGATTTGTCAATAGTCGGAGGGCTGCAACAGCTGTTTTCCTTGGTCTCTGGGGGATTATATCTGGATTGGAAAGTAGTGTAATCCATTTTTTATCTTTGGCATTTGTTTCTATTTCTTGTAGGTATGAATGACAAAAATTTTTAATGATCAAGCGTTTTATTGAAGAATATGAGAAATTGAATTTAGACTTTTGTGTTATTGTTGTGGCTTTCTTTGCAAGTGAGTCTGCAGCTTCGTTCCCCATGACTCCACAGTGTGCTGGAATCCATTGGAGATGAACAGTCTTATTAACTTTTTGGAGTTGTGTTAACATTTTGTAGCATTCTCTAATTTTTGTTGACTTCTTTGTAGTATTTGAACATATTCCCTGAATTGCAGCTTTAGAATCCGAAAGAATTACTGCCTTGTTAAATTTATTTAAGGGAAGATTTAATAATTGTCGGAGAGCAATGTATATAGCCTCTATTTCTCCATCATAATTTGTTGTGTCTCTGCCAACAGAATGATAAAAGGAAAAATGTGAACATGTAACTCCAGCTCCAGTAAGGTTTTCCTTCGAGGATCCATCAGTATATATGTGCAGCCATTCTTCTGTGGGATACCTAGTATTATACCGAATCACAGCGGTATAACTGTTTCATCTAAAATGGAGGAAATGTCATTTACATATGTGCTGCCCTATCACAGCACAACAGCGTCCCTCAGAGGCACATGAGGGGAAGGTCGGTGGATCTAAATATCATCTATTTAGTCCTCCTGGCTAGGTCCGATGGACCCGTTGACCAACGATAGGTGTGGTCCCCCTTGCAAAATGGGGGTTTAAGTCGGGTGATGTAACTGCCACATTGTAAAACTGGTGCCTGTTAAGAAAACAGTTACATGAAAGCCACATACATGAATATGAGTCCTAAAGATAAACATTCCGGAGTTAAATTAGGCATATAAAATGTTAAAAAGCTCTTCAAATGCCGAAAATAAAACCAACTTCGAGTGCTAGATTAATTAATTTACAGAAAGAGTTTTCAGGTGACTTAATATCTACAGAAAACAGATAATAGGGTACTGTTTTGTGAAGTGTGTGAGAAAAGATTTCAAATAGTTCAGCACATAAACAGCAAAACATAAGGAGAATTTAATCGGAAAACTCGCAAACAAAGAACCTGTTCAAAAACAGCTAGTAGAGTATTTAGGAAGTAGGGTTGCTGAATTTTCCTATGGCTTGTGCCAAGCATTTTTAGCTGCTGACATTCCCTTGTTCAAAATTAATAATCCGACATTTAAAAACTTTCTTGCCAAGTACACTCGACAACATGTGCCTGCAGAAAGTACACTGCGTAAGACTTATGTAGGACATTGTTACAATAACGTTTTGTCAAATATACAAAATCAATTAGCGGATCAGCTTTTGTGGTTGCTGATGAACCCCTGATTCTGAGTGCCGTTCTATTGCTAATATAATCGTGGGTGCTTTGAATAATGAACAAAAGACTACACTTATCTTCTTAATTTGAGCGAATTGTCGGCCACTGGCAATGTAACTGTGACCCAGTTTGTGATGAACTCCTTGAAATTACTATGGCCATGTGGAATCAAATACGACCAGTTACTTTTATTTGTTACTGATGCAGGTCCTTATATGGTAAAATCAGGACAAACTCTGAAATGTATATTTCCTAACTTATATCATATAGCTTGTTTGGCACACGCTCTTCATCGTATTTCTGAGACAATATGTGATTGTTTCCCATGGATCTCCCTTGCATGAATCACTTACTGTCTTTGAAAAAACAATATGTGACCTAAGCTCGGTTCCTGATAGCATAGGACAAGAAGTGAAAGTGAAAGTGAATTATGTAATTTCAAAAAATTCTGGTTATAAACAGATGTGCGATATTCGAGACATCCTGGAAAGAACCATCTGTCACACCAAGAGACTTGACTCTCTCTGTGAAGCAGTTAACATCGTTTAAATATGCCCCGATAACATCTTGTGACATGGAGAGAAGTTTCTCACGTTACAAAAGTGTTTTGTGAGACAACAGACGATGTTTTACAGTTGAAAATTTGTGCAAAGTGTTGGTTATGAACTGCAATTTAGCAGTTAATACTAGCAGCAGGACTACTTCTGCTTCAACCTCTATGGAATAAGATAATTTGATTTATTATTTACACTAACTCGTCTTGTCTACTGCAAAGGAATATTAATTGTTTTAATTAAATAGTGCATATTTCTTGGCATATTTTCAAGTTTTTAAGAGCATATTGGCATGCATATTTCAGCATTTTTTAGGGCATGAACTTCCGAGCCCTAGTGATGATGTTGTTAGCTAATGCTGGATTTCTGACAAAGAAGTCATTAATCCTCTTGCTCTCCAATATTTTTCACTGATGGATGGGGTACTAGAAGTGGCCAGGCATATTGAAGGTGGTCTCGATCCATTTCCTCTTGCAGATCACATAGAGGACAGAGTGGTGAAGAATATATCCCAATTCTGTTTAAATGTTTTGCCAGACAATCGTGGGCACTTGCCCTTAAAATGTTTACATCCCTGCCATTATTGGAACTAAGATAGTGAAGCAGGTCCATAAAATGTTGTTCACACCATTCTGTTGTACAGTAAAAATGTGCTATATACTCTTAAGCTTATTAATGGTTTGGTATGTACACCCTTTGTTAGTTTTGAATTTCCACCTCCATTGCCTGATGATAACTAAGGAAACATCCTATTCTACACAAGGCAGTGTTGCACTGTTTGCACTTGTATTGTGACTGTATGCCATGGCCTGATTGTGTTTTCCTTTTCTTCACAATACACCGAGTACACGATTTCACCTGGCCTCGAATTTTTACAAGAGTGTGAAGAGCACTGAGCACAATACGTGTGTAATTTATCACTGCATTAGGACAAAGTATTTTTATTTGTTCTTTCCCCCTGCCACTCTTTCTTTCTACCTCTCTATCTGTCCTAGGATTGGAGTTGGTAGATAATAAAAGAACTTCCCTTTTATCATGCCAAACTACTGCAGTTACACCTTCATGTTGCAGTTTGCAAGATTCATCCCTTTCAGTTTCAATTGTTTTGCCTTTGAAAATTGTTTTGGCCAGTCTTTCCTTCCAGCACAAGTTTTACCACACGCATATATTTTCTTGTCCAAAAGTAATTTAATTAGCTGTGTGGAAGTACAAAAATGATAGAAGTAGACATGGTGCCATAATCCTGTGTATTTTTTGCACACGTCTAAAACAACCTGTTCTACAAGTGGAAGATCGCTTTTTCTCGCCTCTTTCCCCCCCCCCCCCGCCCCCCCATAGATTTAGATTTTACAGTTCAATAAATACCCACTTTTACTGTCTGCAATACCCCATGCTTTTATCCCCCATTTTGATATTTATCAGGCATGTATTGTTTTAGAAAAAAGTGCCCTTTGAAGCCTATCATCACTTCATCAACAGAGAGATTGCTATTTGGTTTGTAGACATTTGCAAACTTTTTTATTATATCTAAAGCAGGTTTGTGCCCCATACAGATAATCATAAGAATCTATCCTTACTTAATTGTGGCTTTGCAGATTCGTCATTCAGGTGAAGATATTGTGATATCTTTTGAAAGCAGAGCAAGGTCATTGCTTGTCTTACAATTGGACAAATGCAAAAATCCCCCTAAAAGTAATCTCCAATTTCAGGTAAATCCACCATCCCCATATATATCAGAATACCTAAAAGGCCTGTATCTCCCTTGAATTTGTTTCTTCCCATTTTGGATCTGCCTTTTTAGCCTAAATCTGAACTGCATATCTATTGGTTTCCACCACAATTTTGCTGCAAAACTGGAACCTATAAATAGTTCAAAATAATGTATTTCTGGACTTCCTGGAGGAACAATGATTTACACCTACAGGGGGTGAGAATATCTCTAACTCAATGAAAGTCAAATTGGAGGTCCACTGTGCAGGTACTAATTTAGTGCCAGTTTGCCTATCATTAACTTTAGCTGCCTGTTCTATCTGCTCCTCAGCACCTTCACCTTGATCCTTACCACTGTCTTCATCTAACTTGCCAAACCAAGGTTTGTCGGAGCTACTTTTGTGATCAAATTTCTCATAAACTTCTGCAAGTATTTCCCCATCTGTTAACAAAGCCTTATCACTACGGCACTTTCTAGCCCGTGATGTACTTGGAATGGCCTCCATGGTACTGAATTACCTATAAATGTGTCAGGAAACTGCATACTTACACGACTGCACTCAGCTCTAAGAAGTGTTATATATAGCTTGGTATTAGATTCTTTCACGTTGCAATCATTGTGACAGTGCAACAGGAGAACGTTTACATTGACACAGCACCTAAAAGCTGGGGTCAGCATAAGCAGAAGCCATATGAAACGATGAACAATGTTGCTACGTTCTACTACGCTGTGTGCAGCGGGCCATTTTTCATTTCATTACGTTTTACTACATTATGCATTGCAAAGGGTTAAAGAACATTGAATAATTTTAGTTCCTCAGAATACATAATATAAACAATTTGCTAAGATTTCCTAAAAGGCATAACATTTAAAATA
Source organism: Tenodera sinensis (assembly GCA_030765045.1). Taxonomy (NCBI): domain Eukaryota; kingdom Metazoa; phylum Arthropoda; class Insecta; order Mantodea; family Mantidae; genus Tenodera; species Tenodera sinensis. The sequence goes on from CM060962.1 coordinate 163,539,736, forward strand.
ATAAAACATCTGACATCAATTTAGGTATTTAGATTGTGACAGGGCTTACATTGATAGGACCAAACATGATTTAGAAACCACAATAACATTTTAGAAATATTAAATATAAGCAGATTGATAAACCAGCTGTGCCAGATCTCTGGTCATTGAATCAGAGGATAAATTATTAACACATTTAAATGGATCCATAGATTTGATGGTTATGGAAAAGAAATTCAAGATAAAGATCGCTTAATTTTGAAATAGGTACCACCGATTGATCGTGTCAATAGATTTGGTTTACTTGCAGTAGTCGGCAATGCAATAAGAAAGAATCTGTCACCCAGTGGCAGTAATGGTAACAACAAATCAAACATTTCTAGCTGAAGATGCAAACTGCTGGCTTGTGAAACTATAGTCCTGTAAGTGAAGTTTTAGTCACTAATATTTATTAATATTTTTTGACAGTAACTTATTCTTACAACTCTTACATAAAATCTCTGTCTCTGTCTCTCTCCCCCTCTCTCCCCATCTCTATCTCTCTCTCTCTCTGTGTGGGTGAGTGGGTAGATGTGTGTGTGTGTGCATATGCGCATGTTCGTGCATGCGTCCATGTGTGTGTGTTATAGCACCGTGTAACCAGACCTCCCATTTTGTTATAATTGGTTCAGCAGAAAGTGAATTTCCGGTGCTAGCAGTTTAAAAATATTGATTATATTCAGAGATTTAAGGAAAACCTTTTTATTCTTGGTAGAGATAACATGACGAAAGCTTTCCAACAAGAGCTGTGCAAGACTGTGGTATTACTCGGATAAGGCAGGGTTACTTTGTTCGACTGAAGGCCACATCCGCTTTCATTCCCCGCATTGTACCTGCTGCTCCCACTGTCTACACCCCCTCTACTCATATCCTGCGATATGCACACCTCAAGAAGTTAGGTACTGGAGCCCATACTAGGGACACTGTCGTCCTGCAACAGGCGTAGCAGTGTAGTATGAAAATAGTCTTCTGCGCATTCTACAGATCTGCAAGCTGTCACTCAGGCGGTGTACTGCATGCACCATGCATCTTACATGAGTCATTCTAATTTACAAAAATTTTAGTTCCTTACCTTATAGGGACCAGCATCTGATAAGAATTCCAGGGTGCACCCACCCTTGTTAGGTCCTTGAGGAGCTACTTGATTGAAAAGTAGCAGCCTGTGGTCAAGAAGATCACATAACTGGTCGTGAGGGATCAGATACTGACCACGTTCCACTTCCCATACCGTATCCTATCCATGACGCCTATGGTGGACGCAGAAGTCGGACTGTTGTGCCACGGGGTTGTGGGTTATCTGATAAGAACAAAATTATACTGTCACATTTCATTCCCTCAGGTCACAATAACAACAATGCATTATTGAACACTATTGCGATGACGGAAGGGTTTATCATTTCTATTTCTTCCACATTTAGAAAATAAACTTTTGAAATTTCATTTTGAGTGAGCGTACTAACAGTTGCATTAAATATTTTCCTGTGTAAATAAAAAAAATGTAAAAATATGTCCAATCATAACAATAACCTCTAAATAGTATGTGATTATGAAAATGTTCATCACATGCAAAAAGATGCACTATAAAATTCAGACTTTCTGACTTGGGAGAAATTACTTCCTACATATATTACAACAGACATAGGTTTCAATAAAAAAGAAACAGTTGTTATTTCATAAGTATCCTAGACCTAGTGATATGTACAAGTCTGTAAACTATGTTTACAATAGAACTCTTAAGGACCTGCTTAGAATGTCGGAGGTTAAGTCTTTTATCAATCAGCATTAGAATCATTAATATTTCAATTAAATTAAAAATACTTAATTACGACACTTGTATAGATGAGCTTGAAATAAACAGAAGGCAATCAGGAACTATTGTTATTGTTTTCATCATCATCATCATCATCATCATCATTATTATTATTATTATTGTTGTTGTTGTTATCATTATTATTATTATTATTATTATTATTATTATTATTATTATTATTATTATTATTATTATTATTATTATTATTATTATTATTATTATTCATTTAATTGAATGTAATTGTAAAATATATACAATACAATGACTTGCTATTTGTTTCATTTTTTCTATTATTTTAGGCACAAGGAAGTCTACAGCCCAACATACCACTCAACAAAAACTGAATCATCAAGAACAGCAGAGGCAACAGCACACAAATAAACCAAATTCACAAATACGTGCAAATGAACAGAACTGTAATGCATCACAATGCAAGTGAATTCAGTGAATGCAAGACACGGTGCTGCAATCACAGACACTCATCAGCCAAAGAAAATGCTTTTATGATTACTACAGACCTTCATTTGTAAACACAGTTTTTAGATTGTATTAAATGTTGCGTAACAGAGAATTATATTAACTTGCATAGTATGTCTTGGAGTATACACATATCATTTTGCAAACATTTCAATGGGCAATGGTTTAACATAACCACAAAAGCTCATAGTGCCTAATCATTCGAGCATTATACTTACATTGCCTTTTTCATAATGTTTAATGATTGTTTATAAATACAATCAAGTATGATTTGTATAGATAGAACTGGTGCAAACAGTAGTGGCTGTTCAAGCTGTCTTTTCTAGGAGTCTCATAAAAACCACGCTTAACTTTTGCTCAATTAACTATTGAAGACATTTGAAAATTCTCTTTTGAATGCATCAACTACATATGTAAACTTCCCCTACAGTGGAAGCAGCGGTATGTAGGTGCCTTAAAACCTCTTTGATATTCATCTGCAAGTTTCAGAACCTTAATAGGTGAGAACATACTTTTGATTTTACCTACTAGAAAAGTTGGTATACAACATTTCAAGTAATTATTATTTAATGTCGTGCTGGCAAGTTGGCCATGGTAGCTTAGTGGTTAAAGCAGCCACGTGATAAGCGGAAGATCCGTGGTTTAAATCCCGGCTATGGCATTGAATTTTTCAGTCCTGATTCCACCTCTTAAACATTTCAAGTGTTTCCAGAATACAGGAGTATTCTTAATTCTGGAGAGAATCATGGAAACTGTCTGTAGTCAAGAGAACAAATGTAATTATATGTATAACAGACAATCATGTGGCAATTTCCATTTTACTCTTCAGAATTTGGAATTCTCTTGGATCCTGAAAATACTTGAAATGCTATATTAATGCTGCATAATGAACTAGAAACATGTCAGGTTACATTGGGACAGGTTAGGTGACAAGAGGACAGAATAAATGGTTTGAAAGAAAAGTTACAGGTTAGATTACATGATGGGATAGAATAAATCTATAAAAGGAGGGTTTAGTTTAGGTTATGGTTGCATGATGATTATATGCTGACTAAATTGCATAATGTTATTTTAGGTAATGGATAATTTGAGGCATCTGATTACATTGTATTTAGAACTGTGCAAATGTCTTGACACTGATGGTTATATGGAAGATAACTTGCGGTTAGACTTAAGTTAGTCTAACGTTTAGTTGCTTTTCATGTTAGCTTGTTAGCACATTTTTCCCATAGTGCAAAGCAGTTTGCTATAGTTGCAGAAGAGTGAGTGGGGAAAACTACTGAAATGCACTAAGCCTGCGGTGGAACTCCTTTCTGGGCCAAGACCTACCGGCCAGCCGCTGCATTCCTCGCCACAGGTATCATTAGTGGGGCACAGTACTGGAAGGTGAGATGTGGTCAGCTCTCCGGCCCTCCCAGTCGGTTATGCAGTCTTTGCAGCTACTTCTCAATCAAGTAGCTCCCCAATAGGCCCCTCAGGGACCCAACAAGCCTGAGTGCACCCCAAACCAGATCTCCGAGTGGAAGAAAATCCCCACGCCAGTGCCGGGAATCTAACCCGGGTCTCCCAGTTGGTAAGCAGCAGCGCTACCACTGCATTGAGGAGACAACCACTAAAATGCACTGCATTTTCTATTTCAAAAGAATGTTTATTTGATGATTTCCATACAAAAATAAATCACTTTGGTGTATTTCTACGTTGCTAACACATAGAAAAGTATTTCTCTATGCATTGCTTGTGGAAGAGTGAGTAGAGAATGCAATATGAATGTACTACGTTAAGTTACTTTTCGTTCTGTATGGTTTTTTGTAGATACAGTGTAAATAGCATTGAATTTCAGTGCAAGCTGTTAGCTTAAATGTTGCAGGTAGTTATATTGCCTGAAAATCAATGAGTAGAGAAAGCTATGTGAATGGATATGTTAATTTCTATTTAATGAACTATTTATTTTAAGAATCCTTGTAGTGATCAGTTAGCTGTTATATATAAATGCTGTGTATGCTGACTGGTTAGTTTAAGGTGTATAGGAAATCATTGACTTCTTGCAGGTGCAATGGGAAAATGGGAATACAGTACAGCTTTAGGCAATAGCTAAATCTTTAAAAGCTGGTCGCTATGTGAAGCCTTTGAAATCCTGTTCCCTTTGCATGGTCAAGAGATAAAAAGATGGATAATGGCTTTTTACTTGAGAAAAGTATAAGCATTGGAAAATTTAGACAAGTAAAGAATATCTCAGAAGAGGTTCACTCCACAAAAAATGTATTTCACAAACTGTGTGTTTTAATGAGATTTACATTTTTGTACTGAAGAGAATCAAAACCAGTGTTCTAAAATTATTGGCATTAGAGACAATCCATACTAGATTCCCAGAACACGAATGGCTCCATATTTATACTGATGGATCATTGATATCAAACCAAGATGTAGCAGGGGCTGGAGTCATGTGTCACCTCTTTTCCTATTACAAATCTTTAAGTTATGGAACTACAAACTTTGATGGCGAAATTGAAGTGATTCGAATGGCCCTACAAAATCTTTGGTATAGAATTTCACATTTTCATCAAGAAGTTATTATCTCAGATTCCAGGGCAGCAATTATAGCAATTACTTCCAAGTTGTCACCAAAAAACCAAACAATTATAGAATGTTGGAAAATCCTTACCCATCTAACCGCACTTCAAAAACACCTAGTCTTCCAATGCATACCAGCTCACTGTGGACTGAGTGGTAATGAGAAATCTGATTTTCTTGCTAAAAAGGGTACCGGCAATGTGCAGAAATCTATAGTTAATATACCATTTTATGCAGCTGAAAGATTAGTCAACTCTGAATTCAAAAAAATTATTGCAAAATATTACTATGAAAAATCAAAGAATAAAAGATGGGAACTACCAAACATTCAAACAGTAATTCCTGAGTATCCTCGAAAAACGGCAGCTGCAACCTTCAGATTGATTACAGGACATGATTTTCTGGCAAAACATTTAAACAGAATTGGAATATATTCTTCACCACTCTGTTCTCCATGTGATCTGCAAGAGGAAATGGACCGAGACCACCTTCAAATATGCCCGGCCACTTCTAGCACCCCATCCATCAGTGAAAAATATTGGAGAGCAAGAGGATTAATGACTTCATTGTCAGAAATCCAGTATTAGCTAACAACAACATTTTTGTATAGTAAGATTTTGTCATTGCTTATGGTTTAACACTTTTGCTGCCAAGCTAAATGCTATACTACTGCTTAAACTGCCAGCCCTAAATATGGAGAAATGTAAGGTTTTGCATAAAGCTTTCCACTCATATCAATTTTGAATCTCTTGAGTTGAGATTTTTTGCAGTCACTTCTGAAATGCAGTTTTACATTTATACACTTTTGAGAACATTACTCTAATACACATATTTTTTAAAAAAAAATTTGAACTATTAAATGTATATTTTTAAATTTTAACTTTCCAATTTCAGTTTAGTTTAACACCAGAATTATTATCACATATCAATTTTGCTTTTTCTTGTCAATCATTATATTATTTATAAAATTACAAATTTTGAAACTTCTATGTTTAAAATTGTTGAAATGAGCACGGTTAATTATATGAACTGCAATTTGGAGTTTTTTCTTGGCAAATGCCATTGAACACTTACATACGTTCCAAAAAATTTCATGTTCATGGATCATCTTGCCAGTTCGTATCCAGTTCATCTTCATTCTGATTTGTGGATCATCTTCATCCTGATTTCCTGCCGGAATTGTAATTAACCAAACGCCACGAGAAATCAGTGTGTATATATAATAAATAGTTAGCTGTGCACGCAACAACCACAAGGCGTGTTTGCCGCCATCTTGTTCTACCGCGCTAAAATGCCCGACGCGCGACCACCTCAGAAGGATGAAAAATTAATTGTACAGGAAATGCAGAGACTAACAAACAATGATACCAACACAGTTTACATATCGTAGATTATACCGCTCGCAAAAGTTAAAGGCATGTGAACGCTGGCCAATGCTGAAGCGGAGCGCTGTTGCCAAGCGTACTGCGTGTACCAGCACAAGTTCTGTACAAAAGAACACATTTTACACGCCAGCAAAGGTTCTGTCTATTTTTCCCGTAATTAAACAATACATTAAACATTCCTAAAACATTAAACTCTTACCTTGACACACGTCACAGCAGTGGAACAGCAAGCACGATTTCCTCCTCGTCTTCGTCTTCAGGGGCACTTAATTCGGAATCATCACTTTCATCCCTTAAGTTGATGATAATCGACTGCATAGTATCGTCCCTGGCAATTTCTCTGTTGAAGTCTTCCTCCTGAAGCTGTTCTGCATGCCTAACTCGTGAAATCCAGTCGTCTTGAGTTACGTTGTCTATTGTAAAAAACTTGTTCGCATTAAATATAATTTTTCTGCCCGGTGAATGAATCACTTCACGTTTGTTGATTGAAAACTCATTTGTCCCAGCTCCGAGGGACATGTTCACGCACTCGGATCGCAAACACTGCATAAAAGATATGTGTATAGTAATAATTGAATGTATTATTAACAATATTTCAGCTCGAGTTAAACACACGACTTAACGATGCCGTTCACTTTAACAAAATAACACGCCACTACTCTGAATCAGTCTGTTTGAAACTGCGTCATTTGTATTTTCATAGCAGGTGCACTGTTTGTTTATGCTTAGATAAGTGTTGTGAGGAAGGGGTGGTGGTGTTTTTCAGGCTTATCTGTGTTGAGTGGATGTTGGGTACCCATTAGCATGTGAAGATAAAACGTGCATCGCTCGCGTTCTAAGTATCGTAGAGACAGGATTTTTGTACGATTATGATCAGAAAATAAAATTCTTTCTTATTATAAGAATGGCATCTGTCATTTTCAAATATTTATCCGAGCGTAATTAATGAAGATAATGTTCTCAGTGCCGACGCGTGAGATGCGTGTACCACATTCGGCAAGTTTAGGATTCGCTGGACTCTGCAGTAGGGCCCGCCTCCATATACCTTTAACTTTTGCGAAGATTATAGATAGAGGTGGACGCATGCACCATCTGTTGCATAATTTGTAAATTATTTGAAGGCGAAAAACCAACCTCGGTAGATCGGATTGGATCCATGAGTGAAAAAAAAAAAAAAAATAAATAAATAAATAAATAAATAAATAAATAAATAAATAAATAAATAAATAAATAAATAAATAAATAAATAAAAAAAAGTGTGAGCAGACTTTTTCCGGGGACCCACATGTTGGAAGTTTGCAATCAGATAATATTAAATCATTATTTTGCTGTCAAAATTTATATTTGTTGCAGATAACCGTATTAATTTGTGCTAAATAAAAATTGTTCTTTACATCAAAATTCAAATAATAGTTTAATAGTCAGTAATTGGCTGCAGATTAAGTCCACCAACTTCCAAGGGGGGGGGCCCCCTTTAGCGACGTCCGTGATTGGATCGGATCGGATCATGGCAAAGACAATTGGCATCAAATTTCATCGGATCTTGGTAGCCAAAGGGTTATGTGTAGGGCGTTTGTACCTGGCCATCTACGCAAAACAAGAAGGTACTGGCGCATGCGCAGGTCTGTTGTTGGGTCGGCTACAGTGTTGCCAGCTCATGTCAACAGAAAGAAGCTAACTGGAAGATAGAAAGACGCCAAAAAATAGCTAAATAGTAGTTCAAAATAGCTATATAAAAAGCTAAACATTTATGCACATAATCACTCACCTATAAATTCCCAAAAATAGTTCTGCTTCTTCATCCTCCTTATCCGGCTCTGTATTAGTTTCCCCTGAGGAAGTGCTAGCTGCTGTTGAATAATTACCCGTGGTGCCCATTATTTTAAGTACACTTTCTGGAAGCTTATAGGAATAACAGCACTCACTGTTTCTTTTAAGTCCAAAACGCACCAAAAGGTTTGGTCATCATCAGATTTCTCAATCTACACTTTACGATGTTCACCTGGCTAAACACACGTTCCACATCTGCATTTGAAAATGGAAGGCTAAGAACTGAAAATGCTAATGAGACCAGTTCACCATACGGATTTTCATTGGCAGCATTGCGAAACCTATCTACTTCTTTCCAAAACTTGATCGTGTCTACTGTTTTTTTTCCAGTCAGTGTTCGTTATGCTTCTCCACTGAGTTATTAATGAGTCAATGTCTTTAGAACCTAACTCAAGAGCAATGTCAATTATGGGATGTTTCAGCACTTTCAAAGTTTCCTCTACACAAAACATGTGTCATTTTCAATACTTTTAAATTGTGAGGAAGACGAGATTGGAGTTCCTCTGAAAGTTTTACAGCGAACCTTATGCATCTCTGCCGAATATTTTGTTCTACATCTTGTAATATATTTAGGTCGTGTATAACAGATTCAAATTTAAAACCTAAATAAGGTCTGGAGTCCACCTGATCCACAATTAAATTTACTAAGGGGTCAATTTTTGCTGTAGGAATTAACACTTTTCTACTAACCGATTCTACTAATGCCATAAAATAATTTATAAGCTTAGTTGGGTCTACACTCTGTGATTCAAACACTTCATTAGTTCTCTGCACTTCTTCTAGGATTGGTTGTAAATAAAGAAGGTATAAGAGATTTTGGGGGTCTGTATACATCGAAAAAAGTAATTCAGCTGTATAACATTCTTCCCTCTGTCTAGATAATTCAAAATGCAACTTCAATTCATTCCACTGTTGGAGAATCCGACACACAGCTGGTTCTATTGAAATCCAACGCGTGTTGCTCATTTGCGGAATTTTTAATGGCTCGATGCCGCAATTTATGGCCTGATAAATCTCCTTGTATGCAACCTGTCTAGCAGTAGAATGGGAGAACCAATTGTGTGTTTCTTTAATTAAGAAATCTAATGTTCTCGGTAGAGCGTCTTCGTACGCTGCGTTTACTGCAAGTTGTAAAGAGTGACAGACACATCGAAACAATACCATGTGGGGATTTCCTAATTCTTCTTTCAATTTAACAAATACACCATTGTTATGCCCCGTCATTACGCTTGCATTGTCAGTTCCAATTCCAAGCAACTTTTTAGGATTTAAATTATTTTCAGACAGTACCTGCTTTATACTTTGTACTATGCTATCAGCATCTCCTGATTTAAGTTCCACTACCTCGAGCAATGTAGATACAATTTTGCCATGGGTACGACTAAAGTAACGTATAACGATTGCTAGAAGTTTAATCATAGACACGTCTGTTGATTCATCTATTATTATACTAAGTGCTTGATCACTGATATCTTTAACTAGCTCTTTTAGAAAGTGAGGTGCTAGAACATTTTTTATTGTTTCGCTACATTTGGTACGATGTAAATGGATGCCAGAATGTTTACTGTCAGCAAAAGCACTTTTACAAAGTTCGGATAAATGATCACATGATAGCAGGGAACAATGTTCGCACACAAACATAGGCAGTTTGGCTTCTGCTTCATGTATCCCTAATGAAGTGCATGCAGGACTGAAATGTATTACTTTCTGGCGTTTATTTACAAAGGGACCTGCAAACTTTTTGTGTTTATCTCTTTTAGCATGAAGTTTCAAGTCACTTAACTTAGAATTAATTTCACATCTGCAATATTTGTAATACGCTCTTGTTTTGTCATTAACAACTGGTTGAAGCCAACCCTTAAACTCCTCCATAGATTCCCACTCCTGTCTGTACCCCTGTGTATACTTCGGTGGCATTTCACTGTTTCAGTACAAAAAAAAAAAAAAAAGTAATTCAGAACAACTCTCTTCACTAATTTCACACCCAACACAAAGCACACGAACTTATACACTCCAGTGAAAGTACAAGTCAACGAGAACTAACTATATTTCCGATCACCACAAAAGCAAATTCTAACTATCTCACTGAGAAAAGAATGCTAATACACTGTTCGGCGTTAGCGCAAGACGCATCGCTCAATGCCATGTGCAATCTGAGCATAATATTTACATTGCCTGATACTACTGGATCAGCAGAGTGAGGGACTTCCCCTGGAGTTTTGACCTTGACACGTGCTATTATTGCATCTACTATATGGATCCGTGGCGCGAATGTAACAAGCGATGTTCTCTAAATGTTTCCTTTTTTAATGTAGTCATTATTCACTACACAAAGAAGCTAGAAAAAAGCTAAACTTAAAATTTCCATAGCCAAGAAATGTAGCTAACAGCTAAAGCCAAAATTTTGTAGCATTTACACTTTCGAAAACGCTAGATTTAGCTACAAAAAAGCTAAATTGGCAACACTGGTCGGCTAGTCGAAGCGATGGAGGGGTTATTGCCAACCGAAGATACAAAACCAGATAGCAAGTCTTGCATGCAACGGCAGTAGCGCCAACGTTGCATAAACGGAACTAGTTCAGCAATTGTGTATTTAGGTGTGTTAATAATTTGGGTAGTGATATGTTAGTATTATAACTGTTATTCAACACCTTAAATACGTACCGCAACGTGTGAATGGCATTCGGGTGGAAATACACGTTATGAGCTCCCCTCAATACAAAATACATGTTATAAGCTCCCCTGAATAAAAAGAAAACATATACCTATTTAGAGAAACTACGAGTCCAACCAAAAATTTCGACACTGAGATTTTATTGAAAATACACGTTTTGAGAATTCCTGAATATAAACGTTATTATTAGAAGAAAAAAAAACTACCGCGTGTGGATGGGGTGAACAATATAACACAAACAAAAATCGGTTAAATACCGGACTTGGTATATAGTTTTACATCTTGCCAGAATGCAACACGAAGATTTTCGAGAAAACCCCCATTCCCAGATTACCGGTTACATGGATCTCTTATTGAAAGGATATCTTCTGTATCTCTTACAGTTTACCGGTTGTACAAAAGTCATTCAGAGTGAATTAATAAATAGGTAGCAATTTTCATGGATTGAACTATTAAAATAACTGAATGTCAACAGCTATTTGCAACCAAATAAAGAGAAACAACTTAAATATTTTCTGCCGAATGAAAAAAAAAAAAAAAAAAAAAACAGTAGCTAGTTCCCAATGGAAAAAAAAGAGTAAAAACCCATCACAGATTGATGATGAAAAATACTTTCAAAAATATTAGTCCCAATTTTCCATTGCCTCCCACACCGTTAGTCACTATGTGCCAGGGCTTCTAAAATTTTCCCCGAGTTGGATGTGAAGTCGGATGTGTCGGTACCCAGCGAATTCTCATTGCGCATGCGCCAGGACTTGAAAATGTCATGATTCAATATGTAATAGGTAGAAGTGGTTTATTCCAACCAAAACTTTCATATCCAGTTTTCAACAGAACTAAATGTAATGAAAACGAATAAATTGAAGATCTGAGAAATAGTTAACGCTACGAAAAAAAAGGATTTGATATAAAATGCGTATCTTAACGAGACCTACACTTTTTCTGCAGTAATATTTCGTGCATCTCTTACAGCTCGCCAATTGTACAAAAGTCATTCAGAATAAAGAGCATTTCAGACTATTCACAGAAAATTCAATATATCCATTTCACTTGTCCTGAAAACGTCTTAAACATATGGTATCATAATTACAATTGTTAGATATTTTTGAGAAAATGAAAATTTTGAAGAAAAAATTTCCATGTCAAAGATAATCTGAGGCTGGGGATTTTCTTGAAAATTTTCGTGTCGCATTCTGAGAAGATGCAAAACTATATACCAAGTTCGGTATTCAACCGACATTTTGTTTGGTTATATTATTCGCCCCATCCATACGCGGATGTTTGTTTTCTTCTAATAATACGTTTTATATTCAGGAATTCTCAAAACGTGTATTTTCAATGAAATCTCGGTGTCGACATTTTTTGTTGGACTTGTACTTTCTAGGTCTATCTTTTCTTTGTATTCAAGGAAGCTTATAACGTGTATTTCCACCCGAATGCCAGTCATACGTTGCGGTACATATTTAAGGTGTTGAATAATAGTTATAATACTAACATATCACTACCCAAATTATTAACACGCCTAAATACACGATTGCTGAACTATACCTTGTCTCACCCTTAGATGACAGTATGGAGTTAAATGGGATAAGCGCACAAAAGTTGCCATTAGCGTCCCCCTATTCTACCCTCGCGCTGTTGCCAGGTTCCTAATAGCATAGTATAAATATTCAGTTATAAATTTCAGGTTTGAACACACCCTACGCAGAATTTCTTTTTCTATAAGGTTATATTATTTTTACTTTCTCTACTGGTAAGTAGGGGAAGTATTGTATTCCACCCAAAAATTTGATGTCGAGATTTCACCGGAAATATATTTTTTGAGACCCCAGAAACCAAAAAAAGAAGCATTTTTAGAAAAAGGTCTGTGTGTGGAACACGTGAGATGGTAACGCTGGGTTCTGTAGTTGCCGTCTTTGCTGCCAAATCTGCCATTTCATTCCCCCGCAAACCTACGTGACCAAGAATCCATGCACACACCACGCTAACGCCAGAGCGTGTAAAACATGGAGGGCATCCTGGATACGCTGTACAATAGGATGGGGGTTGTACAGCTCGCGAAGGCTTTGAAGTACACTAAGGGAATCGCTCAAAATCAGGCAGTAACCTAATTTACGACGGCGCACATACAAAACGGCTCGCTAAATTGCATACAGCTCTGCAGTAAAAATGAAAGAGCTATTTGGAAAACCGAATGTATGTGGTTTGGTTCCAGAAACATAAGCACATCCAACAACGCTGGTGCTCTTTGACCCATCGGTGTAAATAAATTGACGGTTAGTGTAGCCTGACAAAAATTCTATTAAAAAAAACACGTGCGAATACTTGAAATAGGCATCGTGGACTTCCGGTGCACGGTCATTCCAAGATCTACATGGGGCGTGCCAGATAGCCAAGGGGGATAAAGCTTCTCACTCTTGGCGAACATCCTAGGCAGTTCCATTTTAAGCTTCACTAAAAGTTCCTGGAAGCGAAACCCCGCAGGGTTAGGACTAAGGGTGCTTTTTCTATACCGTTCTCTTAGCGTGGTGGTGAAAATAGAAGCGAAGATTGGGTGCTTAGGCATACATCTAAGCGCACAACCATAATTTGCCGAGGGAAAATCACGCCGTTATTGCAGAGGAGGTTCTGCGGACTCGGGGTAAAAGCTCACCACTGGGCATGTTGGAAAAGCTCCTATTGCCATGCGGATGCCCCTATTGTGGACGGCGTCTAATCTTCTCAGCACAGATGCTCGTGCTGACGGATAAACAATACACCCATAGTATAGTTTGGATCGGATCAGTGCGCGATACAGTCGCAACAAAATTGTCCGATCCGCTCCCCACGATTTGCCATTTAGTACTCACATCATATTTAGGGAACGGTACCATCGTGCTCTTAGCTGTGCAATATGCGACGACCAACTAAGCTTCCTGTCCAAGATAAAACCCAGGAAGCGTGAAGGGAAGAAAATCTGGACCGAAACGGATCGAAGGCGGTAATCGTCTCCTGCGGCGCCAGAAATTAACGCAGATTGACTTCTCAGTTCCAAAACGGAAGCCGTTTTTTGAGCTCCATTCTCTAAGGTTGTCCAAACATTGCTGCAGGTGCCGTTGTAAGAACGCCGTGCGCTGAGATGTGCAATGGACAGCGAAGTCGTCTACGAATAGGTATGACGAAACTCCAGGTGGAACACATCTCCAGATGGAGTTAATTGCTATAGCAAAGAGCGTGACACTTAGTACCGAACAAAAGAATTAGAAAAAACCGAGCCGCCCTTAGTCGAAAAAAGCGGTCTTTCATAAACTCCTGAATGAATAGCAGTAGGCGTCCACGTATGTTCCAGGTATACAGGGAACGTAGAATCCCTGCTCGCCAGCACGTATCATAAGCCTTCTCAAGATCGAAAAATATGCCAACGGTTTGACATTTCTTCATAAATTCATCCATTATCTGTGTCGATATTGACGCAAAATGGTCTACAGTTGAACGGCGCCGTCTAAAACCACATTGGATGTTAGTCAATAGGTTACGACTTTCTAATTACCGTACCAATCGTCCATTGATCATGCGTCCCATCATCTTGCAAACGCAACTGGTGAGGGAAATAGGACGATAGCTGGAGGGAAGATGACTATCCTTTCCAGCCTTCAAGATGCGAATAACAGTGGCCTCCCGCCAATTTTCTGGGAGTATACTGTCAACCCCAACATGATTATAGACCTCGAGCAGGAATGCCTTACCTTCAGGAGAGAGCTGTTGTAACATTTGTACATGAATACCGTCTGGTCCTGGTGCTGATAATCGCGAAGTTTTAGGAAGATGTTCTAGCTCCACCATGGTGAAAAGCCGATTGTAATCTTCTACGTTTCTAGAACAGAACGCGAAGCCTTGAGATTCCACCTGAGCTTTAATTGGAAGGAACTCACGGGAGTAGTTTTCCGAGCTAGACACTTGAGTGAAAGCACTGCCACTTCAAATGAATGAACAACAGCTCATGTGGCTGTTTTCAGTCCTGCAAATGGTATATGGGTCGATCCACCTGCAACACGCCTTAACCTATCCCACACAACTCAGGAAGGTGTATGTCGGTTAAAGTAAGCTACAAAGTTGTTCCATGATGACTTTTTGCTATCCTTAACTATTTGTCTGGACCTGGCGCGCATTTTCTTGCATTTTATTAGCTTATCCAACGTAGGGTGACGTGGAAAATCCTAAGAGCACGCCTTCGAGCACGAATGACATTCCGACATTCTTCCGTCCACCAGGGGACGGGAAATCGATGAGGGTGTGAAGTCAGCCGCGGAGTTGATTGTTCAGCAGCAGATAGAATAGTCTCCGTGGGATGCTGCGCCAATTCATTCACTGAGTCGTGCTCGTATGTAAAGACAGCCAACTGGATGTAAAGGTTCCAGTTGGCATGGTCCAAACGCCATCTGGGCATACGTGTGGAAAATATATCTTGCGTTAAGAGATTAATAAGACATAGGAAGTGGTCACTAGAGTGTAAATCAGAGATGACATTCCATTGTAAGGAGACTGCCAACTCAGGTGAACAAACTGCCAGATCAAGGTGCGAGAAACTATTGAAATAGTCAGAAATGAATATAGGCTCTCCAGTATTGAGGAGAGTTAGGTTGTAATTGTCCAGGAAATCAGCGAGGAGCTTGCCTCTCGCGCAAGCGCGACTTGAGCCCCAAAGTGGGTGGTGCGCATTGAAGTCTCCCACCAACAGAAACGGTGTTGAAAACTGGGAAACTAGTTCTTCTAAATCAATAGGCGAGAAGATAAGAGAGGTAGGCAGATAAATGTTACAAATGGTAAACTGAATGGTTTGGCAGTATAATCCTTATGGCGACTGATTGTACATCAGACCGTAAGGGCATAGTTCCCATATATACACCATCTCCAACAAGCGTCATAGCGCCGCCATGCGCCGGAGCACCCTCTTCTGGTGTAATATCACACCGTACTGGGGTGTATCGCCTTAGATGGAAAGCGTCTTGAGGACGCAGCTTAGTCTCTTGCAAACATGCGACCAAGGATTCGTTCTTCTTGAGCAAAAGCTCAAGTTCTGGTCGTTGTGTTCTAATACCACGTATGTTCCAATGTAGGATAGCCGTATTCCATTCTATATGGGACAGGTATTCCAAGGTAAGTCTCCATTACTTTGGAGTACGCGGTTGTCGAATTAATTTTGCCCTTTTCTTCTGTCTTGGGCTGACATTTTCATCCGAGGCTCTTTCGCGCCTCTTTTCCACTGGGACTCTTCCAGTGTGGGCAGATTCCTCTAGGTCTATATCCTCTGCCGAGGACGGCCTTGTTCCCATAGTGAATTTTGGTTCGAGAGCTTCGAATCGATATGACACGGAGACCGGCGAAGATGACAGTCGCCGGTCTATAGCCACTCCAGAGGATTCCTCTGAAGAGGATCTCCTAGGAGATGTCTTTGGGCTTTTCTTTCCCTTTGATGCCTTGGGAGAAACCCTATTCTGTTTTAGGAAATCGGGTCTTTTGTATTGGGTCTTAAACTTAATTGGTGAGGCATCGTATAATATCGGTCTACTTCTTTGTTGGCGACCTTCCTGATCTGCTGGATTGTACTGCGGTGCCTGTAGATGCTACAAGGGACTTAGGTGATGTCTAGAGCGAGGATAAATATTACATCGCCTACAATGTTTGCGCGCTCGTACTATACACGCTCCGTGGTGACTGGCAGACGGCGTAGCACAGGTGTTCAGAACATGTAAACAAACGGGCAGGGCTGTGTAAGAAGCTCTAGTTCATTTACTTCAGTTCATATCGTCATCTATTCGTTCCTCAAAAACATTGCAGTGAACAGTAATACATTTTTTAAATTGTTGAAAAGTAAAACTTGTCATCCAAACAATGTTTATACAGCGAGAAACTTCTCTCAACGTCACATGATGTAACGGGAGCAAACGTAAGATATTTTGCATTGTGTTCACCATACGTTGATGTCATTTTGTCTAGCTGTTGTAAACCAATTTTTATCCAACACGGTTTTCAATTATTTTGCACTGCTTCGGTTACAGGCGCAGGATCTGCATTTTCAATTTCCATATAAAGCTCTTCTATCAATTGTAAAGCATATGACAGTTTGTGATTTCTTGATTCTAAATGCAGAATAGTTTTGGTCACATCTGCAAAATTCTTTTTAATAAATAACAAATGTTTACGTAAATTGCCTGAAATTAATGACTGAGCAGATTTAATGACACAGCAGTCTTCACTATCCATTTTTTTTCTTTTTTTTTTTAATTGGGTTGTGCTCCCTCCTCAACCACACCCGGTGACGATCATCCGAAAGGGATATACATCGCCTCCCCTGCCATGCACTAACTACAGCTAGTGAATGAAAGGATGCTAGTAAAGGTATGCCAGGTACCGCTTACGCAACCTGGGGTTAGTGGATGAGTTCTACAAATGACGCCTACCTACCATAGGCAGTAGATAGGCAGAGGGGGATCCAGGGCCTCCCCTTGACTCTAGGCCCAGAGGAGGTGCCTGGTATTTGTTAGTGTGGTTGTCATGCTCATGCAGGTGGAAGTTGGTTGTTGGGTATCAAGCAAGAAGTAGTGTGTGGTTACTTACATGCATAGGTGTATATTTCTTCTGTTCTTCTGCGTAATTGTTTTTGCCGTGTTCGTCGTCTGTTGTCGCGCGTTGGTCTTCGTAGAAAGGGTTAGCTGAAACAATGGAGGTGTTTATGGCGGCATGAGGTGTTGGAGGTACTGTTGTACCGGGTCTGGGACTGTGTTTTTGGTGAGCGGAAGAGTTTGATCGAAGAGCGATAGCGGTGCTTGTGCTTGTCGCATGTGGTGGCGTATTGCTCTAGGGATTGTATTAGTGGGTTATGGTGTTTCGGGGCTTGCGCGTATAAGTTGTTCGCGAGTTTTTTGATAAATTGCTTTATGGTGTTGACCTTTAGCTCATCATGGAGGATGTCGGCTGGAGTTGTTTTTGGGACCTTAGTAATGAGCCTCATTATCTTATTTTGCGTCGTCTGTAGCGTTTCATATGCGACGGGGTGCAGTGGCCCCATACTGGTGCCGCGTATGTCATTATGGAACGTGCTAGTGTTTTGTATAAGGTAAGGCCTAGACTGGTGCTTAGCGCTGTTTTTCTGTTCAGTAGTGGATATATGCGGCTCAATTGAGCATATGCTTGCCGTCTCACCTGTCTTACATGCGGCCCGTATGTGAGTCCTGACTCTAAAGTGACGCCAAGGTACTTCACTTTGTTCGACCAGGTGATTTCTTCTTGGAACAGCGTGAGAGGTGCCAGGGGTGTTCTATGTGTCTGTCTTTTTGTAAAGAGTACTGCTTTGGACTTGTCCGCATTTACTTTGATGCGCCATTTGGCAAGATATGGCTCGATGGTGCGAATTGCGTGTTGCAGTCTGCTGTGTACGAGGTTTGGTCTCAAGGACCTGGCGGCGATGGCCGTGTCGTCTGCGTACATATATAATGTTGTGTTCGAAGTTTTGTGGATATCGTTAATATAGATATTGAAGAGGACCGGCGAGAGTATACCGCCCTGGAGTACTCCTGCCTTCAGTACCTTTGTTGCCGAGGTGGCGTTAGGGATTTTTATTGCAAAGGTGCGGCCTTCCAGGTAATGGGCTACTAGCTTTGTCAGGGTGCCGTTGAGATTGAGCTGGCGGAGTTTATACAGCAGGCTCGGGTGGTGCACGGAGTCAAATGCACGTTGGATATCTAGGAAGAGGATACCTGTGCTATGCCTCTGGTTGAAACCCTGGGTGATATTTTCGGTGCATCTCAGTAGCTGATGCGTTGTGGAGTGTCGTGCACGGAAGCCGAATTGCTCGGGGATTATTACGTTGTGGTGGATGAGGAAGGAGTTAACTCTTTTGAGTATTATCTTTTGCTCATAGTGCTCAGTAGGCTAATTGTCCTGTAGTTGTTAGGATTTTTACGGTCCTTCCCTAGTTTTGGGAACATCAGGACCAGTTCATCTTTCCGCCGGTTAGTAAAATACCCGTGTTGCAGGCAGTAGTTGCAGATTTCAGTAAAGTTTTTCAGGGCGGTGGGTGTCCGTTGTTTCAGGACCTTATTGGGTATTTGATCTGGACCCGGCGCTTTTTGGTCCTGCAATCTGGCTATGAGCCACTTTACTTCGGAGGGGTGCGTCCTTCGTAGCTTGTTGTGGGAGGGTTCATGCATTATGTTCTTGACCGAGTTATCCACTAGCCTATGGAAGTTGTCATTTGTCTTGGTGTTATTTGGTGTGCAGGTTTTTTTCGAGAGCATCCGCCAGTGCGTTCGCTTGGTCTTCGGGTGACTCCACAATGGTGTTTGGGTCTGTATCCCTAATAAGGGGTGGTGTGTGGCGGATTCTTTTATGAGGCGTTTGGATATTTGCCAAATTTGTCTGTTGTCTGGTTGTATGTCCGCAAGGGTGCGGTCCCATTGCTGTTGCACTTGCTGGTTTATACGCGTTTTTATGTCGCCGTTGAGACCTTCCATATTGATTTTATGGACAATGTTCCTTGTTCGCTGCCATTTGCGTCTCTCATGATCCCGCTCGTTCATGAGATTTAGTACCTCCGGTGGTAGGGTGAGTTCGCGCTACGGAGGCTTTTGGAATGGAGTGGATGCTGCTATGGCTAGCGGCGTAGCCAGCTCTAATGCCGCGGTGGCTGCTTCTACTTCCTGATCGGTTTGCAAGTTCGCAGCTGGGGTTAGGTTGGCATCTAGTACCTGGGCAAAGAAGTCCCACTTTGTTCGGCTACAGTTTCTTCTGAGTGGTTTGGGTCAGCGAGGGGGCATATGTGTGATCTCTAGCAGGATTGCATAGTGGTCAGAGGCGAGTGAGTCAATTTGCATGAGCTCGTAATTAAATTCGGTGTTCTTTAGTAGTACTAAGTCAATTATGTTTGGGGTGTGAGCTGGGTTAGGTGGGATGAAGGTTGGTTCTTCAGTGTGGGTTATTATATATTCTCTCGCTTGCATGTGTCGGAGTAGTGTGTTTCCCGGATGATTGTCGTGTTTCCCCGCGTTTCGTGTATTGCGTTTAAGTCCCCCATGATTATTTGTTGATCGGTTAGTGAGGTAATAATTTCGAGGTCGTTGCTCGTGAGTTTATCCGGCGGGCAGTAGGCAGCTGCAATAGTGACGTTCTGATTCGCTATGAGAACGGTTATCGCTGTAGCTTCAAAATAGTTCATGGGTGGTAAATGTTTTTGGCTATGTTGAAGGCCGCGTTTTACTAGGACAGCTGTGCTTCCTGCTGCTCTTCCCAAACATTGATTACTTTAACTATTTTATCATAATAATCTGCATAATATGCAGCAGCATTTTGCCAGCTACTCCATCGAGTTACAACGGGCTAGGGAGGTAAAAGGACACCAGGGGCCATTTCTTTGAAAATCAGTAACCTGCTTGGGGTTTTCAGAATTTTTTTCACATTAGCAATGAAACTATCCACACCACTGTACCAGAAGCGTATCATTTCGGCTACACGATGAAGGCCGTGAGCGATGCACGTTAAATGTACCATGTTGGGATGATGTGTAGTTGTTTTAGTTTCTTTAGCTGCTTTTAGCATGTAGCTTCCAACATCTGTCAGAAAAAGTAGTATATTATCAGTTTTGATCCCCTCTTGCCACAGCAAAATTAGATTCTTTTTAAAGCTGTCGACAATACTTTTGTGGTTAACCTTATCAATAACTTTAGAACTGATTTATTAGGTCTGTCTGGCGAACTCTTGCAAATACATTTGCAACAAACCTCCCCACAGAATCCAGAGTTTCGTCACTCATAGATTGCCGAATTTGAGCCATAACTTTATCATAACATTTTGATAGATACTATTTACGTAGGGTTGTTGCACTGGGAGGCTTCCGCTTAGTGCATTTTTTATGAAGATTTTAAATTTAGCATGTTCTACTTTGTGAGATGGTATGTTACTACGTACCGACGTTTTGCACATGTCTTCAAAAACCTCCGATTGAAGTGAAAAATGGTCGTGTTCTTTATTCTTTGATGCTGCAACAAGTGCTTCATGTTTTTTTGGTATTGCAAAGTTGCTTCAACACTTTCCGTTTCTCCTTGGAATCTCTGATTTGTGAATAACATAACTTACATTGTATCGTATCACCATTCAATACGAAATTATTTCTTCCAAATTTTTCCAATAACTGATTTAATTTACCATCTCCTAAAGCTGAAGACATTATTCACCTCGTATGTAAACACGGATCGCACAGAAAATAATACTCCCTTATCTGTACGGTACAGCTGTCATACTGAACCAGAGCACGCTGTTCACCCTTCAGTCCGAGGTACCAGCGATGACGTCAAGCAATAAATTCGTCGTGCAGTCAACCTGATTTCTTCTTCAGTGGATATATGTCCTCGCTCTAGTGATGTCAAACGATTTGAATATGACTTAGCTACGAGAATTTTGTTTGAACATTTTGCTCCGTTTATATCGCTAGTTTGAGCTGTAATTTCCCGACGCGGTACCGGTTTAGCTGCAACCGAGATATAAGTACCGGAGTTACGGATAGCGGGCCGGCGTAAACGTAAGAGTTTCCGGGGTTCTGAGAAGGACATCTCTCTAACCTGGATCTCCTGGATGGCTCTTTCCTCCACATAACCGGGGCATTCTCGGGAGTTTTCTGCATGTTCTCCCCTGCAATTAACACAGCTGCGAGGTGATGTGCATTCATCGTCATGGGCGATGCCTCCACAGTTCACGCAGGTAGCTCTACTACTGCACGTGTCACTTGTATGACCAAAGCGCTGGCATTTGTAACACCTCAATGGGTTCGGGATGTAAGGCCTTACTTCAATGGCCTCATACCCTGCCTTAATCCTTTGCGGGAGATCTACCCGATTAAAGGTAAGGAAAAGGTTACGGGTAGGCAGATATTTGCCATAAATCTTTTCTCTGAACGCGATAAACAGATATCACACCTTGATCTGCTAGGTTCTCCTTAATTCCATCATTGGACATATCGTCCAATGCGCGGGTGTTCACAACACCGCGAGAGGAGTTCAGTATTCTGTGCATCTCTATACGCACCGGATAGCTGGCTAACAGGTTGGCTTTTAAAATAGTAGCTGCTTGTGCTACTGAATTAGATTCAACCAGCAGCGTGCCGTTGCGAGATCTTGTGCAGTTTTTAACTGGGCCAGCTATCTTATCCAGACCCTTCAGTATCACGAATGGATACCTAAATGTTTTACCTTCCTCTGTTCCTGTTGTAACTAAGTAGCGAGGACCACTCAACTCTGCTACTTCCTTTTCACTAACTTTGATATATATATAAGTTTTGAAGAACTCATGGCGATGTTATCCTCCACCATTGCAAATGTCTCCGATGGCAGGCTCACTTCCTGGGCGCCACCCCGTCATAGGCGAGAGTGCTGGCCAGAACCTTGCTGACCATAGCGTCTCGCCTCCCAATGTATAGACAGAGGAACCCAATCGCCTTCAGGAGTGCATCAGCTCATGAAATGACTCCTCCCGGGATTGACCTTTATCAGCGGATACGAACACAGATGCTAAATGATAACCAGGGGCTGGGAACTACGTGGTTACTCAGCCACCCCATGCGTCTCCCATCCACCTACAACCCGTACGTAGGTTACCCAGCAAACTGTGTACAGGGAGGTATTAGGTGGGAGGTCGAACACAAAAGTGGAACAAAGTTGATTGGGCGTTTGGCATGTGCCCTCTCACCCCTTAGAGGAACCCAATCGATAGCCAGAGACGCACCGTTTCCGTGCTACAAATTTTACAATGTGTCGGATTTGGCGGTGTTGGTGTTATTTTGCAACCAGATAGGCAGTAAAATTACATCAGAAGAGCTCCACGTCAAATGTGGTGTGACGTTAGGTACAGAATTAAATAACGTTTAACCCATTACGTAGGAAAATCGAATACTGCAATACCAAAGAAACAAAACAATTACATTGATCACGTAACACTTGTGTCAATAGTAGAAAAAGAAATTTGTTTGTCTCCTGCTCCTGATGTGTCCCATACTGTACTGAAACTGCTCACTACAACAGAGGCTCGATGTGACGATCACCGCCATTGCACACATTGCACCGACGAATCAGGTTCTGGTACACTCGTTCCATCACTCCTGGTGTACTGCTAATCTCTTGTGCAACGTCCATCTCTACAGGAGTCTCGTACACCAAACTCTTCATGCGACCCCACAGGAAATAGTCCAACGGCGTTAAATCCGGCGATCGTGGGGCCGTGCATTAGGGCCACCCCGGCCTATCCATCCTTGCCCAAATCTTCGGTCAAGATGTTCCCGAACATTAAGTGTAAAGTGCGGTGGTGCAACATCGTGCTGAAATCACAGTTCCCGTCTTACACTCAATGGCACGGCATCCACAACAGGGGCAATACGTTCCGTAGGGAGATTAAGTACGAAACGCCCGTTTATGTGGCAGGAAAAATGTATGGCTGCCCAGGCATTGATGGAAAATCTTTGTTGGAATCCCCTGACATGCGTTCTGCGGAATTTAGTCTGCCCAGACATGGCTGTTCCGAGAATTGAGAACACACTCCCTCGAGAATTGGCATTCATTGGTGAAGAGAACTCTTCATGGAAATTGGGACTCATCAATGCACCGTTGCAGAAATCACATGCAGAAATTAACACGCGGTACAAAATCTGCTGGTTGCAACGTCTGTACCCTTTAGGGGTGGTAAGGACGCAGTTGTTTCTCGCGAAGAACCGTCCACACGATGCTGTTAGAAGAATCCATTGCATGCGCAATAGTTCGCGTACAGCTTCTTCAAATTCATGGGTGCAATGCCTTCTTCTTGGAGTACCATAGTCCTTGCTACAGACGGTGAAGCACCTCGTTCTCGGAGTCGTTGCACAATTCTGACAAATGGGTATGTGATGGAGTCGTGCGTTGTGGATAACGGTCTTGATACAACCGACGAGCTGCTCTTTCATTCCGCAGCACCTTACAGTAACACCATGTCCGTGTATTCTTCAAATGAGTACTCAACCATGTTTATCGGGGCTACACAGGCAGGTGAATGGGACTACAGGTATGACATCACAGCAGGGGAAACGTCACGTGACATCAGGTGATCGCCTGACGTCATGTACTATCAGGTTGCATGACAAGATCGGCAAATCCGATACCTTGTATAGGTTGCGCGTTAGTTCTTGACGAATGACCTTCAGCGAAAATCCAGTCAGGTAGCCTAAGCTTAATAAACAGGTCAGCAAACAGTTTATATTACGTAACAAACAATTCTGCTTCCCTATGTTATGTTTCCAAGAAAACACAAAGTACAGTTGACTGCAAGGTTTTGTGTAGTACGGGTTCAAGTCACTGTGAGTGTTTTAATGAGAGGTAATGAAAATAACAATTCAGACGAAAAACATGAGGGGAGAAATGTCGGGAATAGAAGAAATACAAACAAATTAGGTGTAAACAGCCACAGAGATTGAGTAGTACATATGGCTGGAAGTGTTATAATTTGCTTTGTAGTTGCTGTACTTCTCGAGCGCAGAAACATTAGAACAAGACACAGTGCATCTGGTTATCATTTCTGCTTCTGATTGTCAGTAATCCCGTAAAGGTGAGTAAGTACCTCGCATCTAAACTCTCATTTAAAAATTTCAATCCTCAAGAACTAACGCACGACCTATAATTGTTGTAGTACAGAAGCGGTTCGCTTCCGGACATGGATTCCTATTTAAAATATTGTCTACTCAGTGCCCTCTACTAGTCCTAGAAGTTTGTAACATGAATTTCAGAACACCCAGTATATATATACACACATACACATACATACACATTTATACACCCACATTCACACACACGCGCGCGCGCACACACACACACACACACACACACACACACACACGCACACCCCTTTACTGGGCACACTGGGGGGCCTAGCACCGAGGTTACATGGACAAGCATTAGTCGGCGAGCCGTGCCTCGTCTAGAACATTTTTATTCTTGCGTGCTTGCTGTGCTTCGGCTCGCCTTTGCCAATGTTGGCGATCACGTAGTTTTCGTGGTTCCTAATGCGCGCCCATGTTACCTTTGCTCTTTTTGCTATTGCCTCTGGGATGGATGGGATCTGGGTTTCTAGGTGGAGGGTTTGGTTAGTGGCCAGAGTGGGGCGGATAGGATCTTTCGAAGGGAAAGGTTTTTAAGGGTTTGGATGTGCTTATGGGCAGTTTTCGAGGCATTAGGCCAGGCCACACTTGCATGCAGGACCACCGAAAGAATAAATTACCTGTACAGAATAAGTTTGGATTTCAGTTGCAATTGTTTGCTGCGGAAGATGGTTCGGCTTATTCTTATAGTCAATCCGACGGAAGGGGTAGGCCAGAGGCCGCCGCGAGATTGGCTCGTATCTGGCGCGCGGGGCGTGCCTCTGCTGAGCAGAAGCTTTGTGATTGGCCCGTTGCGAGAGGTGTGCCGGCAACAAAACCAGTGCTGGTTTTTTGGCCATCTGTTATAGCTCTCTCGGTGTTTTTTTTTTTTTTTTTTTTGAGAACTGTACTCCAGATGTCATTTAACTGTAAGCCGTTGTCCTTGTTGATATTGTTGTGTTCATTCTTGATGGCTATGGCTTCCTTAATCGAGCGGTTCCAGTAGTTAGTAGACTTGGAGATGGTGGTAGTTTCACGAGTCGTGAAGCCATAGAGATTTTCAAACACAATGATAACTTCAATTGGAAGGAAGAAACAAAGCTCTTAAATAAAGCCTGGCATCCAGCATTATACAAAGCACGCAATAAACCTAACCGGAGACAAATTCAAAATCATACGCCAGCTTCAGCTACAATAAATACCAGCCCTTCGACAACAATCGCCAATAATGTAAGTCCGCACTTTAAACCAGCCTACGCAACAGCCAAGCCAATAAACAAAGACCAGACCAACCGTCATTCCCACACATGCTAAGCGTATAAAACCTGTGAAATCAAACGGCTCCGATCAGTTCGCCAACAGTAGCAGAGTACTACGGTCACACCACTGATGATGTTCGACGTAATTTCGAACGCAACGTATGAAAGAAGAATTTCCTCTGGATGATGGCCCACAAGCCCGAATATTCTTTCTATATTTTACATGTTTCGATACCAAAACAACCTCTATGGTGGAAATCTATATCTCTGCATGTATACATGTAAGCAGAGATGGTCGGGTGGGCGGGCGTGCGAGCGGACAGTCGACGGGATGGGACGGACGGACAGACAAACGAGAGGGAACGTGTGGACCCGATGGGTTGTACGGGTGGACTGATAGGAACGGATGCATGACGGATGGACGGACGGACAGACAGGCGAGATCGACTGGACGTACGGGATGGGTTGGACGTTTGGACAGACGGTATGGAACGCCTAGACGGATGAATGGGACAGAAAGACGTATGGGATGGGCGCACAGATGAATAAGGACGGACGAACAGGTTGGAAAGGACGGACGAACAGTTGGAAAGGACGAACGGGATGGGTCGGACTGACGGCTTAGGATGGTCGGATGGACGGGATCGTACGGATGAACCGGGTATGAGGAAGGAATGGCTGGAATACAATGGACAGGCGGACCGACGCAAAGGTCTGACGCACAGAAGACAGATTGCATGTTACGGACAGATAGGATGAGGCACATACGGATGGGAAGAGACGGACAGACGTATGGATTGATGGATAGATGTTTTTACACTCTTTATTTACTGCATGTTCCATTACAAAATATAGTAATACTACATGCATTGTTAAACATTATAAACATTACACGTTCACAATCCATCTATGTCTATTGAGTTAATATATGACATTAACTCCTGGGTATAATTATGTATTAGTGCCGTTTTATTGAATGTCCATTTTCCGTGTTAAAAATCATATTTTTTTCTGAAAATGCGTCGTTCTTTTTCTAGTTTTGCACATTCAAATAGTAGGTGATCTACTGATTGTTCTGCTTTTCAACATGTACCCATAGGACTGTCTTTTATTTTAAAACGATGATAATAATAACTTTATTTTCCCGTGTCCAGTTAAAAAGGTGGTTATGTTTCCTGTCAATGGAAAATTCAATTTCAGTCTGTTTTTCAGACTGGGTAGAAAAGATTTTGTCACTGCAACGTTTGTAGTGGTTTCCCATTCACTTTCTCATTTACTTATGTTTATTGCTTGGAGTTCACTTAGAGCTACACTAGGTGGTTTACGGTCGTAACACACTGGAAATTTGGTGTTCTCCGCTGCCTGTTTAGCCAGACTATCCGCTCACTCGTTCCCGTGGTTCCCACTGTGTGCCTTGACCCACGTGGAATGAATTTTCCACTTTTTCGTTTCCAGTATTTTTGTTTGTTCCCTTATTGAAACTATTAAGTTCTGTTGGTTTTTGTGATTTACAAATAAATCTAAAGTTGCTCTGTTATACAAGTGAATTGCTGCTGCTTTTTGATGCAGAGGAAGATGGTGAACTGTTGCCAAAAGTTCTAGTGATTTAAAACTGCTAGCTGTTCCGCTTGATTGTTTGTACAGTGATTTTGTAGTCTGTATTGTAGCTGGTGTACTGGTTGTTTATTAATATATATGGCGATTCCTGCTCCGACACCTGTATCTCCTTTACTACCGTCAGTGTATATGTTTAGATTATAATCGACATTCTCCTGCTTTCTTTTTATGGTGTAAATATATGCGAGACATGGCCACTTGGAGTGGTGTCTTCGAGGGCCTAATTTTATTTCCTTCCGATTGTCTTTCTTCATTAGGTTGAAACTTGCCAACTTTTGAATTTCTAAGACTATTGGAGTGTTTTTTGTTAGGACACATAATGCTTCATGTGATGCGGTGCGGAATGCCTTGGCTATTCTAATGTTTATTAATCTCTGCACTCGATTGAGTTTTACTGCATCATGTTGTTTGTTAAGGGCACTGGGGGATTATTTTTAGCACCACAAGGTTAACTTCCACCAATATTTAAAATTTAAATATTGCCCTACTAATGATTAGAATAAATAGAAATTTGGTGTGATTATAGCTCAAGCATTTGTGCATTTAACTACTACATAATAATTAAATTACAATCACATAATTCCATGCAAAAAGGGCATAAACCTCACTATGTATCCTGAAAAATAAAATGTTACACCTCATACTTTAGGTACAATTTTCTTGTAGGATTTTGAAGCTACAGGAACCAAATTTTTATCTGAGTAACATAAATGATAGCTTAACATCGCCGGTTAAACATAAATCCTATGTAGTTTGTATTTTGCACATAAAAATATTTAATTCTATATAGGAAAAACTATGGTAATATTTTTAAGCATTAAATTTTTTCACTCCGCATTATAGCTCTAATTAATAAAAGCTTTAACCGGCTGTACTCAACAAACTTGGATAAATAAGCACTAAAACTATTATATCAATATCTCTTATAGTTTTTGAGAAATATGTACCTGAAGTGTGAAAGATCAAGGTTTCGGGAAATTGCGATCAAAGGTGAAGTACCATCTTTTCAAATGACACATACTTTCAGAACATGCCTGCTCCATATTCCTGCTCACTTAAGTTTTCCTCATCCTTTCTTTTCCTTTTCATAGTTCTAGCTTTATTTTCAAGCAACTGAACTGCCCTTTTTGCCTCTGAGAGTCTTTTTTATACAGGTTTCCTTCATATTCTAACTTTTATACCCATTTTTTCCATCACTGTAAGTCTACCACTGCAACCATCATTATAACAAATAACACTATACCTATGTTATATATAGCTGAAGAATTGTATATTTTTTTAACGTTAAAAACAAAAAGTCGATTTTTTTAAGTCAATCGACCTCCCGGCGCCCCCTTAGCTATTCTAATGTTTATTAATCTCTGCACTCGATTGAGTTTTACTGCATTATGTTGTTTGTTAATGGCTTCGATCCAGACCGGGGTTCCGTATGATAGAATTGGCAATATGTCCCCTTTATAGATTGTTCTCATCACATCCGACCTCAGCCCCCTGTTTATTTTTGCCGATTTTGCCAGTGTGTGTATCAGATTCGTACTTTTTTGGGTTATTAGATCTATGTGTTTATCCAAACAAAGCTTATTGTCGATTGTTATGCCAAGGTATTTTATACTTTCCTACTGCTGTATATTACTATTGTTCAAATAAATTTTTATGGCACGCGCCTTCCGGCGTCTTCTTTCTGTTATTATCAGGAGTCTTGATTTCTGCTCATTGAATGTAATTTTGTGTTTTTTACCCAACATCCCCCCTTGTACAGGTCAAGGTTTACATTATTTTCCAACTCAAGCAGGCTTTTCCCTTTACTGGTCATCAGGAAATCGTCCGCAAAGGCTAGGGCTTTTGTGTATTGAGTGTATTCTATATTCAGTAGTGAATTATACTGGATGTTCCTTCAAGAAATCCGGACCACAGCAGGATCCTTGTGGGCAGCCGTTGCTGATTGGTTTTAGAAGTGACATACTGTTTACTGTTAATGACGCTGTTCTTCCACTGAAATAGCCTTTGGACAGTTGGTATAAATTTTTGTGGCACCTAGCTTCTCTTAAAGCTGGAAGTATACTTGGCCACCATGCAGCATCAAATGCCCCCTTGACATCTAAGCTGACTAAAGCTGCATATTGTCTATCATTTATGATGTCTTGTACGGTTTCCTTTAATAAGAGCACCGCATCCACCGTACAAGTTTGAGGCTTAAACCCAAATTCCCTATGACTTATTACGTTGTTATTGTACATACGATACATTATCCGGTTTATCACTAATTTTTCTAGCAGTTTTGCTGTTATGTTTATAAGACTAAATGGCCGGTACTTCGATACTTCGTCTGGGTCTTCTTTCCCTGGCTTTATGATAGGTATAATTTTGGCATGCTTCCACTTTCGAGGAAAACATCCCGTTCTGAGGCTAGCATTATATATTGCGGTGAAACATTTTGGCAGTAGGTTATACACTTCGTGTAGGATTTGGACTGTAATGCCATTTTCACCAGGTGCTTTACATGCGTCCATTGATTTAATTACCATTCAGATTTCTTCTATTGTAAATGACATATCGTTAGATGTAGTTAGTTGTTTCTCTACTTCGTTTCTCAGTTGTACATGTTGATAACTGTCATCACTTTCGTCATCTTTAGGAGCGAAGGATTCCATCATGTACTCTAATGTTTCTTCCAGATCTTTGGTGTATGTGCCGTTGGGTTTACGTAGAGTTGTTATAGTTAGATTTGGTTTTATTCTGCCTGATGGGATTTTATAAACTGCGTTCCACGGATTATTCGATTCTGTTAATGTGCAGTAATTTTTCCAAGACTCGTATTTCGCTTTTCTAATGGCTACCTCATTTTTTCTTCCATTCTTTGTACTGAGCTCTTCTATTTTCTCTCAGACTTGTATCATTTATGGTCCTTTGATATCTTCGCCTGAGTGCGCAAACCTTTTTCCTCAATATGGCCAGTTCTTGCGACCAGCATGGAACAGATTTGTGATAAAGTAATTTCGATGTGGATTTCTTGGTTTTGAAGGACTTCTTACATGCACCACTGATGGAATTTTCACATTTTTCTGCTACTTCTTCTATATTTGTTGCCGCTGCTACGGTGCCTTCTAGTATATTATTTAAATATTCTAGCCCGTTTTTTGTTCATTCTCCGTTTAGCTCTTGCGTATAAAAATGGGTTTTTACATCTTCTCCGAAATGTCTCCTGAAGTCATTATAATCCTCTGGTTTGTTATACCTCGTGCCTGGAAAATTATATTCAGTTTTGCTTCCGTTCTTTTCCAGGATGTATGTAAGCATTTTGCGGTCTGAGAAGCTTTCTTCATTACAACATTTCCAATTCCTCATCCATGTTAACAAATTTTTATTTATAATTGTTACATCTATATTACTAGACCATAAGATTGATTCAAATGTTGTGATATCGGTGTTATTGTTCATTAAGTGTAGTTTAGAAACTGATTACTGACTAGACCACGGCCCACAAACCCGGATAATCAGTTTCTATATTATGACACCGGCCGTGAAAGCTTACGCAGTTTGATAAGTGTAGTTTATTTCTTAGAACAAATTCTTCCAGAATTTTCCCCCTCTTATTACTAAGTCTATCGTGCCATGATCTGGATTTTACGTTACTGTCCATGGCCAATATTAGGCCCTTTCCTGTTGCCAATTGTATAATTTTTTCGATTTTGATGAGATCACTCTTTATATCGTTAATATCCAGATAAATGCTCGCTTCTATAAATTTTAACTGTCCGTAAGAGAATTCCACTACTACTATGTCTTCCTCTGACAGCTGATTTATATGAAGGGCATCAATTTGCTTGTTTGATACTACTATTGTTGCTCTCTTTATCCCGTTACCTGAGGTGTAGATTCTGTATCTTTTAGATAGTCCAGATACTTTATTTTGGAATATGTAGGTACGGCTCTTGTAGGTAAGCAATATCTATGCCTTGTTGAATGATCAGCTGATCTAAGTTATAGGTTACTGTCTTCGAATGCTGTAAGTTTATCTGCGCATTGTTGATTATTTTACCGCTGTGTTGAGGTTTCCTGTTAGTTGTCCTGATGTGTTGGGCCATGATTTAATAGTCATTTTTTTGTTTATAAGTCTTGATGGCAGCATTTAAGCAAGGACAGTTTTTATCTATAGCACTGTGATTTACATTAACTTGATCATTTGCGTAAAACCTATTCCAATTGCAGCAGTTTATACATTTCAGTTCATTAGAATCACACATTTTAAGGTTGTGATTTCCTGAGCATTTTGAGCAACAATCGCCGGCTTTGTGATTGTACCGACAACATTTGAAGCAGCGAGTCACTCGTATGTAGTCTTCCGCATAGCAGATCATCCAGACTACTTTTAATTTCTTCTGCAGCAGTAGTCTCCTTATCAGTGCATTCATTTCAACCACAAGATTACGAGTTCCTCTTTGTGGTGAAAATTATTTTTGGTTTTATGTCGCCTTTCTGTAATCCTAGTTCTGGGGTTTGGACCATTATCGTTTCCTCCGCCTCTTCAAGCTTCATTTCTTCTGGAATATTCCGAATAATCAAGTTCGGGTTCCACAGTTTAGGAACAGCCGTTTCTAATAGTTGGCTACAGGTGGGTGGGTGGATGGATTGATGGACGAAGGGTTGAATAGATGGTTGGATGGACGAACGCATGGGATGTGACGGAGGGGTGGGTAGGGACTGACAAACGGATGGACTGGTAGTGACCGGCGGACGGACGAAATGGGATGGTTGGACGAACGGACAGAAAGGGGAATGGAAGAACGGGATGGGACGAACGGACAGACCGGATTTGACGGACGGACGGGATGGGGAGGACGGGATTGGACGAACGGGATGAGACTTTCGGATGGGTTGGGACTGATGGTCGAACGGATGTGTACGGACGGACAGTCGGTCGGAATGTGACGGGCAGAGTATAAGACAGGACAATCGGAATTGGATGGACCGAGGGACGGACGGAATTTGAAGTACGGGCGATGTGGGAAAGATTGTCGGAAGGTTTAGATTGGATGGGTGGACGGGACTTACGCACGGGATACGACTGATGGACGGACGGATGGGCAAGGACAAACGGACTGAATTTGCCTGGCGGATGGAATGGGACCGACTGGATTTGGACGGATGAACAGGGACGGCCAAACGGGATGGCATGGATCGGTAGACGAGATGGGACCCACGTACGGACGAGATGGGTGGGGAAAACCTGACAGGATGGAGGTGGGTTCAAACGGAGGGACGGGCGGGATAAGATGGATGGACGGAATGGGACGGGCCATCGGTTTGGGACGGACGAGATGGGACAAACGGCTGGGATGAAATAGACGGTTTCGGTTGGATGGAGGCTTTGGGTTCGACAGACGGACGGGACGAAGCGGGAACACGGATGGTAACAGTAATCTTTATTTCCATTTCATTTACAAATTATATACATTTACATACTTGTTACCACATTTAGTTGCTGACTGCCCTTGGGCCCATTAGGCTTAAACACTGAGGCTGTCGAGCTAATGGGTCCCTATTTACATCTTATCTAAAATACATCTTCATTTTCGTCATATTTACTTATCTTCCTTAGTCATTTGGCTCTTACTTTGCCCAAAAAGTTCCCAATTTTAATTACATTTTCCCTAGTTTTTACACTCATTAACTTCATTGCTTGAATTTCATTTGGTAGCCTTGTCCAATCTTTTTTATCCATCGTCCCCATAAGCAACCTAGTTTCTTCACATTCTAAAAGTAAATACCATGTTTTATCCCTTTGTTGGCATAAAGGGCATTTCTCTAGGTCCCTCCCTCTTCGCAACCTGGTTGGGGCCCTAATGACCAAGTTGTCGACGGGCCCTTAAACCCAACACACTCACTCACTCACTCTTCGCAACCCTTTCAGTTTCACCACTCCTTCTCTGGCCCATGCAAAGCCATCTCTTGTTGCTTTATCACAAATGTCTATATTTTTCCCTGTTCCAGCTCGCTTTCATCTCTCTATAAACTTCCAGTGAGCTTTTCAAATTGAAACTTCCTATCATTTCTTGCCTTTCAATATCTTCCGTTCTTAGCCTAAGTTCTTTCCAAAATCCACTTTGCAATAATTCCGCTTTCCCCACATGTCACCAAACCCTATTTTTAGCATCATTTCCTTTATCTTATTTAGCCATGAATCTTTCTGATTTAGTCTTTCCTGTACTATCAAGCATTGACGTAGAATATTCTGCTCACCTAAACTCCTAATTCTCGCCCAACTTTCGACCATTATCCCTGTAGTTCCCAGTCTTCCCAATTCTGCTTGTGCCACTCCATTTTGGTGAAGCTCGTGGTAAACCCAAAACTTGCTTGCAAAAATTTCTATATATCACATCCATATTTGCACCCCCTTCCTCCAAACCCCATAGCATTTTTGCTTCTACTACGGCTGTGTAAATTCTCTCCAGCTGTTTTATTTGCACTCGTGGTAATTTATCTAGACGTACTTTAATAGCTTTTAATGCAATTTTACCTTTAGCCATTGCCATTCTCTTCTGCTCTTTCCACCCTCCCTTACTGCTTAATCCTACTCCTAGATAATCAAATATATTGATCACCTCAATTTCCTTTCCTTGCCAGTACCATTTCTCCTCGTTTCTTGTTACCTTTCTTAAATACCACAATTTTAGTTTTGTTTACGTTAACATTAAGGCTCCATTCCTTACAAAATTTATCTATTGCTTCAATTGCTCTATCTATCCCCACTTTGGATATAGCTCCTACTACTAAATCATCCGCAAATAGCAACTCAGGTATTTCCCTGTTATTAATTATTGGCATATGCCTATTTTCCATTCTAATTGCATCCAGAATATCATCTATAAACAAATTAAACAGTACAGGGCTCAACTTGCAGCCTTGCCTCAATCCTATATTATTTTGGATGCATTTTGTTACTTTATTATTTGTCATCTTTACACAGAACTCATTGTATATATATATATACACACACTTTGTAAACTCAATAAATCTGTTGCTCATTCCCTTTTTACTCAATTTGTACCATAGTGCTTCTCGATTTATTGTATCAAAGGCCTTTTCAAAATCAATAAACAACATATATACCATCCCCCTTTTGTCTGCTAAATATTTACTTATCAATGTGCTTACCACAAATATATTATCCACTGTTCTCCTGCCTTGTCTAAATCCTGCTGGTATAGGACGAACGGGATATGATGGACGGACCGGCGGGATGGGATGGGGTGAACTGATGAACGGACGGTCGAAATGGGACGGATGGACAGAGGAGAAATAATGAACGGGATTGGTCGTATGAACCGGGTGGGAAGGACGTTCCGACAGTTGGGGTTTACACGGACGGATGGGGCGTACGGAATTTTGCGAACGGACTGGGTCGTGCATATGCACGGGATAAGACTGATGGCTGGGTAGGGACGAACGGACGGACAGAATTTGCCGGGCGGACTGGAGGGGACGGACGACTTGGGTCATACGTACGCTTGGGTAGGGAACGAACGGACAGGATTTGCCGGGAGGACAGGATGGGACGGACAAGTAGATTGGATGGGACGATGGACGGGCTGGGACGGACGGATTGTTATGGATTGAAGAAAGGATGGATGAGTAGGGATAGACGCAGGGACAGACGGGATAGGACGGAATGGGACTGACGTACAGACGGAGGGGCATGGGACGGATCGACGGGATGGGACGTACGGACAGACGGGACGGCAAGGATGACCCGGATGGGAAAGACGGAATGGGACAGACGCGCTCTAGGACGGGAGGGGAAGGACGAACGAATGGGATGGAACGGACTCACGGTTTTGTTTTGGATGGACACGAACTAGTCACCTTAAACCTGTCTCCTAACCTAGTGACAGCAGCTGAGGCCGCTAAAGCCTGTCACACAATAATCACTAAACACTTCTATAACATCCTGACACCACCATTGGCGGCGCCGTGGCCGAGCGGTCAGCGCGCTCGCCTACCACCTAGGCGGCCCGGGTTCGATCCCAGGGACCCGCATGTGGTATTCGTGGTGGACGAAGCGGCGTCAGGGCGGGTTTTCTCCGGGTTCTCCGGTTTCCCCCGCCATCTCATTCCACCGGTGCTCCATCTTCATGTATCATCAGTGTCACCGCCTGCGGTGCCGTAGTAGTAAAAGCGGGCGTTAAACACTACAACACACACACCACCATTCCTTTATACATTCACTCTCCTATAATTTCCAAGGGGTCATCGCCTGCCTTCTGACACCTGACCTGGGTCCCCTGTGGCCTGCAAACAAACCATCATCCTGGATCCATGGTACTTTCTAACATTCTCTGACTAATCACTTCTTTCCTTTTTCTTTTCTTTTGCATGCAGTTATTTTTAGTGGGTATTCCATACCTCAATGGGGTGACTTACACTCAAAGCTTAGGATGGTCTCGGGTTAGTCTGTAAATCTACCTTTGTTCTCACAGCAATAAATCAGTTAATTAATAAGTAAATAAATAAATACATAAGCCAGGTGCAGGATTGCATGGCTCTGAAGCAGTAGCATCCACTCCAAAAGCAATTTTCAAGATACTATCATTAATGTTATTAGCTTTTATTACACTTAGTTTATCCTTTTGGTATGAACGCGTATACCAAGATCAGAGCTATCTCAAGACTTACACATGAGTGTGTGCCGGCTGAAATAATGAATTCATGCCAAAAAAATTAAGGCATTAGTTTTATTGCTCTTAAGGAAGCCATAAATTATAAAGTACTTAATTGGTAATATTAAGACGCATTGTAGAAAAAATCCGGTGAAAAAATTGATTGGTGGCACCTGGAATCAACCTTTCTCAAACTGGGGTTTGCACATTTTACACCACGAGCAGTTTGAGTGCTCTGCCACTGAGCTATACTCCCTGACGATTAGGAAGTACTTAATTATTATATTTAAGTGGGTTATACAAAACTCGAGTAACACTAAATTACACACATTCAAAGTTGTACATTTGTAGCATTAATGGAGTTACTAATATTATAGATTAAGATTGAGATTCCATTTAATGCAAGGAAACATTCAACCTGATGGGGATCATAGAACAACTTGAAACCAAACAGGCATGAGGATGTCATGTTATTACTTTTTGATACTATGTAGGTACCTGAATGCTGCTAAACCGTAGTCCTGTGTACGTTAGTTTGCTGCAGATCGCAAAATAAAAAGCAGCAGTTGAAGCCACGAAGACGATTTATTTCTTACATCACTTCCTACTTCCATTTCCATAAAAGCATATTGGTCATCCCTACCAAAATGGCAGTAGTTTCTGCTATGTAACAAACATAGCTTAAGGGCCTGGTGGGTGGCCCACAGACTTCATCGTGGCAACATCTTATGCTTTAACCACTTTCTAATTACTCTGGATTATTATAAAGCTACCCTGTACTCACTAACATAGGTGTTTCTCACGTATATATTATTGTTCTTCTCATATATGGAAGTGGAACTGAAATTATACACAGGGAAACAAGCACAAGTTTTAACCTCCCCAAAAATAGTCAACATCACGATGAGCACAAAAATTTCATGATTATACTTTTAGCAGCAAGTAATGGAATACTTTGCTTCACTAAAAGCACATTCTACCTATACTATCAAAGAAATTAGGTTAACTAGTTTTACTTTTTCTATCCATTACCGAGGGTAGAAGAAAATGCAACAAGTTCCAATTCTCCTTTGTATCTTGTTATGTATGAGTATGTGTACATGAACATTACATTTCTGATTCAAGTCAGATGCTTTAGGAGGATGTAATTCAAAGATTTCACGGAACTTTACTCAACAAAACTGAGTCCTTAGTTATAAAAACCTCGTTATTCTTGTATTTTCCAAAATCCTATCATTCTCCATAAACTATGACTTTCAGTTTAATGTGTGTGTATTTTGTGCATGGGTGTCATGTGAAATTTGGTAGTTTTAATTGATTGTAAATGAAATTTAGTTCTGAGCTAAATTAGTTGTAGCTGTACCATTTAAGGTACAGTGTTGCATATTTCCGGTAAAACAATATGAACAAAGTGCATTAATACTACATTCATGTTGGTAATTTTGCTAGCATGACACACTTAATACGTACTATATAATGTAATTCGCTGTGTTCGAACAAGTAGTTGTAACGGTTAAACAAACACAGTTTTAGCAGCACTTTTGAGTGGTGTCATGGTGTGAATCTTCAAGGGGATTGTGAAATAAATTAGTGAACCATGAACAGTGTAACTAGTATACTCAGTGCGGGTGAAATGAGTTTTGCATCTCAATTGGCACTTAAGAAGCTTGGGCCGCCTACACCAATACTGAATACTGAACAAATTCCAAATCCATGCAAAAATAAAGGTGGTTATAGCAGAAATTTTAACACTTCATTGTACAGGTATGTGAACTGACTTTGCAGATGCGAAATTAAATATGCATTTTTTATTATTCCTGTTTGGTAATGAATGCCAGGCGATCTTGCATGGATTTCAATAGGTATTTCGAACATAAAGTATCTATAGGAAAAAGTGAAAAGCACAAGCTTAGTGAAAAGCATATGAATGCTAGCACAGAGTTTGAAATGATAGGCAAGGTGAATATCAGAATTCAATTACACAGTAACCGGTTACAAATAAAGAAACACAACGAATATGTTTCAAAGAATCTGTGCTAATAAATGCTAATAACATGTGAATAATATGACTTTTACTACATTTTAAGCTTCTTTTGAATGATAAATTTGCTGCATGTTTTATTTCTGATTACTACACATAATGTTTAGGAATTAAAATAGGGTGCATTTAATGAACAGATGGGAGGTCATGGATGACAATCTTTCGCTTTATATGGTTCATTTTCTTTTCAAATATTTCCTGGTAAAATTCAGAATTAACTGTCATACAAAACGTGCTGATTCTGAAAATATTCTACAGGTTCTTCATTTAAAACCTAAATGGAGCACACAGCATTTTGCCTCTCCCGCGGCCTTGCTGGATTCCCCCACTACTGGCTGTCGTTGTGCACGTGGCTAGTCAGTACTGGGCTTCTGAAAATCCACATCGCATTCAACAAATCTCTCATTATCAACGGAGAGTTGGAGCTTGGTGTATTGTTAGTGCTAGATGCATAATAGGCCCAATATTCTAGGAGCAGACTGTAAATTCAGAGATGTATCGAAATGACATGTTGACCCCAATTTATCATGAACTCACAGAAGAACAGAAATCATATGGGTGGTTTCAAGAGGATTCTGCTTCTGCTGAAACAGCAGAAACTGTTGAATAAAATTAGGGAAGTGTTTGAAGATAGAGTGGTTAGTGCTGGTGTATGTCTCTCTTGCTCCCCCAATCTAACAGTGTGTCATTTTTA
Organism: Tenodera sinensis; assembly: GCA_030765045.1. Taxonomy (NCBI): domain Eukaryota; kingdom Metazoa; phylum Arthropoda; class Insecta; order Mantodea; family Mantidae; genus Tenodera; species Tenodera sinensis. The sequence continues at coordinate 163,578,393 of CM060962.1, forward strand.
TTTGTGGGGTAACCTGAAACACAAAATTTACGAGACACATCCTCATACATTGGAAGAAATAAAACAAAATATTAGAAATGAAATCGGAAACATTATAGTGAATCAGAATGTGTTCTCCCGATGTTTGTTTAGCCGAGGGTGGACATTTCCAGCATCTTCTATAAGGTAAGAGTGCTATACATGCTTTATGCACAGTTTATGTAGGAGCAAAGCCAGCTGTGGCACACCCAATTGCGCACAGACGAAATGCCTTGCACCCATTAGGTTTTAAAAGAACCCTGTATTATGCCACCCTCCCAAATATACTTAGTCACTAGCCACCACTGAACCATATTTGGAATAAATTAGATGTAACAATAAAAATTAATTACTTACCTCTTACTTTATACATGTTAAAGCTGGATTAATATACAAATACTTTTTCTGCTGTATAATTAATATGGATGTTCTTAAAGATAAGCTTTCTAACAGTCCATGTACCGTTGACGACATGATTCAATTAATTTGGGAAGGTAAACCAAGAAACTGATAGAAACATAAGACTGAGCAGTAACCTGTGCTTGAGTGTCAAATCTAGAACAGTTGGGTACACATTGAAGGCTGACAGTTTGAGTGTTCATGATAGTGATCTTATGTACTGAGTTACTTCATAAATCTACATATTATATTAGGGTTTCTGAACATACTTCATGTTTCATCAGTATATGTCTACTGAATACCTACTTTTGCCCAATACTGTATTTTTGTGGAAAGAGATATGAAAGAGAGTTATGAACCTGAACTATACCTTAAAAGAAGAGAGAACAGAAAAACAGGAAAAGTAATGCAAAGTTATCTACTTTTATGGTATAACCAATCACAATATGCTGCTCTCTATGATCTGCTTAGAATTTTACAGTTTATATATATTTTAGCATGTTGACGTTATTACTGAAATGAGAAAAGTTTCAGTCTTTAGCCCCTTTGCCATTACCGAAGCAACGTTTCCTCCACATGCAGATGCTCCTCACCTGTTATGGCAGAATGGTTCCAAAGATAATGCTATATTAATCTCAACAAAGTATTGTTATGAAGTTATCTTATGGACAATATCATACCTAGAAACACAATATCACAATTGAAACATGGTGTGAAGGAGTTTTACCCCTTTTGGCAATAACGTTTTATGTAATTTTATGACATGTGCACATGAACATAGTATTTTGCTCCTGCTGATTATATTGCAGTCTTCTTTATGTTGCAAGACAAAATCCTTAGAAAAGAACATTGAGTTATATGTACCCACACGTGATGCCTCATTGTGTTTGGAACCTTGTTTTGAAGTGCATCACAAGATTTATTGAAAATGAAGTATGCATGTGAATTTCGTCTTATAACTGTTTGACTTAACATGAAACCTTGCAATTGTTCACCCCTGAATAAATGAATGTCAAGGTTACAAAGGTCATTCAGCAAGTCTTTACTTATATCTGTGTGTAGTAAGGCATCCTTTATGATTCATGTAAATTTAACCCAAGGTAGCAAACAAGAATGAATGATGCCGGATTAAGAAATTCTCAGTACTCTGTTCTGGTTATTCGACTCTAGCTGCAACTTTGTCTTCAGCTACCTGGCACAAGGTACAGTCCAACCAGAAGTGAAGTATCTAACAAGGCTTCCCTGCATATTACACACAAATTAGATACTTAATTTTAAAAAAAATACAATTTGTTTCACCAATATCACATACAACTGCAATTGATATTTAACTTTAGTAGATTTATCCTTACTGGTTACAATTTCAGTAAATATGTGTTTCTAATTATTATTTATTTATGCCAAGAACCTTACTGTTGGTGTTTTTAAACACACAAGCCGCATGTTGGCAATGTTTGAGAGGTAGAACTGGAACTGAAAAACTCAATGCCACAGCCGGGACCTAAACAACAGACTCTCTGAAGGTTATTTAATCCCGGGACATGAAGTACTTACAATAGTAAGTCACCATTGGGGTAATTGTCTCTGATGTGAGACAGCCTTTGCGGTTTACCAGGAGAAATATGAACCGGTTGGAGAAATTAGTGTCATTCTGGCAGTTTGTCACAGTAGCTTAATGGTTAGAGCACCCACCTGGTAAGCGGAGGGTTGTGGTTCAGGTCCCAGCTGCGACATTGAGTTTTTCAGTTCCAGTTCCACCTCTCAAATGTGCTTTTTATTTCTTTTATATATCTTCAAAAATATTTAAATAATTCCCATTTTAATCAACCTGTAGAATTAAATTGCCAACTGGGGGAAAAAGGAACAGTAGTATTTTTAAAATAATGAGTACACAAACTACAAGATATCCATTTGTACTTTACTTTCTCTAGTAGTATATTACTACTATTGCATATGATGTTTATGAAAATAATACATTATAATATTAAGTCATGGATTACATCATGTTCATATATGTGTAAATTTCTGCATTTGATTGCATCCCAGAACACAAATAATTTTACTGTACTGATCTGATATGTCTGTTGAGTTTCAAAACATAAAATATATTCAGATCAATACAATAACTGTAAATTTTTGCATTAAGAAATAACAAACATTATGAGAAGCCTGTTTTTATCTACAAAACATCTCTTTTCACAATGGTTGCATTACATGAAAGATGGCACCATAAATGCAAGTGCTATTTATGCTACAAGTGGTTGTGCACACAAAGCTCAAGACTGGTATCTGTGTCAGGAAGTAGTTTTGGAACAGGAACATATAAGTCACTCTCACAATAGATCAGTGGTTTAGAATTCCAATTCCAATAATCTTAAGGTCCTTGCAGGAAAATAGGGTGAGGAAAAGTTACAATGGGCAATAGATTTAAAAAAAAAAACCAAGTAAGCACCGCTGTCCGAGTCTACCGCACAATCTGTTTTGCCACATAAGCTACCTCTATTCCAGCTTTTCCCTTAAGGCCTTATTCTCTATTCAATTCAATTTTATGACCATTAAATATGGCATTAATATATACAAAGAACTGTTGAGTAGTAAATAATATATGCAATGAACTATCAACAATAAGTAAAACAATTTATAATTGGATTTACACAAATTATAGAAATTTTAGGCAGCTACACTTACAACTGCATGCTTGTCAAGCATGCATGATCACTCCTTTTTAACAATCATGCTTAAATACACTAGCAACAGAAAGTTTAAACTCAACTAACTGTATTTGGGTTTGTGTGTATTATTACTGATTCCACCAAAATTATTAATTCTGAATTAATATATTCTTTCAAATATTTGAAGACAAGCTACAGTATGCTTCATTACAAGTAGTTTAAACCTTCTCACAATATTTTTACACTAAATGACTATAACATGCTTCTGAATATTATCTTTTGGTGCCATGTTTGTCTTGAATTATATTTTCTGGTGTCATGTTAACATAAACATATTAGTTTATGCTTATGTCACTCTGTTTGCATACTACTCTGTTATTCATGGAGAAATGTTTTAGTTTAGAGTGTCCCAGAGCCCTTCCCAATGCTTGTGTGTAATCAAAGTAGTTTCAATAGTCAAGGTGATCAATTCTGTGACAGAGCAACTGTTAATTGTACAGTAAGCATATTAGTATAACACTAAGTGCCCCAAATAAATAAGAATGGGTAGAAGAGTGAATGTAGAAAAAAGAGCAATGGCATGTGCATACAAGGATGCAGGATGGCCCAACAGAAAAATAGAAAATAAACTGGGCATTTCTGACTAACGTGTTTGCCCTGCATTGAAGCACAGAGAAGAAACTGGTTCCCATGCTGATTGACCACAAAGTGGATGTCCAAGAAAAACATCAGTACAGGAGTACAATAGAATTATACTTTTGAGCAAACATGTTAGACGGCGTTCAGCTGTGCCCATCTGCAGAGAAATAAATACTACTAGGGCAGAGCCAGTACTAGTGTTGGCAGTAAAAAATCACCTATGTGCAGTTTCACTGTTTGGACGTGTAGCTGTGAAGAAGCCATTGTTAACCTGTCAGCACAAGCTTAAAAGATTGAAGTGGGCCAACTTGATAATAAATTGAGTAAGATGTTGCTAGTAACTTATTATATCTAAATGTTGCTGAATTAATATTTTTGTATAAAAGCATGTTATGCTTTAGGTTTCTTCCTTAAGAATTGCAAAAAAAAATGGATGATCATTTGCATCTTGCCACTTCTTAAGGTTTGACTCAGTTGTGTTTTATTTCAGCAGGACATGCCGGCTCCATGGTGATAAGCTGACTGCTTTTAAATTGCGCACAAATGTTCTGAGCTGCTACAGTATGCGAGATAAGGTATAATGGAAAATACAGTATTAAATATAAATGACTCTTGCATCATTAACCGTAACATCGAATCAGCACTTACTTTGAGACCTACTTTGTTCTGAGAGAGCTGCACAGTAGAGGAATACAACTTATTATACAAGTACTTCATTAGTGATACAAGTTAGCCTGCACATTATTTAAGAATAATAAATTAATATTGTATAACTGTACCTGTCTTCTGTTTAATCTTTATCTTTCTGTACTAAATATTCCTTTTAGGGTACCTCTACTCCTTCTCTAACTGTTTTGCATCTTTTTATTTAGACACAAGAGTCTATGGAATGTTGCATTCATTCACGCATAGGAAATGCGGTCAAGGTCTATCAAGAACTGTAGTCCAGCAGTCTTTGGGGACACATACGAATCAATAACATCAAGTCTTGACACCTTTCATTCCTTATTTAGCCTAACCTTAGATGCAACAGCTTTCAACAATGCAAAGCTTAACCATTTAAAAGTATCAAAGGTTTATCTCAAAGTATCAGACATACCTTAAACATGCCAGAATGGGGCCAGTGTCAAAGACCTAGTTCTCACCAAAATGAAGGACACCAAACCAACAGACCAGTGTCAGGGGATAGGCACCTACAAAGGCAAATTTAAGTTTTCCTAAACTCACACACATAACAAGGAATATCTCCAAAATGGTTCACTCTACAAGAAAATTTACTTAGATATAAATTGTGTATTTTAGCAAGATCTGCATTTTTTGTACAGTAGATTTTGTCTGTCTCTAACGGTTTACCAGTTATGCAAAAGTCATCCAGGGTAAATATGACTACAGGGGCTACAGCTAGAAAATTCAAGACATACATTTCATTTTTCATAAAAATATCTAAAACATGTGACATTTTAATCAAAATCGTTAGAGCCATTTTCAAGAAAATCAAAATTTTTGAAAAATTTTCTATCTAAAGGATAGTTTAGGGTGGGGCTATTTTCTTCAAAATCTTTGTGTCGCATCCTTGAAAGTCATTAAACTTAAATACCAACTTTGGTTTTTAACCTACTTTTCGTTTTTGAGTTATGCTGTCCACAGACACACAGACAGACACACAGACAGACAGACAGACAGACAGACAGACACACACACACACACACACACACAGACCTTTTTCTAAAAATGTTCTTTTTGGGTTCAGGGGGTCTCAAAACATATATTTCTGGTGAAATCTCAACATCGAATTTTTGGGTGGAATACAATACTTCCCCTACTTACCAGTACAGAAAGTAAAAATACTGACACGAGCAACAAAGGTACGAATTTACAAGACACTAATAAAACTGGTAGTGACTTACAGTGCAGAGGCATAGGTGCTACCGGTGGTGGAGAAAGCTAGACTTCAGATATCTGAAAGGAAGGTTTTGAAGATTTATGGACCTATTAAAGGAAATGGAGAATGGCGATTAAGACACGATAGAAAAAAGTACCAAATATATGCTAGTCGAGAAGACAGCATAACCGGCTGGGAAGGACCAGGGGGATGCAATGGTCAGGCGGTAGGCCTTAGCCCTGATGGGCTGTTGTGCCACAGTGTCACAAGTTACCAAATATATGACTATCCAGATGTTATTACAGACATCAGATGCACCGGACACATACAGAGGAAGGAGGAGGAGGATATGGTGAAGAGAATAATGGAGGGTAAAGTGGAGAATAGGAGAGGGGTCGGGAGATGAAGATTAAGATGGATAGATGGAATTGAGGATGCAAGACTATTGGGGATTAGGAGTTGGTGGCCGGCTGCCAGAAATAGAGATGTCCGGGAATCAGTTTTGAGGGAGGCTGTGGCCTGCTTTGGGCTATTAAGCCGGTGATGATGGTGATGATGGTGGTGGTGGTGATGATGATGAGGAGGAGGAGGAGGAGATCAAACATTCCATAAAAACACTTGTCCAATTTAAACTGCCATTTGGCCCATTGTGCACTATGATGAAAACATAGTACATTATCTACAGCCTTTAAAGTATCAGCTAGCACTTAGGACATTTTTGCTGGCAATCCCAAAGACACACGTAAAAGCTAAAAATTGACACTGGATTAAAATATGTTACACCAGCAGCTCATTACAATGACCTCAAAGAGGTGCAGGCTCAGAATGATAAGTGACCATGATTCAAACAGCAGTACCCAAAATTCTAATTTGGCAAAAATTGCCTCCTTGCAATGGGAGGTGCTTAGGAGGTACCTCAGGTGATAGGGAAAGGGTTAATCTCCTATAATTTGTTTTTTCACTTGAATGCCTGCTTATTCATCCCTCCAGTGCAATAAAACAGAACAGCATAAAATGGAATCAAAATCATCACAAGGAACACAAGAGCTAAAACACTTGGACGATGGAATAGTCAACCCTAGATTCAAATGAGTTTTGCGAAATTGAAGTTCCACTCTGTAAACATTTCATGTAAAGGTGTTGCTTCTTCAGCTGCTTTTGAACTCATGTTGGAAAGGCACTGACACTCAGCCTGACATCATAGTGACATGAATAGAGTTTAGGTGATTTAAAGTAGATGACCTTGTCAAAGAATACACAATGCACTGTAATCCATTTGATCGGACATTTCAATGATACAGTCCTAGAACAATCCAATCAGCTGCACAGGATGAGCCACTTAAAATATTTAAAAGATTCAGGGAATATTCACCCTTCACTTTTTGCTATTAAATAGAATATATGAGAAGACCAGCTATGATTTCTGTAAAAAATCAATCCTATAAATTTTGTCTAATCTGCAAAAACAAGATCTGGACTGAGATGTAGAAAGGCAAAGAGAATGCCTTCTAGCACCAGAAGTTAATACAGACCGTTTTCTTGGTGGAGAAGTTAAAGCGATTTTTATACTTCAAGATACACATGTATACACACAAGTGACTCTTACCATTCAGAACGAAAACACCCATTACAGCCAGCATATAATATACTTTTCTGTTACAATTTTAAGCACTCTGATTGCATCCATTAATAGACACTTTGAGAATGCCAATGATCTCTCATATGCAACTAAAAAAAGGGTTTTAAGCCTGTATTGATTCAATGAGAGAGTTATTAGAGTGTTAATAAGGCATTAGTGGCAATTTAAATAAGAAATAATTGAATTAGTTCCCATATGTAGCAAATTCCTATGTTCTGCAAACAAAACCACATCTTGAACAAGTGCTCTTCAGCACCTGAATACAGCATTTTGGTAGTAAAATTTAGACTCAATCTATGATTCAGTATTTCTTATATGAAATATCTACAAACAAAGAAGATTATGCATTGTGGCACAATGTGTTGGAGTTTGATACTTCAATTTCTAGAAACAGAATATGCATGGTTTGAACCTATCCTAGGGGTAGTCCATGTATAGAACCAGTGGCCACTCAGCTTCAAGAGATGTAAGGAGACATGAGAAATATTTCATCATCAATAGGATGAGTGATTTCTTTTATTGCTGTAAGCTTATTATTATGAAACATGTGAATCTAAGAGTCAAGAAGAAAAGACCACCTGGCTGGGGTATGCATAGTGCTGACCATATGACCTCCATGTGCCAAATGTCTGATTACATACCTCTGCTGTGTGCAATTGAGCATGTGTTGGTTGATTTGGTAAGTCTTGGCCCATAAACTGAAACATGTATTCAGAAATTACATTAACATGCAGTCGGCCTATTATCTCATTCATAGAAACCCAAGACTGGGAAATAACAAATACAGATCCAAAATTTTTACAATAAACAGCCGATATTAACTAAAAATCACTATATAGTAAACACCTGTTATGACTTCCTTTATAATGTTAATGTACATGCAGAGATAGAATTTTGAAGTCCTGGCCTTTATTTCATTTCATTAATATAGTTTTTAGTTTGATATAACATGTAGATTTGTTTTGTGGATCTCGCATATAATGTTAAAATATACAAAATATTCAAATCAATTATTGCCTTTTTTTAGGATTTACTGCAAATAATATATTCATTCAAATATATAAATTTTCCAACAGTTGCTTTTCTTTACAATCTGTTCCAATACACCAATTTTGCAACATTGTTTTCACCTACTAGTCAGGGTGCATTCACCTTGTATTTATCTCTCGCAATATGATTGTCCATAACACGGATTTCAAGCTGTTTCAAAGCATTGTGGATTTAGCGTTTGTTGTCCTGGTTTCTTTCATCGGCATCATTGAAGCTTATGAGTAGGATAACCACATGTTTATTTGGCCTACAAAAAAGTGGTTTGTTTTGCACATGAGCTTTAAAGTGTGTTTTATACTAAATAAGATGGCAGCAGTACTGATAAATGTTACCTCTTTTCAAAAAAGTCTATTGTTCAGGAAGTAGAAAAGCATCCAAAACTAAAAATGACAGAAATGACTAGATGGTTGGTATGACCACTTCCAAGTCTTAGTGAGATTCTGAAAATAACAGTGTCACTATTTTGAGTGAGGAAGCAAAATCTGGTTTGAATGTAAGAAGATTAAATGTTTCCTATATGAGGAGATGGAAGAAATATTAATGGAGTGGTTTCATGGTATACGATCTTCCGACTTGCCTGTTGATGGTAGCTTCATAAAGGAAAAGGTATCAATAAGTACTTTAAGGTTATGTTTGTGGACTTTAAAGCATCAAATGGATAGCTGGACAGATTTAAAACACAAAATGGACTTAGTAGTAGGATGATATGCAGTGAAAATGGTGATGTACATGAAGAAACTGTGCAGCACTGGATGAATGTGACTTTACACAAACTTTTAGAAGGTACAAAAAGGGAGATTGAAGAAACATGATTGTTTTTTGAACTAATGCCTTCAGACAAATGCAGATGGCAGTGACAAATTACAGCCACTCACATGTAAATACTATAGCAATAAAAATGCATGGATGACCATACACATTTTCACAGAATTTGAAGTCATTTGATACAAAAATGGGTGCCACAAAGAGGAAAGATTTATTGTTCATTATGTGTCCTGTACATCCAATTTAAGTTTTCTTTTCTACCAGATAGTTCATTTCTTTCCACCCAACTATACAAACAAATCTCAGCCACTAGCTTTGGGTATCCTCTAACATTTTAAAGCAAAATATAAGAAGTCACTGATTTAGAAAAGCTGTGGCATACCTTAAAGTTAATGTCCTACAAGCAATGCACATACTGACTTCTGCCTGGGATTCCATTGCTGCTGAAACCATTGCTAATACTGTGTTCACCAGCTCATGGTCTTAGGGGACAGAAGGAAGAGGAGAGACGTTCCACAATAGTATAACCCGAGTTTTGTAAACTTTGTAGATAACATTGCTGCAGGTTAGGTTGCCAACTTACCTCCAATGTTATTCCCACTATGTTTGCTCGCTAATATCTCTTAATTTCAGTTAAAAATTGGACAAGTCACTAGTGTAACCTCGGAAGTAAAGAAAAGAGAAATGTAGAAGTAGATGAATCCCTGCCTAGGAGTGGTAGGAAATCTATTATATTGTGGTTGCAGAGCAAAGGGTTTCAGAGTGACAGTTCCATGTGTAAAACAGACTTTTTCAGGATGATTGAAACAAACAAACATAAAGAGGTTTCTAAAGTGGACACATTTTTGGTTTCATTGGGCCACACTGTCGTTTGCTTGTGCCCATGCATGTATGATCTCAATCCCACAGAACTAGTTTGAGTCAAGGGAAAACAAATAGGTAAATGTAACAGATGACTTTTCCTTACAGGAATTACATGATATAATGCTCAAGGGTATATCACTAGCAACTGAAACAGGTTGGCAGGGCTTTTGAAAACTTATAGGAAAAGTAGAAAATGATCAGTGGGAGAAAAACAGAGTAGTTTAATATATCGTTTGTTTTATAAGCTAAATATACTGTATGAACTAAAAATAACATTTAAGTTCGGCTATTTTGAGTGACTTCTTTGCTTTGATCTAGTGTGAATACACATTCCAAGGTTGACAACATTATTGTAAGTGCAATTAGAGGCATGACTCCCGCTTGAGATATCTCTTGTTTACCTGCAAATGTTTACTGACGTACTGGCTCACTGCATTCCTGCCAGGGACCATAAGTTGGTGAACAAATGTAGCTATTAGTCAGGATGTCAGCCGTGAAAGCCTAAGTTTATACCATTGCTAATAGTTTCATGTAAGGTGGTTTTATGAAACCTGGCTCTACACTTCATGCAAAAGACATACTTGGTCCTGATGACTGGGATCACCTTTGTGAAGACTCTTCAATTACCTTTGAGCACTATGCATCATGTGATATTAATATGCTCACTTCTGAAATGAAAGAAGGAGAAGAGCTATGTTCCAGCGAGGTGCATGAAGTTGAAAATAAGGAGGAAGAAGTTATGCACAAAGAATCAAAGTTTCCAACATTTTCGGAAACTGTGTCCATCTTTGAAGTACAGAGAAATCATATGACATCTTCTGATGTTGATGTAGCAACACTGACAAGGATAAATCTGGTGGAATGAGTTCTGCTACATTTTCAAAAGCAACGTTCTAGGAAGTAGAGCACACATTATGGACTTCTTCAGTAAGTATAATTGCTCCACCCTTAGATCTGCACTTGGTGTAAACACAAGCCGTCAACAACTAACCGGTGATACACAGAAACCAAAGCACAGTTAAATCATGTTATGAACAAGTGAAAGTAGGCATCCCTCAAGGATCAGTACTCGGGCCTCTCTTATTTATACTATATGTAAATGACCTTCCAAAATCTACAAATTACAAAATAATAACATACGCAGATGATACCTCAGTTGTATTTGCCAATAAAGACACAAATAATTTAAACACAGTAATAAATGTTGAAACAAATAATATTTGTAATTACCTAAAATGCAACAAGCTGAAAGTAAATCCTCAAAAAACCAATATCATGTTCAAACACCGAAATAATAGGTCCAATAATGTTCTCAGTGTAATGATAAACAATGAAAGCATTCAACAAATAGAAAGCACCAAATTTTTGGGAATAATCTTGGACGAAAATATGACATTCAAAATGCACATAGATTATATCTGCAATAAAATTAGTTCCTATTTATATATACTAAGAAATCTATCAAAATATCTAAATCCAGACTACTTAAAATCAGTTTATTATGGTCTAATTCATCCACATTTGCAATGTGGAATCGAGGTCTGGGGTAACTCAAGTATCACAAATGTAAATAGAGTATTGAAATTGCAGAAGAGATGTATAAGATGTATATTCAATCTACAGAATAGAGAATCGTGTAAAGATAGTTTTGTAAAAGCCAGAATACAAACTGTAGTGTCACTGTATGTCTATAAGGTAATAATGTTTGTAGCAAATAAGAATCCTCTACAAATAAAAGACAGTCATAAGTATGGTACTAGAATACAACACAATTATTACAGAGGAAATGTAAATAAAAAAGCCACAGAGAAGGATCCCTTAATAATGGGTAAAATCTTGTACAATAAACTACCAAATGAATTAAAAGTGCTAAGTGGTAATGTATTTCAAAAAGAGCTTAAAACATACTTAATTAAAAAATGCTTGTATAGAATAGATGAACTGTAAATAATTTGTAAATGAAATACTAGATTGTATAAAACTGCTTGTATATAGATTGTAAATCTTGCTTGTTTATCTCTGACGAGGCTTGAAACTTGTAACAAAGTCTATAAGCTAATAAAGATTATTATTATTATTATTATTATTACACCATAAAATGTAGTACCCTAAATATCGGCGATTATCTGTGAGTTTTCAAGCTGTATGATAACCCTCGTAGACTACTTGAATGTAACGTGATAGCACCAAGATTTCTAAAACTCCTGAGTAAATATCATTCTGTTGCAACATAAACACTAGGCATGAATCCACGCAGTGTTTGTTTTGTTTTGCATTAGTTGCAGGTTATCGTGGAGGGATACAAGGGGTGGATCTAAGGCTGCATGGAGTATAGAGGTATTTGTTAATTTTTATGGCCAGCCAACTTACTGCTTGTGTTTTAAAACACACAAACCGTGTGTGGGCAAAGTTTGAGATGTAGAATCAGGACTGAAAAATTCAATACCATAGCCAGGATTTCAACCACGGATCTTCCGCTTCATGTGCAGCTGCTCTGACCACTGAGCTACCATGGCCCAACTTGCCAGTATGACACTAAATTCTCCAACCGATTCATATTTTCCTGGTAGACCACAAGGAAATCTCACATCTGAGATAAGTATCCCAAAGGGGACTTACGATCATAAGTACTTTTTGTCCCAGGTTTAAATAATCTTTAGATGGTTATTAATAAAGAAGGAGAGAGAAAAGCTCAGCACCAAGCATCGAAATACACTGCATATCTACAGATATGCAGGGTACTTATAGTTGCAATGGTGGCACATTATTTTTCAATATTTCTCGCTAATGAACACCTGAAATATTAATGCAATGATTATGTGGTGAAATGTTTAAGTTCCAAATTACTTGTCTATAAATTAAGGTGCGACCATTATGCAATGGAATATGGTACATTACCTTGAGATAAGGATGCGCATGAAGTACTAGTATGCAATGCCAACATACTCACATCTCAGAGGATGTTCTTGGCAAGTACATTTCTGAAAACTAGAGTTTCTCCTTGTTCACTTTTAGCACACCTGTCCTAGCTTTCAGATGAAATGGCAAAGGGGAAAAGACTACTTATCACTCGGACAGTTTAAAGGTTGTTCTTGAATGCAAAACATACATATTTTGCCCTAAACAATCCTTTGTTTAGAAACCAGAGAGAGAGAGAGAAATTACTTGTGTACCTCTAAGACTATAATTTAGTTTTGTTATCAAATTATGAAATTATTTATACATACAAAGAATGTTATTGATTTAACTTTATAGCACTTTGTTACTATCCTAATAGTAAACTCTCAACAACTTACTATAAATATTAACAAGAACTGGCTTTCAAAGGTAAAATTGTTGTATTTACTGTTACAAGTTAAAGACAGTAAAATAAACTTTTTGTCTCACTGCCAAAGGGATTTATTTTTAACTTTAAATTTATAGTCCTTTGCTATTATCATGATGATATTCCTGTAATTGTCTTTATCAATTGCTTGCATATCCTAAAGATCACTAATGTTAAATTGCCTCCAAAAGATAGTATTAGCAGCGTATGTATCCAGCTTATTTTCACAGTCATTTGCTTTCGTTCATTGCCTGTTATGACAAAATATGTTGGAAGAATAAACATATAACTAAAGGAATACATTCTTTAGTGGCATTTCCTAAGATAATGTCAGCTAACCACTGTGCAGAATATCAATGTTTATGAAAACACCGCTAAGGCATGTGACTAGGAGCTTCACAACAGATCTATGTTACTTTGGATAGCACTAGCCAGGCATGTGACTTTGTTTCCACGTAGCTATCTAAGCCACACTGACCATGAGGCATTTTCTTTGCTTATCTTTATTGCCACTGAAAACTATATTTTCATATCACATAGGATCTGAGCAACAATATCCACATCTTGGTTCAATATCATTTTGAAACACCTGTACATGTATCTACTGCACAGAATGCATAAATATATATTTTTATTGTGGAATAATTAATCATACTCAAAACGACTATCAGTTATTTGTTTCAGGTGCCTTTAAAACAAGGAAAAGATATATAGTTCTGAACAGAATAACAAGCATTAGCATATTGTACGTATTAAATGCACACATCTGCAAAAGCTACTTTTATTTTAATTGATGTAATATCTAGTGTACCTGTTGATTTCATTCACATGATGAAAAAAACATTCCTTATTATAATTTAATATTACTGTATCTATCCATCACACTTTAATACTAGCTTTATATATATATATACATATGATTATAAAATAAATATAAAATTTAAAAAACTAGTATTGTTTTCTTAGAAAAAAATACTAAACCCCTATTCAGAGCGTATCTCTATGCAAGGTTACATTTTCTGAATCCTCATAAAAATGTTATGAGATGGTTTTACTGTATATTGAATCTGCATTTTCATAATGTATGTCAGCTATTTATCATCTTTGTTCTGAATATAAACATTTTTTAAAAAACATCAGCATTTAAGTTTTCTGAATATTTACATATGCAATATGTAGCTGATCAAATGCTCTCTTAAGACTACATATAAGAGAAGATAAACTACAAAATATTCTGTGATCAGTCCATTAGCTGTACAGCTGCATGAAGTGCTCTCTTAGAGTTAAGAAGTAATATAATTTTCGACTGCTTTGCAATTAAATAAATCCAAACAAACACTATTTTCAACCAGAGAAGGTATTGCATTTGTCTAGAGATAAAAGCATCATAGGTACTCTGATAAATAATGGATTTTGTACACAATCAACCTGACATGCGACCTAAACAGATGGATTCTACCAGTCTTGTCTTATTTGGACTAGGGAGATTCTAGTGCAGATATTACATCAAGCAGGAACATATAACAGGTAGGTAATTAACCCTTTTGCTACCAAGATAAAGTGCTATGCCAACCCTAAGTACAGTGTTCAATTTTATTTACCAATCTCTGAAAACAAAAATTTATAAATACAATCTACAGTATTTGTTTTTCAGAAAAAAATAAAAGATTGTAGCTTTGGTAACGAATTTGTTTATATGGCTTTGAGAATGAGTTGGAGACAACTTGAAACCCAGGGTCAGCAAAAGAATAACAAGATTACTAAGATAAGTGATGTTTTTAGTTTCTAATTTGTTCTTGCTTTAGAACCATATGCTATTCTGTTTACAATGGTTGATGCATGACCTCACAAAGAAAAATGAAATAAAACAGAAAAAATGCTATCAACACACAGTTTAAATATTATAGATTAGCTAGAGGTGCACATCTAAGGATCTATTGCATGACTTGTAAGTTATTTGAAAGCTAAAACCAACCTCCACAGATTGGATTGGCTCTTGGCAATTCACATGTGCAAATTGCATTGGCTCGCATTGGATCTTGGCACCCAAAGGGTTAAAGCCGGCATATATACCTAACTTAAGAGTATATATGTTAACTGCTCCTTTCTATAAAGGTTCAGTGCACAAGATACCAGCCTCAAACTACATCATTGGAATATTGCATTAATGCCACTATTTACAACAGCAGATGGCCTGTCATGTAATAAAGCTGCCTGTTAAAAAACTTCTAAATTCTCACCGTTATGCAATCTGAATTGCAACAATATAAATACTGAAATTGGTATAAAATGTGCTTTCTTTCTTTGTCTGTCTATCTCTCATTTTTACATATCCTCATCATCTCTTTCTTTCCCACGTTCTTTCTTGGCTTTTTTTACCTTTTGGCTGAAGGGACAGTAATAAACCCTATGGCGAGAGAGTTCCATTGATCTTCGGAATGTTTCATTACAGTCCATGCATGCAAATGGTTTATAAGGTGTATGTTTCTCTTTGTAATGTAAGTTAATATTGCTTTTAAATTTAAATGCTCCAGGACAATATATGCACACAAATGGTTTAGACAGGTCTGTGGTTGCAGTAATGTTATTGATTTGTGCACCACAATTGACCTTGCTCCCATAGCCCAGTTCAACGGGTATTTGCATTGTAAGAATTTCAGGTCGATGAATTGTTCTTACATGCACTTTAAGATTCTCTGTGTCACCAAATTGGTCCATACAATAGCAGCAATCATAAGTAATACTTGCTCCAGGTTCACCCATCATTATTCCTATTCTCAGCTTCTCACCAGAACAGAACACAGTGGGATCTTCATCATAAATCATTCTTCTTTCCCTTTCCTCTTCCTCCGCTGATTTCTCTTTTCCTCCCTCTTTGTGTGGCATCTGGTTCCCATTTTCATTCAAACCAACTGCATTTCCGGCTCCATCCTCTCCCTGTCTGCTTGTACCCGCATCATCTGGAGTAGCTCCTTGTCTCCATGTCTTCTTTGCTCGCTCAGCCTACAACAAAATAAATGTTTCCTTTGGAATGAACATGATATTTGAAGGTTAAAATTCATTTTAACTGGAGGAAGGTTTAAAAGTTTGAAAGAGAAACAATAGCATTGAAGAAATTATAAATTTATCTCTTGACTTTGGCAGTCTAATGCATCCTGAACAACGGCTTCTTTTAAAATTTGGACTGGAAGATGTTAGCAAACTCACTTGGAACTTGGCAGTTGGGCACAAGTGACGACCAGGTCAACAATTAGTGTGCTGCGTAAAAACTAAAGTTTCTGTGTTAACCAACGGTCGGCAATCTCCATTTATGTCATTGAGTTGTTTCAAGTATTAAAACCCATGAAAATATCTGATCCTGTGTCATTTTTCAACCAACCCATGCAAACCCTTAGGATAAAGCTCATTAGTTCTACTGTAGCAGCCGTGGTAAGGATGTTGAAAGAACTTCAATAGTCGATCACGTACGTATGCACGCACGCATGCCAAGAAAATAAAGCAGATGTTTTAGCCAGTTAAAGATGACATTGGTTAAAAACTCTGGGAATTTACGAAATCCCATGCCAATGCGGACTGGTGTACATTGGACAGATGGATAGGACTATAGTGGAATGATGCAAGGAACACCAGCACCACACCAAGTTGCTATATGACAACACTTTTAACAGAGATATGGTCTTCAACTTACTGATGCATGGAAAAACTACTGCAATTTTAAAACAGGAGAGGGATCGGCATCATAAAGAGATTCAGGCATCAGAGACTTACTGCCCAGCACCAAACTGGCCCACACTCAAATGCTGATAATCCATCTCCACTACACATAAACCAGCACAGACACTCATTACTTACACCTGACCAATGATAAGATCCCTTGTTGGAAGGGAAAGAAAAGACATGTGATTGGGCAATCTCCCACACCAATCACTAGCCACATTTCTCTTATAAATAGCAGAGAGACTGGCTGTGTTCGACATTAACCTGAAAAAAGCCACAGAGTAAGATGGCTGAAACTTGGTTGGCAATCCAGAATTTACTTGCCTGCAATCCTGAGAAGTGATCGTCAAAAATTAGAGAAGTCATCCTAAAGGAGTTCATGATCACCAAGAAACACAACCAGAATGAGAATAATAAAGTTAAAATTTTGATATTATTACAATGTGAGCATTCATAATTAATGAGAAGCTTACCAGAGTCTGGGAACCAAAGACTTGCACAAGTTTTTACTTTTTTGTGTTAGATAAGTATGGGGTCATTTAAGTCTTCTGACTTCTATTCACTGCGATCTTAACAGATCTATTGCAGATACCCTGCTTTAAATCCCAGTTTCGTTTAATGCTTTTGAAGTAGCCTGTAATTTTTCTGGGTAATGTTAAGGTGATTTGTGTTGGATCTGGAAAAGCAGACTCCAGGTGCCTTATTCTTTGTTAGGCAATTCTTTCACATTTACAAAGTATATGCCTTGCCATTTCTTTTTCTTTTGAACACAATCTACATAAGTTCACCTCAATTTTGCCCATCTTTAGACTTTTTTTGTCTTAGTTCAGATGAATGGAACTTTGGTTTCATATTGTGCATAGCTGTCTATCATGACAGAAGCTATTACAGGATGCCACAAACTGTATAGAGCAATTTCTAATTACAAGCTTGAAAGTACAAAACTGACATACTGTTTATGAAAATTGCAACACCATGAAAGAATTACCTGACTGAATCCAAACTTGGTGGATGAGTAAAAGTGTGCGAGCAATAAGTGATTAGGATTGCAGAGGGATAGCATACATAGGCAGAGCTCTGTTGTTTGTCCAAGATCAGTCTTGCACCAAGTATCAGTGAAGGACTGTCAAACAAGGTGGAAATGTTGAAGTGCCAATATGCCTTGTTCAGGTCAAAAGGGTGCAATATAAGCATGTGAGGGAATTTGAACGGGCAGAATAATAGATTTCCAGGAAGCAGTTTGTCATATTGTGACATCTCAGCTCATACAGGACATGCTGCTATAACAGTTATGCGTGTGTGGAAGCATTGGATAAAAGAGGGTTGTACGCAGCAAAGATTGAATACTGGATCATGCAATATGACCACAGCACAGAATGACCATCATCTTGTCTGCATGGCCATAACGAACCGCACAGCTTCATCTACAGTGTTAGCTTGACGCTGGAGCACTGCGACAGATGTGAACCTGTCTGCATCAACAATTCACAGCCATCTGCTGCAGATTGGACTGATTGTACAATGCCATTATGTTGGCTTCCATTGTACAGAAACTACAAGTGCCTCCGACTGCAATGGGCATGTGAATGCCATCACAGGCACACAGTATTCCTTGTGGTTGTGGCTCAGTATACATTGGAACTACTCAGCTCAGTGTTAAGACCAGACTCACGGAACACAAAAGAAGCTGCCGCCTGGGCCAAACTGATAAGTCTGCGGTTGCTGAACATGCCATTAATGCAGTCGGTGAACACAGTATTAAGTTCCAGGATACGCGCACCCTTGCATCTACCATACATTACCATGCCCGACTACAGCGAGAGGCTATTGAAATTTACAAGCACCCTAACAACTTTAATAAGAAGGAAGAGGCCTTAAGATTAAACAGCAACTGGCATCCGGTCATAGAACATCATAAGAAGCAGGATAGCAAGGTAAGCCAATCAGAAGAGACCAGCAGCATAAGAGAGAAAGAACCCCCTCCACCAGCCACCACGCCTCTGGACGCCCCGGGCCAATCAGCGCACATTGCACATGGTATAAATGGAGTCCCACAGACAGTCGACGCATCAGTCACAGTGATACCTTCCACGAGGAGATTTCGACAACGCCACTGAGGATGTTTACAGCAGTTGTAAACGAAACGTCTGGAAGACAGATCTCCAGCAGACCACGGCATAACAGCCCGGAAGATACTTCTTTCTACAATTTAGACGCCGGCCATGAAAGCCTACGTAGCTTTATAAAAGTTTAGTCTGTTCAGATGAGCCCAGCTTCAATCTGTCCTACAGTGATGGCCTCAAACATGTTCAATGGTACTGTGGTGAGCGCACTCTGGAGGCTTGCACTGTTGAGCGGCATAGCGGACAAACACCAGATGTGATGGTTTGGGCCACCAATGGTTACAACCGATCTTGCCTCCTACAAACTGAGGGCAATTTGAACTGCAACTGGTACATGAGGGAGTTTCAGAGCCTGAGATACTCCCCGTTTCAGGCATTTCCACATGCCACATTTCAGCAGGAAAATGCCTGGCCACATGTTGTGAGGAATGTACAAACCTTCTTTGAAATATAACGGGTATCATTGCTCCCCTGGCCTGTGCATTTGCCTGACGTATCGCCCATCGAACATGTCTGGGATATGGCTGGTCAGCAATTGCTCATGGTCCTCCAGTAACCAGTGTCAATGATCTATAGGCACACATTCTAACTGTATGGAGGGAGATCTCCCAGGAACATATTCCAAACCTTTTAGATTCCATGCCACAGCATTTAGCAATTCTAATTGCAGCATGTGGACGACACATCAAATACTGAATATTCAGGCTCAAAGGTCATGTGCAGATTTGTAAAGTTAATCATTTGTTTATTGTCATGTACCTAATCTGTGTTATAAATTTCATTTCAATCATGCATTTCCTTCTTGGTGTTGCATTTTTATATATATACAGCACTGGTTGTGGTTATATTATGTTGGTCAAATTGAAGGACGGAGAAAAAGTATTACTGATTTTCAGTGAATTAAATTTATTACTATTTCATTATGTCTTCATTAAATTAATAAACGTTTAAGAATGTGCTGACATAACAAGTATTACAGACATTAATTGTTCTTGATTTGCCATCTATAGTTCGTTCTACTAGCATCAAAATTCTGTTTGACTATAATCCAGGCAAAAACGACATGTTTGTATCACTGTTCCTAAAGTTGCGACTATAAGATACTCACATGGATCTAATTTATCTTCACTTAAGGGTTTATGACAGAAAAGAGAATTTCATGACCATGCATTCCATTTGACATTGACTTTCATGCCTGTTTGCCAAGATCCACTATTTTTTCATGCTTCCATGATTGTCATGGAATGCTGACCTGTCATGGCATGTAATACGTTCTCTGATTGGTAATCAGAGGATATGGTCGGTGAATTTATTTTGATAACTCTCCCGGTCAGGTCGGTGAGACCCGTAAACCAACGACAGGGGTGGTCCTCCAGACATTCTGAGGGTTGTGAGAGAGTGATGTAACCGCCAAAAACAAAAAAATATGGTGCTCTCTAAAAAGCGGTTACTATTACTGCTAAGTCTCTTCAATATTGGAGAGCAAGAGGATTAATGACTTCATTGTCAGAAATCCAGCATTAGCTAACAACATGATTGTCATGATGAGTAGAATCCCTAAAATATCACTAGTCAGAGCAATGGTGAATAGTTAGGGAAACAACTTTTTGGTGGATTGCAATGACACGAAATATGTTAATATGCAATAAAAAGGTTTCAGAATCAATTCTGTAGCGATTGTCTGTGTAATCACTATGTTTACTCTCACGATTAAATGTGAATTTTAACGGAACTCACGAAATGAGTGTTTATTTACGATTCACCATGTAATTAATAATTTGTTGTGATATTTACTCGCAAAATGAACATTTATTTACGATTTAACACAAAATTAACATTTCATTGCTATGTTTCTGCAAAACTGATGTTAGAATATTTATTTCAGGAACTAAACAAGATCTGTTTCACTTTTTGCAACATAGAAAGCTAGATGTGAGGTCAAGGTCAAGAGTTCAAGGGTCAGCGAGAACTAACTTGGCACTTGACAGCTACGTGATCCATTTATCTGCACGATTAGTTGATTGGACCAGATAGGACTAGCCTCGTTCACGGGTAAGTGAATCAGCAGCTCTCAAGTGCCAGGTTAGCTCTCGCCAACATTTAAGTTAATCCATATTTTACAGAAGGCCGCGACAGACAGCAGGGAGCATGAGTTTAATGCAAAAAATGGCAGGAGTTTGCTTCGTGTACTGATGCGCTGTAGAGCCAATGTGCATGATTGTACAGTTACATTAAAACAAGTCCACTCTAACAGCTAGCTGCACATGTGCACTTAAAAGGGCTTCAATGGCAATGAACATCATCCTCCATGGTCTAGGGATAACATGCTAGCGTCTGGTTCCCTAGGTCGTGGGTTCAAACCCGGCAGAGGGTGATGAATTTTTATAGGCGTAAAAATCCTTAGCATGACTTCCTTCGGAAGGGAAGTAAAGCCAGTGGTTCCGTGTTGGAAATTTACGGCATGTAAAAGAAACTCAGGCTTGATAGAGAGCCCTATAAGCAAAATTAAGCAGTCCTTCACATCCAATATAGAGCGGGACGCTGAGAACCACAGTCTATGCACCTATATTTCAATTTCTAATGGTGACTGTGAAGAAGCTCTTTCATTGTACAATATTTTGTCTGATAAAATAGCCAATATTACAGCTGGGAACTTAGAAACAATGCTTACTTGTTATTTCAATGAACATGCTATATAGGACATTTGAAATGTAAATAACAGTAATACTTGATATTTTACTTTACCGCTTTTATCCCACTTTGAGCCTTCGTTTTATACAGACATTCACAATTTTTACTCACCATAAAATTGTGTCCCTATGAATAATTTATGACATTTCATTTCTAGCCTTCTTAGTTTCTCTAACAATTACTGACAGTAAGAGGAGAAAATATTGCACTCCAGCCAAAAATTTGTTACCAAAATTTCACTAGAAACACAAAGAGAGAGAGAAAGAGAGAGAGAGAGAGGGGGGGAGAGGGAGGGGGAGAGCAAGAGAGAGCAGCATTAACTCAGAAGCAAAAGGTTGGTTAAATACCAAATTTGACAAGTTCAGGTCCTTCCAAGGATATTGAGGAAACAGCTTTTAGGAATACTCCAAAAACCAACTGTTACATGTTTCCCCCATTATGGCACAGTCTAGTTACAGTTGCTGATATTCCATATGTTAGGTTGCATTAGTACTGCCAACTATTCATAAAATATAACCATGGTAAAGCTACAGCCACCGTTGGTGTTATTGCATCTGTTATGTTGCCACAGAAGCCCTTATTTTTGAACCTGCTGCAGAGAAGCCAACTGATAGATTTTAAAACAAGATTCTGTTTAGACCCTGTATTTATTAATTAATTAATCTGTAAACACCATTCTGTGTGTGCATGGTTTCATTTTGAATTGTTTTAGAGCATTATATGCAGTTATAGTTACTGTTGTTATTTTTAAGTTCGCAACACAGTAGTGCTTTAAGTATATATTACGATATTTAGCGTTTGGAAAAGATTTTATTGCAGAACAAGATTTGCTGAAGGTGAGTAGATTCATGTGTTGTGTGGTACCAATATCCAAGCATTATTGTTGTTTGAAAGCATGCTACTTTAACCCTGTGATATCTGATGTTAGAAGTAGTGCTCTATTATGTAGGTTGGCAGTATTGCTATTTGGTCTAATGCAGCTTAGTGTAAGGTCTGCCACATTGAATTCTTGGGAACTGGTGATAAGCTGTTCCCTCTATAAGAAACAAAGATTTCCAAGAAAATGTCCCCACTCCAAACTACTCTTTACATGGGACTCTCTTCAAAAATTTTTATATTTTCAATAATGACTAGCAATTTTGATTAAAATAACACAGGTTTAGGTTATTTTTATAAGAAATAAAACGTATACATTAAATTCTCTAGGAATAGTTAGTGAAGTCTCTTTATTCTGAATGACTTTTGTATAACTGGTAAACCATAAGAGAGCACAAAATCCTACAACAAAAAACGTATATCATGTTAAAGCACACACTTAATACATAATAAAATCTGTATGTGATTAACCATTTTCAAGATATTCTTTCTAACTGGTTTGAATTTTGAGATACTTTTAGTTTTCGCAATTACAAATCACTATTCAAAATATGATCTGAAGCTTTCCTGGCGACGAACATATTCAAGATGCTCTCGGGCTTCGAGCCAGGTGTAGGTAGACGCGTTCTTGATTGGATAGCGTAGTCTAGCAAACCTAGGCGTAGCATGCTCATCTCTGCACCTTAGGAGAAATGCCAGGGAGCTCAGCAGTTTGCCTTTCTTCTCTCGAAGATCTTGAAAATTCTTGATTTTCTGGTAGGTTTCCTTCCCGTAAAGGAACGTAAAATATGATCTGAAGCTTTCCTGGCAACGAACATATTCAAGATGCTCTCGGGCTTCGAACCAGGTGTAGTCATTCATCCTGAAGATGGGAGAGATGTACACTCCCGAAACGTTGATGTCTTTTCATCACTACACCTGGCTCGAAGCCCGAGAGCATCTTGAATATATAAATCACTATTCTTTTAGGTTTTGTCTTTTTCTTTTCGTGTTCATGTAAAGAGAATTTCAAACCCGTCGCATACTAGCTGGCTTTGAAAAGATTTAACTATCACTTTAGCTTAATGTATTCTTCTTATACGTACACTGAAATGTGTAAATGAGAAATGAAGATTTATCTGTAAGAATAGTTTGTAGAACAGTAGAGAAAGTTACATGAATGTGAGACAGAATATTAGAAGACCCCAAAAGAAAATCGTTTATGTGAATATTTGATAAAAGTGTAATTTGTTTTTTGATGTTGGTATGAGATGGTTAAATGACGAAAACGTGCTACTAATGTTCATTGTTACGAACAACTAAGTTTGCTTAAAGACGTCATAAATATTTCCATATTGAATTTTAATATATATGTATAAATATTAGAATTATATGTGTTCAGTCTTGATAGCGAAGGGAGAATGGTTAGGGATCGCTTCCCTAACAAGAAGGAACTATTTGATGGACGCATACGCGGATGTATACGAGAAAGGTAGTGTCACGTGAGATGACGCCGGAATCCTTTCACTAGCGTATGCATATTCAAGGTGAAAAGACGTGTTGAGGTAACGTGTGAACATTGTAGAACGTTTACCAGACTTTCATCAAGCTTTTGTTCCACTTTTTGAAAAAGTGGAAAGACTTAAATCATTTAAAATGGTGCTAAGAGGATTTATTTTAATGTAAAATATAGAAAAAGTGTTAATAAAATAATACATTGTGGTGAAGAAACATCGTGTGATTTTTCATTCCATCCGTTACCATGCCCTGAGGAAAATAAGAGCCTCATCGCTCAAAATTGAAACACCCATCCAATAAAAACTGCACCAAATGTAACACATCAGATTTTTTAAAATTATTTTTCTTATCTTCCTTCTCAAAAACATTTAACAATTTTGATTAAAATACAATATATTTATAATATTTGCATGAGAAAATATATCACAAATTTTCTGCAATAAGCTGTGAAAGGTCTCTTCATTCTGAAGAACTTGTAAACCATAAGAGAAAGACGAACTCTTGGTACACAAAATATATAGATCTGTTAAAACATACAACTATCTCTGTCACACTTTTTTTTTTGTTATTTGCTTTTTAGGTTTTGTTTTTGTGAGATCTCTGAGATATTTTTGTCACCGGTTTGAATTTTCAAGTACTTATAAGAAGTAGATAAATAATCTTTCATAAGAATAATTTTCAGAGGTAATAAAATCATTTAGATACAACACCCGAATTTTTTATTAATAATTCTGGATATGTCTCCTTATAGTAATTACATCAGCATAATCAATTACAAATCACAGGAATGGAAAACTGTTCTGCATTTTCTCAGCAATGAAAGTACTAGGTTATAACTAGGGGTCGGAACTTCATGTCCTACAAAACTCTGAAATATGCATGCAAATACGCTCATAAAACTTGAAAATATGCCAATAATTATGTACTATTTAATTAAAACAATTAATGCCCCTTGGTAGTAGACAAGACGAGTTATTATAAATAATAAACTTACATTATTCCTTAAAGGCTGAAGCAGAAGTGGTCCTGCTGCTAGTATTAACTGCTCAATTGCAGTTCACAACCAACACTGCACAAATTTTCAACTGTAAATCATTGTCTGTTGCCTCACAAAATACTTTTGTAATGTGAAAAACTTCTCTCCACATCACAAGATGTTACTGGGGCATATTTAAATGATGTCAACTGCCTCACAGAGAGAGTCAAGTCTCTTGGTGTGACAGATGGTTTTCTTTCGAGGGTCTCTAATATCGCAGATTTGTTGAATTTTTTGAAATTACATAATTCACTTTCTCTTTTACTTTTTGTCCTATACTAACTCAGATCACATATTGTTTTTTCAAAGACAGTAAGTGATTCATGCAAAGGAAATCCTGCAGTTTCCAATGATGTTATAGCTGTAGGTAAAAAAGAAAAATGGGCAGATATGAAACTAAGATCCTCTTTTAACCCAGTGCCTGACAGAATACTTTGCAGTTTCTATTGATGAAGTATCTTTTGAGTCCAATGAATTAACAACCTCTTTGACTATTTCTATGTGCTCAGCATAATATAAAACTGCATTGAGCCATGCTCCCCATCAAGTTAACACTGGTGCAGGAGGAAGTCGGATGTTAGATGCCTCTTGATCTAAACAACTTAACTCTTTTAGGAGATTTAACAAAAATTCTCTTTGTACTGAATACAAATCTTTTTACCAATAGGAAAGAATCATGTATTGTCTCAGCAATGCAATGAAGAGCATGCCAAACAGGTTATATGAATTAAGTTAGGAAAAACACCTTTCAGTGCTTGTCCTGATTTTACCATAAGCACCTGCATCGGTAACAAATACAAGTAACCGGTCATATTTCATTCCACATGGCTATAGTAATTTCAAAGAGTCCATCACAAACTGAGTCACAGTTACATTGTCAGTGGCCAACAGTTTGCACACATTAAGGAGACAAGGAAGTCTGAAATGTTAAAAAATCACATTTTCTGTTTTAGGCATTAATAAAATCTCTGAAATTTCTAGTTTTAGAAAATATATACTTTTATAGGTTTGGGAGGATTTTAAAGCATTTAAATGCCATTTAATTGATGGTCTGCATCCGTTTAAAGCTGCCATGCCATGCCATGCCATGCCCCCTTTTTAGAATATTTATATTTTTTCTTTCAGTTATGATAGAAACTTAAGGAAATTTTATTTTGTGTTTAAGAAGCTATTGGCTACACTGCAGAATACCTTCCTCCACATTTGTTTACTTTATTCCTTCAGAGTGCTGAAAGACAGTTTGCAAATAAAACTCGTCGGTCACGTGACGCCATGGTTACTAAACTTTCTTTGCGTCTTTAAGTTTAAAAATATTAATACACGTGTACATCATCGTCAGAGAAGACATTCGGTGAACTTTCTGCAGCTAGTGCTCGCAGAAGAGGTGAAGTGTGAAGATTCTCTCTGGTGCACGTAATCGTAGTGAAGTGCTGGTGTCCAGTGTGCTTGGTGTTTCAAACTACAGGATTGTGGTGCCATACAAGGTGAATTTTATTTACTGTGCACGTACTTTTGATATTGTTGCTTCATCTTGATTTCATTTATAACTGAGATATATTAATTCGGTCAGGTGCCGACATTAAGTGTTCCTCGGTGACGGGAGGAATGCTGTTCCACTCGCAGGCCGATGGCCGTGCCTTCTTTCCCGGACTCGGATAAAGAAATGGTTGAAGCCGAAGCTCCGGTTTTGCCGGTTTGGGAAACTACTGCTAGCCTCCCTAATTCTGTTAAGGAAAAGCTGTATACTCATTTAATGATTTGGCTCCATTTTTAGTAGTCCTTACAAGCAGTAAGGTTGACGTAGCTTCACTACACCCATTGAAACTTGGTAAACTTCTCATGAGAAATATGCGGAATATCATGTCACTAAACTACAAAAAGCTGGAAGAAATCGTTTTGAAGTGTATTTTGAAAAATTTTCCGAGGCGAATGCATTTTTGCTATCCGGGTTCGACTCGGAGACTAATATGCGTTCCTTTATTCCACAACATCGCATTGAGACGAAGGGCATTATAAGAAATGTGGACACTGACATTACAGAACAGGAGATTATGGACTTTGGAACTACCGAATCTAATACCCCCATACAACATGTTTACCGCTTTAAGCGTAAAGAAATAACCCCGCAGGGTGAAACTGTATACCACCCCACACAGACTTGTGTTATTACTTTCCGCAGTCAAATTCTTCCACGTTCTTTCCGAGTATACTACAGCTCCTTTAAAATTACCCCATATATCGGCCGAGTGATGCAGTGTTTCAACTGTGCCAAATATGGGCATTCAGCTAAAGCTTGTCGCAGCAATACAGTCTGCTTTAAGTGTGCCGAATCACATACCACCTCATCTTGTTCATCAAACAACCTACGTTGTGTACACTGCAAGCTTGCACATCCGGCAAATGCAAAAACTTGCCTTGTCCGCCTTACGGAGGAAGCAGTCCTGAAACGAGTCGCCGAGCTTCGGGTCACGCGCTACGAAGCTCTGGCGATGCTTAGGGGAGCTTCCTCGTTTGCCGATAAAGTTCGAAAAAATGCTCCGCATACAATACGCCCCGGAGAGACTTCGCCGACACCCCAGACTCTAACATTGACTAAACATAAACGTCTGGCTGGAGGAGGGTCCGGCGTCCCCCGGCCTCCTGTCGCCGAACAAACCTCACCATATTTCAGCACCACCAAACGTGTTCGCCTGGCTCAAGGGCCGCCTCCGAAGCGCGCATTCCCCCACTCCTCAGAAATATCTTCTGGTCGCCTATCTCGGGCAGGCCCCTCTAAGCCTGTATGTTTCTAGAATTCCCGGTGCTCTTTCGAGCTCTTTCACATCCCAGGCGGATGCTCCCGCTACCAAACCTCACGTTGTAACACAATTGGTAGACAGTCTCGCATTTCGCCGACAACTCGAAGATCTGCGTCTCTTTGTGGAAACTGAAGCGTCGAACTGGGTTGAACAGGCAGGGCGTATACTCGCGGGCCTGATCCAGGCACAGACGCTTTAATATAACTCCTATTTAAACCATGGACAAACCACTATCCATACTCCAGTGGAACGCGCGTAGCATCCGCTCTAAACGGGCGGAGTTCAAAAATTACCTGTCTAACAAACATATTGATTTGGCGCTTATTTCAGAATCCTGGCTAGCACCACACCACAACTTTCGCTGGACTTCTCACCGTATTATTCGGCACGATCGTAACCGGGAGGGGGGAGGTCTACTCCTACTTCACCCTTCCCTTACCATCCTCTCCGTCCATAAAATATCTAGCTTCGATGAACAATTTCAGGCAGTGCTGTTACAACTGCCTCAACTACAGATTCTCACGGTTTACAACGCTCCGGCACACCATATTTCGCAAACCTTTTGGAACTCCCACGTTTTGCTGAAGCCCCATTTACCAACCATCATATGTGGCGACTTTAACCTCGGACTCACACCACAGCAGATAAGGGACGGTGCACATATCTACCGGATGTTACACTCTTTGGCCTCTTCCCGCCTCCTTCTTTTGAATACAGATGACCCTACGCGCTATGGACCTCCTCCCCTACGTCCGTCGTCTCCTGATCTTACCTTTATCTCTGACTCACTCTGGCCACACTCTACCTGGAGGGTGGATCTTGATAGCCTCGGCAGTGACCACAGGCCCATACTGCTACAAATTTCTCCACTTGGTCCTTCCCAACGCCCGCAAATACATGATTGGACCCAATTCAAGCAGGATCTGCATTGTGCTTTTCTTCAACTCACTTCCACACTACTTACCTCTAATCCCCTCGCCCTCCTGGATGCCGCGCTAAACTCTACCCTCCCTAAGTACTACCCCAAGTCTCGTCCGTACGCATCGACACGAACTGCGAAGCCACCGTGGTGGACCCCGGAGTGCTCTGAGGCAGTAGCAAAACGTCGCCGTGCCCTGCGACTGTACAAATCCTCCCCTACCAGATCCCTCTACTTGGCCACAAAACGACAATATGCCCAAACTAGACGGATTCTACAACAGGCGAAGCACCTTGGGTGGAGTAATTATTGTTCCCATCTCTCGCCCCGCGTATCAACCTGTGAGATATGGCGTAAACTACGATGGTTCACGTCGCGTGTTAGGAGCCCAATGTCTCCCATAGATTATAACCCTGAATTGCAACTAGACTTTTTATGTTCTGTAACCCCAGACTATGCAGACGAGAGCCCGGAGGTGGAGGACCCACCTGACAGTCTTGTGGACTTACTTCCTGGTAGACGGGAGTTGATTTCCGCGGTAACGATCGACGAAATACAAATGGCTCTCCAACGGCACACTCACTCTTCTACGCCGGGTCCTGACGGTATTTCCTACGACATGATTCGTAATTTTCCGACCAATCTTCTCCACCTACTTACTGTGTGCTATTCTCACATCTTTACCACAGGAACTTTTCCCGAAGGTTGGAACACTTTTTACATGCTCCCTATCCTCAAACCGGGCAAGTCGGGTGAAGAAGCAGCACACTATAGACCGATAGTGCTAGACTCTGTACTTCGCAAACTGCTGGAGCAAATATTGGTTTCGCGGCTGTCTTTTTACCTGGAACGCTTTGGTCTCTGGCCGAAGGGACAGTATGGATTTCGCAAGTCTTTTTCTACTACGCATAATCTTTTACAACTTACCCACGACGTTCGAGTCTCGTGGTATCAGAACCAAGGGGTTTTTGCCCACTTTTTGGATATTTTCCATGCTTATGATTCTGTGTCTGTTGGCCCATCAATACAAGGTTTACGCCACTTTACCTTCCCACCTTCCCTACTTACACTTTTTATCAACTTTCTGTCAAATCGCCGCATTTACCTTCATCCTCGCTATATGTTACAATCCCCACGTTTCTGTTTCCAAGGCCTTCCCCAGGGCACGTCCCTTAGTCCTCTCCTTTTTATCCTCACATTCACACATTAAGTACATTGCCGTTTAAGCACAGTCAACTTCTTTTATATGCCGACGACTTAGTTTTATACTCCCAAACCCCTCTACATACTGTGCGTCAGTCTCCGACCACCCTTCAAGCCGATTTAGACCTCCTACTTGGGAAGCTCAATGACCTAGGACTGACAGTCTACCCTGACAAATGCATATCGATTTTCTTTAAACGCGGACCACCTCTGCTACATGCAAATCTGTCTATTGGGGAAAATCCTCTTCCTCTTCCGTCAAATTTCTTGGCTTACACCTGGATCATAACCTGAGTTGGAAATCGCAAGCGATGCACCTGCATTCATCCCTCTTGGCTTCTAGTACCCTCTTCCGTTACTTGCAAGGGCGTAACTGGGGAGCACACCCCCAGAGATTATACCACATATACTTATCTTTATGTCAGGCTAAATTAGATTACGGTTCGATAGTCATTACTCATCTTCCTAAGGTGTGGCAGAGGAAAATAGACTCTGTCCTTTACCGCATTGGCAAAGCCATACTTGGGGTAGGGGGCAAACCTATGAAAAAGGTGTTTACGGAGCTGGGAATGCAGCCTCTTCTACGACGACAGGTAGAACTAGCAGTCCGATTTGTTGTCAAATTATTCCAATACCGTGAAACGCCATTGTACGCGCAACTCCTGTTAAGTTCACGCTTACCACTTTACCAAGTAGTTGCTTCTATTCGCTATCCTCTGATTTACCTATTAGTTTTTCGGAAGTGTCAAGAATTAGAGGACATGCCCAGTTTCCCCAGGCTTCCGCTATACTTAGTGGACTACTTAGTCCACCAACCGCAAGTGACTCTTTTGACTGCTGACCTACATCGCGGGGACCCGTCTACACCACAACGGTTCCACCATTTCATGTACCAGCACTCGGCATCGGTGACTCAACCTTTTTTCCATCTATTTACCGACGGTTCCGTTACCCCAAAAGGTGCGGGAGCAGCGTTTATAAACTGGACCACACAAACGTCTGCACGGGTGTCTCTCCCTGCGGGGTTTTCCAATCATTTTGTTGAAATTTATGCCCTTTATCAAGATCTGCAATCTACTCTTTGTATTTCCAACTCCACGATCCTGTTTTGTTCGGATTCTTTGAGTGCCCTTCGAAGCATCAGCTCACCCAGTATGCATCCGGGATGGATTGGTGGGAGGTGATGTGTCGTTTAGAAATCTCCAAACACCTTAACAGATGCAATACAATTCAATTCTTGTGGGTTCCGGGACATGCAAATACTTCGGGCAACGAAACAGCTGACCGCCTAGCTAGGGGGGCGGCTCATCTCCCAGCACCGATGGAACCGGTAACCCTCCCTTGGAGAGATGCTGCACGGCTTATATCTAACCACGTCATTTCACAACTTTCTAACGATTCCGACATACCTCCCCTAACGAAGCGATCCCTATGGTTTAAGAAATCCACTCTCAGTAGAGCTGCAATCTCTTTGGTCTCAAAAATCCGATTTGGAGTTGCCGTTACACCGGCCTACTTATTTGAAATCCAGCAAAGAGCCTCCCCAAATTGTGATTGTGGTGCCTACGGTGATATCAACCACATTTTTTAATTGCTTCTTACATACACTTTCTGTCTCGCAATTTATCAGCACACTGGCCCAACGTTATGGCAATGGCCCATGAAATATCTTTGGTGTATACTACTGACACCCATTTGCCACGGCTACTACTTCGCCATCTCGTTAACTGCAAAATGAAACTATGAACTGTGATCCGACCCTCCTTTAGCGTTGCAGCGTTTCTCTCAGAGCTCCTACTCATTTTGATTCGACACAGACATCGATTACTCTTGCCCGGAGTGATAGTGCGTCCATAAACCCCAAACAACAAAAACAACAACAAATGAAAACTAAGTGGTTGAATTGTTTTTAGTTGTCTCAAGTCTATAAGTGATTTGCTCAAGAGTATAATAGTGCCTAAAAGCAAAAAGGTGTTTAAAAAACTAACCTTTCATGAAAACCAGCATAAGGAGAGTGAATATCAGAAGATAACCTCCAAACACCACGTGAGGAACCATGTGCTCAAGAGGAAAAACTAAATGTGGCAAGTGCATCAAAAAAAAAGCTTTTCCATGAGCCAGGAACTGAAGTTATTGATGATGGTGTGGAAAATGAATTAAATGATAGTAATAACAGTGGTGATATCATCATCAGTTTAGATTTGCTTCCTAATTTTATAAATAGAAATACAATGTGTGCATATTTCAAGTATTTTGATTCACTGTACATAGTTGAAAATATAAATCATAGAAGAGGACTGTGTTCTGAACTTGTTTTGAAGTGCAACAATTATGGAGCAAGTAACTACACAAAATCATCAGAATGCACTAGACATAAGTATTATGATATCAATGTTAGGATCATTTATGGCCTGCAATGCATTGGAAAGGGAAAGAAAAGTGGCAGCCTTTTATGTGGAATGCTGAACCTCCCACCTCCACCATCAAAATTACTGATTATACAGATTTTTAGGAAAGAAACTTGACAGAAGTTGCAAAGGGCTCAATAATGAGTGCTGCAGTGGACGCTAAAGAAGCTTGAATGTATTGAACTGAGTCAGAATTTATATGCCAACTTTTAAACTCAGTTTTCTCAAAACAACATCTTTGCATAGTTATGTTCCCTTTTCTTAGAAAGTATTAGAACTAGAGAGTTGAAATTTCCAACACTAATGTACAACACCTTGATAGACTTACTGTAGCTCAATAATATACTTATAATTATAACATACATTAATGATATTGGAAAAGAATTAATACTGAAAAATTTCTTTTTCACTTTTTGACATTACAAATAATACATATTTTCTTCCAGCAAACTGATTTGCATAAATAAATAACCTGAGCTACAGTTTATAGTTGATTAGACTAAAAACTATGCAGAGGTGCAATACTGCATTACAAGTTTTTCTGAGAAAATACATGAAGTCATATATTTTAAGAGTAAATTTATGGCTTTTCTTCAAGATTAAATATTTTTTATAAAATCAACCACATAGGATACAAAGACAGCCACTACAACAAATTCATTGCCTTGATATATAGAACAACTCATAAGAATTTCCAGCTTATTTATTGATAAACTTAAAGAGTAGTGGTAATTTTCACTCACTAAGGTGTGATTGCCAAATAGTCAGACTTCCTTGCCCCCTTAAGAAGATAAGGTGTAGGCTTTTGTTCGTTATTTAAAGCACCAACAATTATATTAACAATAGAACAACGCTCAGAATCAGGAGTTTCAACAGACAACCTTACAAACTGACCTGCTAATTCATTTTGTAAATTTGATAATATGTGATTGTAACATGTCCTTATCAACAGCCAAAAATGCTTGGCACAAGTCATAAGAAAATTCAGTAACCCTACTCTGAACACTACTAACTGTTTTTGAACAGGTTCTTTTTTTGCAAGTTTTCTGGTTAAACTCCCCTTATGTTTTGCTGTGTTTAAGTGTTGAACTATTTGAAATCTTTTCTCACTCACTACATTTTTCTCACACACTTCACAGAACAGTATCCTATTATCTGTAGTTATTAAATCACTCGAAAACTCCTGTAAATTATTAATCTAGCAGTCAAAGTTGGTTTTATTTTTGGCATTTGAAGAACTTTTTAACATTTTATATGTCTAATTTAATTTGGTAGGAACCAGTCCACAACACTGTTATGTTCCAAGAGCAAGACATAACTGCTGGTGGCAGGCAAATTACTTATGCACATATATGAAAGGAAACAGAGAATTCACTGCATGACATCATAACTCATCGTCACTTCTCGCCACTTCACAAGTTGCATCGTGTGCAATACTAATGATATGAAAAATATTATCCAGATAGAAAAAAATAATAAAAAAACATACATATCATTAAAATATGCAATATAGGGACTAATAATATTGAAATATTATGCATTTATCAAAATCAAGAAAATATGCAGTTATATGCACCATAAAATCAAGTCCAAATAACTGAAAATTCCATAATTCGTGCACACAATGTAAAAGCATACATTTTTAACCACTAAGAAAAAACATGCACATGCATGAACTTTCTAGCCCTAGTTATAATATAGGTTACAAAGAAAAACTAGATATTTTTAATAACTATTAAAATTAACATACCACATTTCTGAACTATAACTTTTACATTTTCTGAAATTTTCATATTTTGGTCATTAAAAAAATCTTGAAGGGGTCTTGATTTGTAAAATGTATAAATAGGATATTTGGCAATGCTTTCTGACATGGTCATAACAGTATACTTAAATGTGTTTTCATTATAGCCAAAAAAGTTTCTTAATATTGGTAAAAAAATGAGAAAGTTGTTTATCTAATATTTTTAAACCAGCAATTCTTGTGTGTATATATATGACCCACACATCTTGAAATGGCTCTAACGATTTGGATCAAATTTTGTATTCAGATAATGTTTTGCTTTTTAAGTTGATCTATAGAGGTGTCTTTCCTGAGGAAAAAAAAAAAAAAAAAAAAAAAAAAAGGAAGAAAACCATGATTTTATATAACAAATAACATTTTTTATTCCCTCTTCTGCAGAGCAATTCTTCTACATACATTCCCCTATCTCAGAAACGGCTCTAAAGATTTGGTTAAAATTTTGCCTTTTAAGTTTACCTATGTAACTGTCTTTCCTAAAAAAATGCGATTTTACATAAAAAATATTTTTTTATTCCCTGTTAATACAAAGCAATTCCTGCATATATTTTGGTATCTCGGAAATGGTTCTATAGATTTTGATCAAATTTTGTGTTCAGATACGGTTTTGCTTCTTAAGTTTGTTTACATTGGCGTCCTGCCTGAAAAAACACACTTTTATTAAAAAAACATGTCTTCTACAAATCATTTATGCAATTTTCTGTATGTCTGAGATAGAAATCCTATGTATTATATTCACACTGTTTTCTCTACTCAAATTCAGGTAACACATTCAGATCTCTTTCTCTACTCACTCTTCTATAAACAATTTTACATAAAAAACGTGCTTTTGAACAAAAAAAAAGTTATCCTCTCTTTTAAAATAAGTCATACAAGTTTCTGTATGTTTGAAATGGAAATACTACATATTACATTCACACCATCTTCTCTGCTAACTTTTAGATAACACATTCACAAATCTTTCTCTACTCACTCTTCTACAAACAATTCATATCGTCTATATATAAAATGGCTGATTGTCTATATGTAACTGTTAATCTCGAAAACCGATCACTGCAAAACTCGGCATGTATATGTATTTTTTCACGGAGAAAGTTTTTATAGTAACCATTTTACTATA
Source organism: Tenodera sinensis (assembly GCA_030765045.1). Taxonomy (NCBI): domain Eukaryota; kingdom Metazoa; phylum Arthropoda; class Insecta; order Mantodea; family Mantidae; genus Tenodera; species Tenodera sinensis. Next base: position 163,613,835 of record CM060962.1, read on the forward strand.
CAATACATTACTTTCAAATGGTTTTCTTCTCGCTTGTTTTTTAAGTAGCACATTCATATATCCTCTAGCTGCCCTTCAACATACAATTCATACAATTTTCTATGGTTGAAATATAAATGCAACATATTACACTCACACGGTTTCCTCTACGAGACGCAATCACTCCTTTAGCTACTTGCCCTTCCACATACAATTCATACAATTTGCTATATGTTTGAAATAGAAATTCACATATTACATTCACACTATTTTCTCCACTCACTTTTGTTTTATGTAACAGTTCACATATTATTCTCTATCGTTTAATCAACTTCATACATACCAACTCCTATATATATTGTATTGATTATATGTTGACGAGTGAGTCAACTTGAAAATCGGTTGACTGATCGCCAGGAAAATTGGCATATGTGTTTTTTAAATGATGAAGGTGTATATGCAATTTATTTTACCATGCAATGTTTTACATTCACATGGTTTTCTCTACTCCCTTTTCTTTTACATAATACACTACTTCCTCTTCTACAAAGAATCCATAAATTTTTTCACACATTTGAAGTATAAGTGCAAGGCATAACATTCACATGGTTTTTCTACTCATTCTTCTTTTACTTAACACAATCACATTTCTTTCACTATTCCTTTGACGAACAATTCATACAATTTTCTATATGGTTGAAACAGAAATGCGCATTATGCTCATACAGCTTTATCAACTAGCTTTTCTTCCTGTAGTATTCGTTATTGTTCAACAGTGCTTTTGCTTAGTGTCATTCTGGTGTTTTAATTAAAAAATAAAGAAGTAGTTAAAAAAGTAAAGTTGTCACAATTGTTGTTAGGAGTGCAATGAAAACTACGATATGGAACAATTGATGAAACAAATGTTAGCCAAGATGGACATAATGGGAAATGAAATGAATTCCAGAACGCGGCAGATGGAAACAAATATGAAAGTCGAATTGAAAAAACTATGGAATGGAAAATATGCAAACAAAAATGGAAACCAAAATGGAAGCCGAACTGAAAAATGTAAACTCCAGAATGGAAAAGATGAAAATGGGAATGATATGAAGATAGATCTATTGGAGAATACCAGTGAGAGACTGACCGGGTTTAAGGAAGCCATGGAGGAAATTGGCGGAAAGATGAAGGACCTTGGCCAGCGTGTTAATGCCCTGGAAGATAGTCAACCACAGCACCCAAGAACTGAGCTCAATGGTGGAACAAATGCTCGATGAAAACCTCAAACTAGATGGATATCTATGGGGGAGGCCTGCATTCAGTAGTAGACAGTTTACGGCTGAAATGATGAAGCTTATGAAATATTTATATGTATCTCTATATCTTGTATCTCGGAAATTACTCTTAACAATTGCGATAAAAATATTTATTTAGTTAACGTTTTGCTTTTTAAGTTTATATAAATAAGTATCTTCTCCCAAAAAAGATTTCACGAAAAAGGGGAAAAACGCTGAAGGAAGCTTGGTCACCCAGGTACTATTTTTAAAAAGGCACTTGTACAGCTCAGAAGTGATACATTTTTGTTTTCTTTTTCTTTGTGCAAGTTTTTGAAGGTTTTTCTTGCTTTTGAAGATACTGTGTTTCCCGGTGATGAATGAAAAGTTTTTATTTATTTTTCAATTTGGCTAGACAAAATATACTGAATTCATTAATGTTGAATTGAAAGGAACAATTTGCAAACAAATCAAGCGGAGTTGCACTGGATAATGGCATGCACTTTCAAATGGTCAAACTTGAAGGATCTTCATTGTCAACAAGTACAGCTTTGTACTTGCAGAAACGTCTTTCTGCATAACATGACGTAATGGGACACACATGAAATAAGAGAAATCATTAGCAGAAAGTTCTGGTTCATTTTTGTTGAATTCTGCTTCTGTGCCACAAGAACTGTCTGCAATTTTTCACATAGTTGTAGTCGTATATCCAGAATTTCTTTCACGTACATAACTTAACTTTTTCCTAACCTTGTCATCTACTTTGCCCTGTGTGCACTGTAACTCTCATTCAGTTTCCTTCACAATGCTTAATGCACCACATAATTGCATCCTGCAGCTTCAAGGCAAGTGATATTAGAGAGAAATTTGATTTTATCTAGCTTAAGTTTCTCGAGATGGTGGATGAAAACAATTCTTGTACATTTTCTAAGATTAACCACTTTTGTCAAAGTTGACGAAGATCTTAATCTCATTACAGTTTGCAGCATCAAGCCAAGTTCCCAATGTTTTGCAACTGTTTGAGGGGAGGTATAGAGGAAACAGCTTACTGGAATACCCTAAAAACCAACTGTGACATTTTCCTGCATTATGGTGCAGTCTGGTTATATTTGGTGATATTCCATCTGTTAGGTTGAATTAGTACCACCAAATGTTCGTAAAATATAACCATGGTAAATCTATGGCCATAGTTGGTGTTACTTAATCAGTTATGTTGCTACAGAAGCCCTTGCTTTTGAGCCCGTTGCAGAGAAGCCAACTGATAGATTTTAAAACAAGATTTTGTTTGGATACCTTATTAATTAATTAACCTGTGGATGCCATCCTATTGCTCGTGTGTGTGTGTGTGTGTGTGTGTGTGTGTGTGTGTGTGTGTGTGTGTGTGTGTGTGTGTGTGTGTGTGTGTGTGTGTGTGTGTGTGTGTGTGTGTGTGTGTGTGTGTGTGTGTGTGTGTGTGTGTGTGTGTGTGTGTGTGTGTGTGTGTGTGTGTGTGTGTGTGTGTGTGTGTGTGTGTGTGTGTGTGTGTGTGTGTGTGTGTGTGTGTGTGTGTGTGTGTGTGTGTGTGTGTGTGTGTGTGTGTGTGTGTGTGTGTGTGTGTGTGTGTGTGTGTGTGTGTGTGTGTGTGTGTGTGTGTGTGTGTGTGTGTGTGTGTGTGTGTGTGTGTGTGTGTGTGTGTGTGTGTGTGTGTGTGTGTGTGTGTGTGTGTGTGTGTGTGTGTGTGTGTGTGTGTGTGTGTGTGTGTGTGTGTGTGTGTGTGTGTGTGTGTGTGTGTGTGTGTGTGTGTGTGTGTGTGTGTGTGTGTGTGTGTGTGTGTGTGTGTGTGTGTGTGTGTGTGTGTGTGTGTGTGTGTGTGTGTGTGTGTGTGTGTGTGTGTGTGTGTGTGTGTGTGTGTGTGTGTGTGTGTGTGTGTGTGTGTGTGTGTGTGTGTGTGTGTGTGTGTGTGTGTGTGTGTGTGTGTGTGTGTGTGTGTGTGTGTGTGTGTGTGTGTGTGTGTGTGTGTGTGTGTGTGTGTGTGTGTGTGTGTGTGTGTGTGTGTGTGTGTGTGTGTGTGTGTGTGTGTGTGTGTGTGTGTGTGTGTGTGTGTGTGTGTGTGTGTGTGTGTGTGTGTGTGTGTGTGTGTGTGTGTGTGTGTGTGTGTGTGTGTGTGTGTGTGTGTGTGTGTGTGTGTGTGTGTGTGTGTGTGTGTGTGTGTGTGTGTGTGTGTGTGTGTGTGTGTGTGTGTGTGTGTGTGTGTGTGTGTGTGTGTGTGTGTGTGTGTGTGTGTGTGTGTGTGTGTGTGTGTGTGTGTGTGTGTGTGTGTGTGTGTGTGTGTGTGTGTGTGTGTGTGTGTGTGTGTGTGTGTGTGTGTGTGTGTGTGTGTGTGTGTGTGTGTGTGTGTGTGTGTGTGTGTGTGTGTGTGTGTGTGTGTGTGTGTGTGTGTGTGTGTGTGTGTGTGTGTGTGTGTGTGTGTGTGTGTGTGTGTGTGTGTGTGTGTGTGTGTGTGTGTGTGTGTGTGTGTGTGTGTGTGTGTGTGTGTGTGTGTGTGTGTGTGTGTGTGTGTGTGTGTGTGTGTGTGTGTGTGTGTGTGTGTGTGTGTGTGTGTGTGTGTGTGTGTGTGTGTGTGTGTGTGTGTGTGTGTGTGTGTGTGTGTGTGTGTGTGTGTGTGTGTGTGTGTGTGTGTGTGTGTGTGTGTGTGTGTGTGTGTGTGTGTGTGTGTGTGTGTGTGTGTGTGTGTGTGTGTGTGTGTGTGTGTGTGTGTGTGTGTGTGTGTGTGTGTGTGTGTGTGTGTGTGTGTGTGTGTGTGTGTGTGTGTGTGTGTGTGTGTGTGTGTGGTTTTCTCTTGAATTTTTTTAGAGCATTATACGCACTTAAAGTTACTGTTGCTGTTATTTTTGTGTTCACAACACAGTAGTGCATTAAATACAAAGGGTATAAAAAATAACCGATTTTTTTTTTTTTTTTTTTTTTTTTTGCATTTAAATGCACCTGCGCTTGAGATTAGTGTTGGCAGTACCGGAGAAATGTGACCTTCAGTGACGTAATACCATACGCATCATTCACCTGGTGGTATGCAGTATGAGGGAAGCAGGGTAAGTGTATGGGAGTGTTTACTGTACCCAACATGGATCTCAAGTTGCAACACTGCACGTCAATTACATTTTGCATTTTTCTTGACAAAACTTCATTACAAACATTGGAAATGTTGCAGCAAATTTACAGAAAGCAAGCCATGGGGAAATCACAAGTTCTTGAGAGGCATAAATGATTTCGGGAGGGTAAAAATGACTTTATGGATGCTCCATGCCCGGGATGGCCCTCAACTTCTGAGACTGAAACCAATGTCAACACAAATGATGTCATATTATGGGAACACCGTCATTTATCATTAACAAAGGTTGCAGAGATTATGAATATGTCCTAAGGATCAGCTGAAGAGATTGTATAAAATGTCCTAAGGTATAGAAAAGTTGCAGCAAAGTGAGTGCCCTGCATGATCAGTGACAAACAGAAGGCTCACTGTGTGATGGCGTGTCATTGTACCATCAAGACTCAAGAAGCAATCACTGAATTAGGCATTGATGTGATGCCACACACACTTTATTCACCGGACCTAGCACCATGTGACTTAGAGCTATTTCCTGCAGTGAAAAAAGAGCTACAGGGTCCTTATTTTCAGAGTGATTGAGAGCTAAACAATAAAATTTCGGGAGTACTCAACAGAATATCAAAAAGGGGCTTCAAGGAGTGTTTTGAACATTCGCTGAACGCTGGAATCATTGTATTATCAGAGGGAGATTACTTTGAAGGCCTGTAATGGAATTTGAATAAAAGTGAGCAGTATTCGGTATTGTCCAGTAAAAGGATAATTCCGGATATTTTTTGACACCCCCTCATATGTATTACAATATTTAGCATTCAGAAGTGATTTTATCCAAGTGTTATTGCAGAGCAAGATTTGCCAAAGGTGAGTAGGTTTATGTGTTATGTGGTAACGATATCCAAGCATTATTATCGTTTGATAGCATGTTACTTTAACCCTGTGATATTTGAGGTTAGAAATAATGCTTTTATTATGTACTGCTTTTTGGTGTGATGTCAGCCATATTGAATTCTTGGGAGCTGCCGATAAGCTGTATCCCCTTTAATGATGGTGCCTTTTCTTTTAACTTCTGCACTTGCAGCCAAGTCTTAACAAAAAACCTTCTTGGCTTTTGCAATGAATTGGTCCACCTCAGGGTAGTCCACTTGAACCTCTTCAGCCATTCTATGCAGGGCATGTGCAAGACAAGTTACAAGCACCTTTCTGGGGTACAGAATCTGAAGATCTTACTGTGCAACAAGCAGCATCCGTTAAGAAGACAAACACATTCTTTCAGTCTACTTTATCTGGCCACAACAAATTCATTGCAGTGTTGAAAACAACGGTGATGGAGGAATTGTTCACTCTATCCAACATCCCTCACATCAACAGATATGTTCTTCCAGGCTGGTCATGTTTACAATAACATTTGCCACATATCTACCACCTATATTGGTGGTATCATTTATGGAAACCCTTATTGTGTTACTGCCAACATTATTTTGCATTTCCTTCATTGTATCATCGTAACAAGAAATCAGATACTTCATTCTTAACACAGACTAATGGAATGGGATAAGTCGTGTGAACCATTTGAGAGTAGTAGTAGGGCTTTAGGGAGCACAACTGCTGCGGTCATTAGCGCCCAATCAGAACAAAATGGCTAAAACAACCGAGACACTAAGCCCCTAAGTCTAAAACATTAAAAAACTTTAAAAAGTCACCAACACAGTGCCAGAAGTCATAAAAGTAGAGCAAAACTGGAACAAGAGACCATTAAGGGACATATAAACAAACCGCATGACCAACAAAATTAAACAATAAAACCAGTGAGTCAAACACGGTTGCCCAAACCGCTGAAGCGGATAAAATGCAATAAATGCTCTAAGGCACTAGATGTATCTGCCAGCACTTCAGCAGGTGTGGCTGGCAGACCCACAAACAAACGTAACTGAGCTAAAAACTGGCACTGAATTAAAAAATGCCGCACCGTCAATGGCTCATGACAATGAGTACAGAGCGGCGCAGCATCGGATGATAAAAGGTGACTATGGCTAAAACGACAGTGCTTAATTTAATTCCGATACGCAATCTGCTTAAAATCACTTCCTCGTGGCGACAAGCGTGCGGGGAGGTCATCCAGGTGACAGGGAGGGGCTTCACCTCCCTGAGTTTGTTTCCCTGAATAGTCGACCACTCCGCCGTCCAACGACAAAGGATAGAAGTGCGTAAAGTCGCACTAATATCAGCAGAAGGAACGTGGGAGCTAAATCACCTGGGAGCTAAAACCGCTGCCTTTGCGGCAGCATCAGCAGCTTCGTTTCCCAGTACGCCTACGTGTCCAGGCACTCACAAGAAAGACACGCTAGCGCCAGCACTAGCGAGGGAATGAAGGTTGTCCTGGATACGCTGCACCAGGGGGTGGTAGTTGTACAGCGATCGTATGCTCTCCAACACACTCAAGGAATCCAAACAGATAACCCAGCGCTGCAAGGCTTGCCGACGAATGTATCAAAGAGCTTGGTAGATACCAAAAAGTTCAGCGGTAAAAATCGAGCACTGCGATAAAAGTCTAAAGCTAAAACTTTGGCGACCATGGATAAAAGCACATCCTACACCCCCATAAGGTCCTTCGAGCCATCAGTGTAGATAAAAGAGCTGTAAGCAAACTGTGTCTGAATTTCTAAAAAGGCTGAATGGAGAACTGAAGCTGGTGTCGTGGACTTCGGCATGGACGTTAACCCCAGATCGACAGGGGTTTCTGGTCGGAGCCATGGTGGGAACTGCGTTTCGCCTTTGGGAAACCCTGCCAGTAAAGTGATGTCCAATGTCCGAAGGAGAGAGCGAAAACGAACACCAGGAGGGAGTAAGGCCAGGGAGCTTGTTGAGTATTGACGGTCCAAGGAGTCATTAAAGAAAGAACTAAAATTCGGATGACGCGGCAAACCACAGTCTGCAGGCGTAACTGCACAGAAGTACGTCCCGCTGATGAGACAGTGGGGGCGAACTGTTTGAGAGAGGTACCTCTACTTTACATAAAGGATTTCTGATGAAACCATTATTTTGCAAAGATTCTTAGAAACCTGGGAAGATGCATTTTCCAATGAACTACTATATCGTTTCTCAAATAGCAATTCCTGTCTACTTTCTACAGCTAACGCTCTGTTTACGCTTTTGTTTTTAGCAGTATTGCAATGTTGTTGCACTGTGAAATGTTTTTCAGTGTAATTTTTACCTCCCAGTTTACAAAATAAAATACATCCATCAGTACTATAATACCTTTCACCGACGTATCTAACAAAACCTTGCACAATCAGAACACTTTACTTTGGCATCTAACTACACTGAACTACTCATTTATTAATTGACAAAAGGATACTGATGCTTATTAGGCACTCAGTAAAGCCTGTCTTTTGTCTCTCTGAAGAAGTATTTCTAAATTGTACCATTACCAAAAGCACTTAAATTTTAGACTTAATATGTGGCTGCATGCCAATGCTGTGGACAACAGGTTGTGGCAAACTGCTAAAGAAGCATAGGAAAGTTTCAAAATGTGTGCTTTGGCTACACAGTTATGCGCACTGACTGTGAACCTAATAAACCTGAGAAATTGAGTTCAAACCAGGAGATGGGTAAACTTTAATTTTTCTCCCTTTCTTTTCCATTTTGAGAGCAATGTTGTGCTTATGCTTTAAAACAGCAACATACCATCATCATATGCAATGCACAGGATATTGTTTACTTTTGTTCCTTCTCACATCTGCTGGCTGAGGCTGGAGGGTTATGTAATGGCAATGGTCCGAAACTGTCGGTTGGCTATAATTAACCGTGTCAATAAGAGCAATTTTCAATCTGACAGTTAATCAGCTGTAAACAATTCACAAAACGTTGAACCAAGCAATAGCACAAAGTACTATGACTCCCCTAAGGAGGTGCTGAGTACCTATGTGGTAGCATGACAATTGCCTAATACTGCCAACAGCTGATCTTAATGGCCCTGGAAGACACTAACACCACTATGTGGTGACTGCTTCCTACTTAAGTCTTTGGTAATCAAGTCACACACATCTCCTTTCCTATTTGTCTTCAGCACACAACATTGCGTTGAAGCAGTTAATAGCTATTTCGGCAACATGGAGCAAAATTACACATTTGCCGAGTTAGCTGACATGCACCTAGTGTATGGCAGAGCAGGAAGTTGTTCTGCAATAGCTGCATGGATTTACAGTGAAAGATACCCCAATAGAAGGCAGTCCTATCAGACTACTTTCAAATCTGTAGATTGGCGTTTGCGAGAATGTGTTTCTATGGTGCCAAATAAAGCAGACTACGGTGCAAGACATACCCATCACACTCCAGAGTTGGAAGAAAATGTACTGCATTTACTGGAACAGGAACCATCAACCAACACCTGTGCTATTGCACATACAATGGGCATCTACCACACAAGTGTATGGCAAGTCTTGCATGAGGAGCTGCTCTACCCCTTCCATCTGCAAAAGGTGCAACCCTTACCTCTGGAGGATTGTGATTTACATTTGCAGTTTTGCAAATGGGCCTTAAGATAGCCACCAGAACTGTCTTCAGTGGTGTTGTTCACCGATGAAGCCACATTTACCAGGAATGGCCCAATTCTAAACTACAAATGGGCATACAAAAACCCCCATGCCACTGTTCAGAAGAGCTACCAACAGCAGTTTATTGTGAACATATGGGCTGGCATTATTTTTGACCACATTATTGAGCCATATCTTCTTCTTCCTCGACTGTGTGGCAACACTTATAAAACATTTCTGAAGGATGTACTGCCAGCCCTTTTGGAAGAAGCGCCCACTTGATGTTCGTGCTCAGCTACATTTCCAACACAACAGAGCTCCTGCACATTATGCCATAAACATATGGGAGCCACTAAATCAAGTTTTTCCCAATTATTCGATCAGAAGAGGCAGTCTTACTGTGCCCTGGCCACCTTGTTTGCTGGTTCTCAATTCCATGGATTTCTTTTTCTGGGGTCATCTTCAGGCTATGGTATATTCATCATTAATTGATTCTGAAGAAACACTGAGTGCCTGCATCATGCAGCCAGTGATGAAATTCGCAACATACCAGGAATGAGTAGGCGTAGGCTTTCACGGCCAGTGTTCGAAATTCTAAAAGAGTTCTTTTAGAATACCAGGAATGCTCAACAGAGTTCACAATTCATTCCTCCATTGATGTTGTCTATGCGTTGCTGTTAGAGGTTGCCATTTTGAGCAGTTCCTTTGAATGCAGCATATACTCATAATTTGTTTCCTTACTTTTGTTCTGCTTGTACCTACCTATTGTTTTTTAACGCTAATATTAATTCAGCTTGTGTTTATAATAATTCAGTCACATCTAGCTCTTTAAAGTGCTTATCAATTATTTACTTGTTTGTAAGCTGTTAGTTAAGTTTGCACCTTCTCATTTAAGCAGGTATAGTTTTAGTGTGTGCCTATTATTTAGGTAATGAAAGTGAAAATAATAGTTAAACGAGTTTGAAATAAAAAGCATAAACATTGGTTAAATGAAAAATTACAATACAAATGTTTCCTGTAAATCAAATTAAATTGAGCATGCACTTAAAGAGAAAGAAAGAAAAAAAGAACATTAAAAAATATGGGGATTTGAACCTGAGGTTTTAATACATGTGTACATTTGCCATTTTTGCAACATATCCATAATAGCACAGGAAACAAAATTCATCCTCTTGTTTTCTCATCATAGTTACAGCTGCAGTGGACATGATCAGTGATGTGCATACAGCCAAGCAATTTTAAAGGACAATTCTATAATTTGTATTCCCAAACCATAGGTTTTCTATCTTTAATTGATTGCCTATGAACCATTTATTACCCGTAAAATTTGTGCTGTGTTAATTCATTTACACCCTGTATACTTTGCAGAAATGAGTTTGCTGTTACTTTTTGAATTGCCCTCATATAAGCTCTAATAACATTACACTTTACAAACATTATGGCACAATAATTGAACCGAAAAGGTGTGATGCTTGAGAAAAACATGTGGGCTCACTGGACAAAAAATTAGTCATCCTAGTGCACATGCACAGATGAATTGCTAAGCCTTTACAGATGGTGCAGCAATTGAGTCACATGTTCATCCGCATGTGCACTGGTTCTACATGAATACAGCAGTAGTGATCAGTGGGACATTTATGTTTCAAGTGGGCAATGTATGTAAACATGGGTAAATGTAGGGATGTGACAGAGAGGTAAAAACGAGGCAATAGTGCTTGGGTATGCTTATGGCCATACGTTGCGTGAAGTTGCTGGATTTGTTGGTGTTTTGTAGCGGACTGTTCAACGTGTCTACAAGTAGTGTTGTAATACATGTGCCCACGAAAACATGACATCAAAATTGTGATTGGAAAAATATTCTGACTGAGAGGGATCAAAGATGTGATTCATCTCTTGTAAATCAAAATTACTTCCACACTGGACAGGAATTGCTGCAGCCAGTGAATGCAGTCCATCCCAACCTGTTACTGAGAAAACATTGTGATGGGAACTACATGAATACATATTTGGAGTTGGTCACCTCACAACAGGTCATTGCCAACACAGGCACAGAAAGCTGCATGTCTTCAATGGGCTGAAAATCATTGAACGTGGATAGTAGCTGTCTCGCACAACATAATGTGGTCGGACAAATCATATTTTTGCCTTTTCAAATGATGCACATCATCGAGGGCACCAAAGACCACATGAAGCATTCCATCTTGAATGTGTGCAAGGTTCAGTTCAAGCTGGAGGTGGGTCTGTGATGTTTTGGGGATGTTGTTCTCATCAGGGATTGGCCCCGCTCATTGAGGTGGCCACTAACATGAACCAACGTGTTTATTTAAACATTCTGAAGGATCGGGTGTTACTTTTCAGTCAACATCTGCAGGATGAGTATGCAATTGATATCTCTATTTTTAAAGATGACAATAGCAAAGTTCATCAGGCCATTACATCTTGATTGGCCTGCAAAATCACCTAATGTGAACCCCATAGGAAATCTGTGGGACATGTTGGAACAGCGGACAAAACGCTGACATCAGGATACCCACAATTTGGTGGAATTGTGGGAATGAATCCTCAGCAAGTGGCTGAACCTGAGTGTGATGTACTTTCGCAACCTTCTGGACTCACTTATCAACCAAATCTAGACCAGACATGAAGGTACACACTATTAAATGGTGCTTGTACTGATTTGTCTACGGGTGACTGGTGTTTTGTCTGGTGAGCTTAAAAACTACTGCAATGAATCAACAGCCTGTAGTGAGAACTGCATTTTTGCAATACTTAGGGAAACTTTTGATGGTGAAACTTGACTGCAACTATTACTAGAGCCCTGCAGTTCCTTATAAGCAGAAACACAACTTCTCTGGCAGTTTTGTAGACTTCAAACAATTTCATTATTGATTTCAACGATGGCACCTATACTCAGTTTTCATTACTATACATTTTCCTTTCATTAATGAGTGCATCCTCATTGTCACTGTTCACATTAGTCACATTTTTATGTACATAATGCATTTATTGTCAATCTACTGGAATACAGTTTCTGACATTGTCAAATTTACACTTACAATTTATACTTACATGACGAACATGAAGTACATCCACAACTTCTCTTAATGTGAATTCTTTTAGACCATCTCCGTAGCGCAGTTGGTAGCGCACTTGCCTCTGGCACGGAGGACCCGGGTTCGATCCCCGGTACCAGCATGGGGATTTTATCCCCTCTGGGAGGTCTGGCATGTGGTGTACTCAGCTTCGTTAGGTACCGGGGGGACCAATTGAGAAATAGCAGCCCCAGGTCTAGAAGACCGCATAACTGGCCGGGAGGGATCAGGGCACTGACCACGTGCCACCCTCCAGTACTGCACCTCACCAATGACGCCTGTAGTGGGCAGAGGTGGGGGACGCAGCAACTGGGTGGTAGGCCTTGGCCCCTCGTGGGCTGTCGCGCCGGGGTTTAGTTAGGTATTAGTGAATTCTTTTAACTGTTTATATATTCCATGTGAAATCAATGCACCCAATTTACCTCACCATTTTAGATTTTGCTAAAATTTGATATATTAATAGTGGCTGGAAAATACAAAATTTAAATTTTTTATTTCAAACTGTTTCTGAAATATGGCTATGTAAAAATTGTGCAGCATTCTTTATGCTCTTTCCAATGAGATATAACATAGATTCTAATTAAGCAATTTATTCAAAATACAAATTGGAATTTTGATTTAATTTTTTTCCAAAAGGTACATAATTTAAAATATTTCCATAATTACTTAGTACTGTTGTAAATCACATGCAAAAATGTAAATATGGGATGATGATGATGAGTTCACGGTTAAAAAACTTATTCCTAACTCTTGTTTATCACTAATAGCCCCGTTTAGACCAAACTTACTTCTAACAAATAGGAATTTCATTAAAATATACAGAAAGCTAACTTAATAATATTAGAAATATCAAAATATCACCTTAAAACAAAACCTATCAGCGTATTCTATAATTAAATTACATTAATTGCTTACTTTAATTTTTAACAATTTAAACTAGTAGCCCATTAATTGAACATTGGATCTATAAGCACTAACAATGATAATTTTGAAATAACTATATATAAAATACAAAATTAACACTAACCTAAGGATAAATGAAGTCTTGAATTGAAAGCAGTTTCCCAAAAATCTTGGACCTTCATGGATTACATTTTAAAAAAGATACGTGAATTGGGTTACATCACTTTCAACAATAATGTATGTATTATTTATTTATGCCAACAAACTTACTGTTGGTGTTTTTAACACACCCAGTTGTGGCATTGAATTTTTAAGTTCCAGTTCTACCTCTTAAATAATGTATGTTCTCCCAACCAGAGTAAACAGAGTTACTTTTGTGAGAATATCCACCACTGGCACCCACAGGACATCCGCAGGTGTAGGATAGGAGAATGATGTAGCGGTCCGCATGGATGAAGAAAAGTTATATTCACTTCATCAAGTTCTCCATTTTGTTCTAAAATGTACCCAAGCCACCACTTTTTGTCATACACAGTGATGACATAGCTGATGTCTTGTAACTTCAACTTGTCCAGTGGTATAGTTATCTCCCTGCACATCATCTAATAACTTCGTTGCAGTGTTGGAAATGAATGCATGAAATTGTTGTGTTCCTTTGATTGCCAACGTTTCCTGAAGCCAGCTTTTTAAAAACATTTCTGAAGCAGCATAATCTTGAGTGGAATAGGCAAAATCTATTTTTGTTAGATTATCTACTGTCCACTCAAATAGATCTCATGGGGTTTGGATCTGGTTGTGGTATGGCCTTTGCAAACTTGCATGAGGTGCCAGTCTCTTAATGAAACCTGCTACTCCATCGCAAAGCCCTTTCCTATGTGCTGTGGCTAAAGAGTGCCACTTGATTTTTAATGTTAAGTCTTCCTCATGAAGGCAAAGGTTCAGAAAGTATTTATTTTTGTATTGAGCTGCAGATCCATCTGAAAAATAGTAAATTTTCTTCGAAGCTTTTCGAATTTATTTGTTAGACGTGAAATTAGCTTCTTTTGAAGGGTGTAAACAGCAACTGTATTGTGCTATAGGCAATCAGAAACAATAACAAAGCTCACATGCTCAGTTTTGTCTTCCTGTTTGTAATATATAACAAAAGGCTGTGCAGTAACCTGTTGGCTTGTCCAGTGGTAACTCTGAGCTTCATCCTGTAGAACTATACTATAATTTTCTGAAAAATCACATGTAACATGATATTCTGATTCAATAATCTTTTCTTTTGTGGAGTTAAGGAATGCTCTTTGTTGCTTGGCAATGAAATCATGCTGAACCAAAGAGGACATCTTACTACAGAATAAATCTATAAATTCTGTATGAGTTACAGATTACAGCGGTCAACTGACATCCACTGGCAGAATTGAACCTGTTCAATTAAACATCCATCAAGGGAGTCTTGTAAAATTTTACCTATTACAGTTTCTCCTGGGCAATATTCACAATTTTCCATGTTGCAATCAATGATGATGGGTTGCTAAGCACTTTTGCAATGCATTGCTTGTAATTGTATAAGCTGCCATTCATTACCATATTTAGTTTGGCATTTTCTCATTAATTTTATGTTTTGGTTAGTTGTGCGCACACAGAGTGTGTGCCACTTTGGCCATCTAATACACAATTTTATGGTCTCAACTCTGTAAATTGAAAGAAGCCTACTTTTATGTCAGGAAAGGGCTATTAGTTTAAATTATATAAAATTAAAATATGCAATAAATTTAATTATAGAATATGCTGATTGGTTTTGTTCTAAGAAGATATTTTAATTTTTCTGATATTCTTATGTTACTTTTCTGAATATTTTAATGAAATTTCTATTTGTTAAAAGCAGGCTTAATCAAAATGGGGCTACTACTGAAAAACAAGAGTTAGGAATAATTTTTTTAACCATGAACTCATCATCATCCACATTTATATTTTGCAATGTGACTTACAACAATATTAGTGTTTATGGAAATATTTTGAAAATTTCAAATTATGTACTTTTTGGAAAAATATTGTCAAAATTTCAATTTGTATTTTGAATAAATTTCTTAATTAGAATCTGTTATGTTGCATATCACTGGAAAGAGCATAAAGAATGCTGCAAAATGACACCTTCTCAGCTCTGTAGCTCAATTAGGACAGCTCCTAGGGCAATTTGATTGTTCACGTTTTTTTGTCTACCTTTACACAGCCACATTTCAGAAGGTTTCAGATAAAAAATTGAAATTTGGTATTTTTCTTAGTCTCAGCACCCACTATGAGCATACCAAATCTTAGCAAAATCTAAAACAGTGAGGTAAAATTTTTATTTAAAGTGTGTTGATTTCACAGTTGATTTTACCACTTTCTTCTTCAATTTTGCTTTGATCATCTGCTACTCTAGGAACTAGTCTAGTCTACTCTTAGTCTTGTTGGGCACACATTTCAGTTCTGATAGTATCTAAACTTTCAGTTACTACTGCAATTTCCTTAACTGCACTATTAGATATATTCTCTTAGTTGGATTTTAACTTCTCAATTTCATTATTTACAATTTTGTATTAATTGTGGTACTATTTTCTCTAACTTCACTGATTTCATTCTTAAACATGCCAATTTCAATCTTGGTTTCTGTCTGAAATTCGATTTGCTCAGATGTTGATTTCTTCAATTTTGACATTCATGCTGCTAACTGGCTATGTTATTCATATCAGTAGCATGCCTAACTTGTTTTATTGAGATTTCCTTAGCCATCTGGATATGTTTTACATTGATGTCCCAAGCTATCTTGTCCTGCTGTACAGACATTTCATTTTTATCACTGGCCAATTTATTTTGCTTTTCAGTGATATCTCTAGCTAATTTATCTACTTTTCA
Organism: Tenodera sinensis; assembly: GCA_030765045.1. Lineage (NCBI taxonomy): Eukaryota > Metazoa > Arthropoda > Insecta > Mantodea > Mantidae > Tenodera > Tenodera sinensis. The sequence goes on from CM060962.1 coordinate 163,629,562, forward strand.
GTAATATCCTTAGCTAATTTATCCTGCTTTTCACTGATGTCCCTAGCTGACCTTTTCTGTTCTGTTATCTCCAGTTTCATCTGTCTCAACAAAATAATTATGTTCAGATGTTCCTGACTAACATTACCCTGTTCAGCTCTAATCTGATTATCTGTGTTCTCTGTGGGACCCATTTTTTATTCTATTTTTAATTTCTCTGATACATATAGTAAGTAGAAGAAGTATTGTATTCCATCCAAAAATTCAATGTTAAGATATCACCAGAAACATGTTTTGAAGCTTCCTGAATCCAAAAAAGGGATTTTTAGAAACAGGTCCGTGTGTGTGTGTGTGTGAAAGAGAGCGAGAGAGAGAGAGAGCGAGTCGGTCTGTGGACAGCATAACTCAAAAACAAAAAGTTGGTTAAAAACCAAAGTTGGTATCCAAGTTTAATATCTTTTATGGATGCAACACAAAGATTTTAAAGAAAAATTCCTTCACCCTAAACTACCCTTTACATAGGACATTTTTCAAAAATTTTATTTTCTCGAACATGGCTGTAACGATTTTTATTAAAATGCCATGTTTAAAGATATTTTTAAATGTACATTGTATGTACAGAGGTATTTTTTAGAGGTGGCGTGTGACCTTGGTCGGATGTGCGCGAGTGGCATGACGCAAAGCGATGGTGGGGGTAAGTTTCCACCAGCAGTCTGCTGGCTAGTGGGTTAAAACTCGAAGAGATACTATCCAGACACCCCTTTTATCTTGCAATAAACAAGTGGACTAGACCATGAACTACTGTGGAACATTACGTCACATGCCACCTCTAAAAAATACCTCTGTATATCTTAAATTTTCAGTATATAGCCCATGTAGTCCTGTTTACTCTTGATGTCTCTTGTATAACTCGTAAACCGTAAGAGATAGACCAATTATTACTATACAAAAAATGTAGATCTTGTTAACACACACAATTTATGTCCAAATTATTATTATTATTTTTTTTTTTTTGGGTGGTGGAGTGAACCATTTTGGAGATATTCCTTGTTATATGTGTGAGTTTTGGAATACTTAAACTTTCGTCAAATGGAAGATCGTTATTAATTTTTTTATATGTTAGTCGTGCAAAGAGAACGGAATCTCAAAGCTTCAAAAGATTTTACTATCGCTCAAAGCCCACTGTAGTCCCATATTCCCCTTGCACCTAAAACAAAATTAGATCACTTCTGCAACTGTTTATCTCGACTAACATGAAGAAGATAGAGGAACAAGAGTTTGTAAGAATAGTTAATACAAGAGTAGAGAACGTTATGAGAGTGCAATATATCAGATTTTTCTGCTTATTTTCTTTAGATTTAATTTACAAAGCTTTACTTATTGCTTCATCATGAACAACATCAATATTACGTATTTCTTTTCTAGAAATAAAATCTCTTTTACTTATTGATTCCCTTGGAACAAAATCTCAAGAAATTGTAGTTTTTCTATACATGCATTTCTTGTTTAAATGATGGGATTATTTGAAAATTCTGTGATGCTTCATGCTTGACATAACAAAATTTAATAATAATTCTGTATTATGATTTTACATTTTAGCTTTCAGGACATCCTAGTTAATGTGTGGGAGTAATTATTATTTACATTGTGATTAGTAAAACTTTGGTACTTCGCAAAGTAGCGCAAATTGTTCTACGGTATGCAACTATATTGATAGAGGAATAATAATTACATATGGAGTTTATTTCCCACTGATGTTTTACTCTAAACTTACATTACTTCTTCTTCACCTTTACCACTTGCAAAATTGAAGTTTAACATTACACTATTCTTAAATCTATGTTACGAGGGCTGATCAACAAAGACTGAGACTGATTTTTTCCTGTAGCTTCCATGATAGTTTCGTATCTGTAACATAAATATTTGAAAAGAGCGGGTTTTGATGTATAATGCCGGTAGGCGGCAGCACTCTCGTATCGGTAGGTTGGCAGTAATGCTCTATTTTGTAGACCCTACGCGCATTTCGCATACCAGACAATGGAGGTGACGCGAGAGGAGCACTACAGCGCAATCAAATTCTGTTTTTGTTTAAACCATACAGCCAGCCAAACATATGAAAAGCTGAAGCAAGCGTACAGTGATGATGCACTATCTCATGCAACAGTGTTTAGGTGGTTCAAGGACTTCAAAGAAGGCCGACTTGTCAGTGTTAAGCAAGGTGGGCCTGGTGTTTCGACTTCTGCTGTGACTGAAGTCAACATCAACACAGGTGCTGTAATTATCCGAGAGGATCAGCGTATAACATTATGTAACCTCAGTGAAGTGTTGAGAATTTCATATGGCAGTGTGTTTACAATTATGCACGACCTTCTCCATATGACCCGTGTTTGTGCTCGTTGGGTGCCACGTCTGTTGACTCCCCAACAAAAGGCTGTGCGAATGGAGACAAGCCGTGAGGTGCTGCGTCTCTTTGCTGATGGAGGGGATGCATTTTTTAAATTGATTATCACCAGTGATGAGTCATGGCTGCATCATTATGATCATGAAGGAAAACAAACCAGCACACTGTGGAAATCGCCAGGTTCTCCAACACCAAAAAAGGCAAAAGTTGTTCCATCTGCAGGGAAAGTGATGGTGATCACATTTTTTGACTGTAATGTAATGATTTATCAGCATGCAGTTCTCCCTCACACTACTGTTACAGCAGCATACTACATGTCAGTATTGGCTACACTATGGAAGCACATTGCAAAGAAACAACCAGAGCTTTCTCGGACTGGGTGGCGACTTCATCATGATAATGCATGGCCTCGCGTCGCAAATCAAGTCATGCAGTTTCTGGCTTGATTCAACATTACCTGTGTACCACATCCACCATATAGCCCCGATCTTGCACCCTGTGACTTTTTTTATTCCCATCGTTAATGGCAAGCTTCACCCGTGTGGTGGCCGGGTTAAGAATAGCCCCAACGTAGTCCATGCGTGTTGTAAAAGGCAACTAAAATGGACACCTAATGTCCGGAGGTATAGCCCGGCCACCCAGTCCCCGGGGATAAAAATAGGGGACCTGGCCCTCCAGGTTGGGGGTTTGGCGCTAGGCCAACAACCTAGTCCAGTAAAACAATCCTTGTTAAAGAACCCTTAGCTAAGCCTCGGAATGGATGGATCATTGATAAAAGGAAACAGGCAAAGAAAGTGGAAATTGATTTTGGTACATGGAATATAAAAACACTTGTCAGAGCTGGAGCATTAAACAGTGTGATTCAGCAAATAACAGCACTGCAAGAAATACGCTGGCATGGGAAAGATATTTTGAACATAGAAAGACATACTATGTTTTATAGTGGGAAGGACACAGGAGTACGAGAATATGGGGTGGCATTTATAGTAACCAAACAGATGAAAACAAATATAATTGGCTTTAAAGCCATTAATGAAAGAATGTGTATATTAAGAATCAAAGCTAAAACAAGGAATATTAGTTTTATTAATATTCACGCCCCAACAGAAGAAAAGGATGACATTAAAGAAGAATTTTATCAAAGGCTAGAACAGGAATATGATCAAATTCCATCAAATGATATAATAATAAGTGATTGTAATGCCAAAATAGGACAGGAAGATATACCAAGGTGTAATTGGTAGACATAGCTTACACAATGTCACAAACAACAACGGACAAAAGCTAATCGACTTTGCTGCTAGTAAAGAAATGGTTATATCTTCAACATTCTTCCCACACAAAGAAATTCATAAGCAAACATGGCGTTCACCCGATGGTAAGACATCTAATCAAATAGACCACATTTTAATTGGCAAGAGACACAGAAGACATATAATGGATGTAAGATCACACAGGAGCGCCAATAGTGACACAGATCACAACCTAGTTAAATCTAAAATTCGATGGAATTTAATTTATAAGAAAAATATAAAAACCAATAGACTAGAACGATATAAACTAGAAGCACTTCAAGACCCAACTGTAAGGATGAATTACCAAAAGGAAATTGGACAGGAGTTAGAAGAAGGGACAAATACGGCAAAAGAAGAGAGTAATATAGAAACTCGATGGGCACAGTTGAAACGTGCTATGAAAGAAGCAGCAGCAAAGACTTTAGGAATGGAGGGGAAGTCAATTAGGCAAAGATGGTTCGATGAAGAATGCATGGAAACAGTTAAATTAAAAAATGAAGCTTACAAAGCATGGCTGAATAGACCAACAAGAGCCAAGAGGACAGTATATGAAGACTTGAGAAGACAGGCTAATAAAATATGTCGTAAGAAGAAGAGAGCACAAATGGAGGAAAAACTTAAAACAAATAGATGAGGATCTGAAGAATAACAGGTTAAGGAGAGCATATAAAGAAACTGGTCATTTGAAAGAGGGTTACAAACCCCGAACAGATATAATTAAGGAGAGCAAAGGAAAACTATTGGCTAAGGAAATAGAGATTAAGGAAAGATGAAAAACATTGAGACAGAATATTGACTAATAGAAAATTGTTCATGTAAATATTTTTGTAAGAGTGTGTAAATTTTTAATTCTTTTAATTTGAATGTATCAGGGACCTATTTTTTTTCAATATTCAAGATCCAATGTCTTCTAGTCACTTTGAGTTCAACCAATGAGAACTGTTGCGCGGATGGATACATAAGAATGGCGGTGTTGCGTCATAGGACGCTCAGAAACTACTTTCATTAGCGTCTGTGACTTCAAAGTGTAAGGACGTATAATTGTTGATGGCGTGTGAATATGTGAATTACACCAAAACTTTTAAACAGCATGGACGCTATCCAATTTTAACAGTTATTAACTAGCTGAAACTGTAACGAGAAGTGTAAATAACTAATAAATGTGTTTGTAATAAAAGTACGTTGGCTTTTGCATTCCATTCTACGACCACATCCCCTGCAGAAAAGAGTGGCGTCTGCTCTAACAAACTTTCCACCTTTTAGCAAAAACAATGCTCCATTTGCTGCTATATTCACGCTAATATGTGTTAACCATCACTTTTAATAAATCCCCGCCACAAATGGCTTGCCCAACGTGGAGCGCGAATTTAGAATGGAATGCAAAATTGAGAGTGCGAAGTGCTAACATCAAAAGAACGCTATCTCATCGTGCAGGAGAAAGACGCCATTAGACCATCGACTGATATCAACAAAACATCGATACACGGAGAATCAACGTGGGAAAAACACCGGAGATCATCTGGCGAAGCCAACTACCCAGGAGACGTAAATAACCGGACGAAGAACCAGCAGAAAAGAAAGTAGGATCAAAACTTTTTATTTTTATCTTTATTTTATTTCCATTGTACATGTTTTTGAGAAGTGGAAAACTATTGGGACTTTCAACATCAAGTGAATTAGATAAAGGAATTAATATGTCGCGAAAAGAGATAGAAACAGGAGTGGGGGAAGGGGCAGATAGGCCTAGTTATCAGATAGAATTAGAGAATGAGGAACAGGTGGAAATAAGCAAAGACCAAAGGTTAATGATGATGATGTTTGAAAGACTGGAACAAAGTTTAGGTCAGAAACTGGAACAGAATAAGGAAGAGATAGGTCAGAAAATGAAACAAAATAACATAGAATTGAAACAGGATATAGAACAAAGTTTAGGTCAGAAAATGAAACAAAATAACATAGAATTGAAACAGGATATAGAACAAAGTTTAGGTCAGAAAATGGAGGAAGTGAGAAAAGACTTAGAACAGAAAATGGAATTAGGTAGACAGAACTTAGAACAGCAAATGGAATTAGGTAGACAGAACCTAGAACAGAAAATAGAATTAGGAAGACAGGAGTGTAAAGAAAATATGAAAGTAATGGAAACTAATTTAAAATTAGTTCACAAAAACTTAAATGAAACAAAGGAAGCCTTAGAAGCTAGGATAGAAATTGTAGGAGATAGGATGGGAAAGATAGAATCAGAGATGAAAGAGAATAAAATTGTGTTAGAAGAAGAAATTGCTAGATGTAGGGATGAAATAACAGAATGTAATACAAGTGTAGACTGTAAGATAACAAATGTAAAAGCAGAAATAACTGAGGAATTAAGGAAAGAGATTGAGGTAGTAAAGAAAGACATTATTAATGAAACTGTAGAACAAATTGTAATTCCTAAAATTAAGACAATGAATGATGTGATGCTTTCACAACAGGATGCTATAAATGATATGAAACAAAGCCACTTAGAAATAAAGAATGATTTAAAATCAATTTGTGAAGAAATGAAAAAAGGGAAAGAAAATTTGGCTAATGTAAATGATGTTGTGAAGGCATTACAAAGACAAGATGATTTAGATGTAAGTAATGTACAAGATGAGAGTTACTTGAGTAATGTACAAAATGTTGACTCACCATACAGAGAAAGAGGTTCACAACCAAACAATGACATAACACATAACACATGTTACACCAACAGCATATTACATGAAATCACACCACCTACATTTGACGAGGAGAAGGGAGACGATCCAAAACTCTTTGTTAAAGAGATGGAAGAATACTTTAAAGTGAAAAGGATACCAAACGAGCTTAGGATGATGATAGTTAAGAAAAGCTTAAAAAACAAGGCATTAGAATGGCTCAGGTTAACACTAGCTGGTCACGAGTCTTATAGCTCATTCAGAAATTTATTCCTATCAAGGTATTGGGGCCCAGCTAAACAAAACCAAACTAGGGTAGAGCTAGCGACAGGTAGATACGATCCAGCCAAAGGGTTGTCATTAGTCGACTATTTTATGAAAGTAGCCAACAAAGGAAAGCTATTAGACCCCAACTTGTCGGAAGCTGAACTAATTGCCAGCATAACAAGACATTTCCCAGACACAGTGAGAACAGGATTAATTGTTGCGAGGCCAGTAGATTTTGCAGATATGATAGAACTGCTGACAGCCTTCGAAACACAAAATGGTCGGACTAATGAGCATAGACATAGGAACGGTCACCCAAACTCACCCATCCTAAACCGGAACACGGCTACGAACAACCAGAGCGAAGGAGAACATAGAAATACTAGGAGTACCCATGAAAGGGGGAGAGGGGCACACCATTTCCCACAACCACATAATCATGGCGAGAGGATGGAGAACACAAGACAGCGGTACCACGACACGATACCGAGGGGTGAATCGAGGTACAGAACGCATAGATATGATCGTGGAAGACCAGGAGAACGTACCCATCAAGTGAATCATATACGATTCTGTAGGGAATACATGAACAGCCATAGGCCGTCGTACAATAGGGGTTCACGTCAAAGGGGCAGAAACCAAGGGAACATCGACAACGTAAGACAACAGGAACAGAATGAAAATATGCCGGATAGGACCGATACTGCACAGAACACAGAAACTACGATCACCTCCAACGTCCAGGAAAACTAAGTACAAGTCAACTTTGTGTCCCGGAAGTTGACCTGTGTGGCAGTAGGGGCGATATTGACCAATGTAATGTAGGTACCTTGAGAAGACAGGCGAGTGAAAGAAAGGAGATAACCAATCCACCAATGATTAGGCTGAAGGTATGGGGTATCGAATTGCCAGCAATGATAGATACAGGAGCCAGCACATCAGTATGTGACGAACAGCTGTTCCAGGAACTGATAACTAAAAGGAATGCTGAATTCTTGCCTGTGTGTGGAGTATATTGCAGCACAGCAATTGGCAAGAAGAAGGAACATGTTAAATACCAAGTAAGGCTGGTAATTGAAATCGGAAGTTGGAAGTTCGATTTTATTGCCCTAGTAATACCAAGATTAACAGCTACCCTAATCATTGGCAGTGATTTGCTTAACCTTTGGAGGTCGGTAATTAACTATGACCTACATGAATTTATCATTAAGGAAGGAGCCTCAGAATGCACTGCGAAGTTCCTGGAGGAAGAAACATGCCAGGAGGAACCAGACCAGACAGGGATCCATCCGGATGAACAATTCTTTGTGGAGAACATCAATGTCCACGAGAATAGGTTGGTAGACCTAAGGGTAAATAAGAAGAAAACAGGTTGGACGAGCGATGAAGAAACTAACGTTTGCAGCCATTGGATCTGCACGGAAGACGAGTATGTTGCCTGGGACAACTACCAACCTGAACCACTACCAACAGATGGAGAAGAATCGATGCTACAGCTAATCGATGAGAAGGTCTGGGGGGCACATGGCATCTCTGAAGAGGAAAGAAGCCAACTTAGGAAAATACTGGTTAAAAACAGGAAAGTTTTCGATAAAAAGCCAGGTACGTGTAACAAGTACGTACATACCTTTACAGTAACAGATATTACCCCCTATTCACACAAATCCAGGCCCATCCCCAACTCCATTAGGGAGGAAGCTGACAGAGTAATCCAGAAAATGTTAGCGGACGGAATAATTGAGCCGTCGGACTCATGTTATGTGAATCCAGTAGTATGTGTCCATAAAAAAGGGGGAAAATTGAGGATGACCATAGACGCAAGGAAGATAAATACACATACCTTGCCGGATCACTATAGGCCTGAGGGGGTAGACCAACTAATATCGAAATTGAAGGGAGGTCAACATTTCACTAGTCTTGACTTGACAGCATCATTCTGGCAAATTCCTCTTCATCCAGATGTCAGGAAATATACCTGTTTCTTACACAAGGGAAAGGTATACCATTTTTCAAAATGTGCCTTTGGACTATCGACCAGTAGCAGTGCACTACTGAGGGCTCTAGACAAAGTTTTTGGAGATACCATCGAGACTTTTGTGACGCAATATGTAGACGACTTTTTAATATACAGTGAGAATCCCGAGTCGCACTTACATCACATAGATTATGTATTATCCAGGTTCCAGGAAAGCAACATGACCCTAAATTTAGAAAAGTGTGAGTTTTTCGTCAAAGAGGCTGAATTTCTGGGCCACATCATAACACCTGATGGTATACAACCTAATCCGGAGAGGGTCAAGGCCATAGAGCATATACCACCCCCACGTAACTTAAAACAGTTGAGGAGGTTTCTGGGCATTTTACAGTACCAGTCGAAATTCGTGGTCAACTACGCTAAGGAATTGGTACCCCTTAGAGCACTGTTAAAAAAAGATACTAAGTGGGAATGGAATGCTGAACACCAGGTGGCCTTTGAGAATATCAAAGAACTTTTCAAGCACAGTATTCTCCTGGAACGACCGGATCCAAATTCACCTTTTCTAGTATACACTGATGCTAGTGCGCACTCATATGGTGCAATATTAGCACAAGAAGATGCAGATGGCAACAAACATGTGATTGCCACAGCTTCTAGATTTTTAAACAAAATAGAAGCCAATGCCTGCATAACCGAACTGGAAATAGGTGCAATCCATTTTGCGTTGCGAAAGTTCAGACAATATATATATCTTTATAAAATAATTATATATACAGATCACGTAAGCCTGTCCTTCATTCAAAAATGCAAGCTGACCAACTCCAAAATCTCAAGGTACATACATGAGATCATGTCATACGACATAGAGGTCAAACATATCCCGGGGAAGGAGAACATCTTCAGTGACTTATTGTCAAGATTGAGGTCGGAGAGTCACATACCCGAGACGATATACAGTCCGCACCATGAGATCAAAATTATGCAGATGAGTAGCAAAGAAAGCAACGAGATCTTGCAAGACTTCAAGAACATAGCAAAGCTACAACAAGAAGACCCTGAATTGAAGAGGCTATTCGACAAGGCTCCAGACATAATACCAAGATTGGATGCCAAGATAGGCAAGTTTAGGAACATCCTATTTAAACTGCATGGTCGCGACGTAAAGAAATGGAAAATGATGGTACCAAATTCCTTACAGGACAGGGTCATTTTAGCATTCCACCACTCGATGCTTCACTCCGGTACTGAGAGGACAATGCTTGCCATCGAGGAGGTATTGTACATTAAACATCTTGGCAAGAAGGTCAGGAAGTTAATTTCCTCATGCGACCTATGCCAAAAGGCCAAGCCAATTAATGTAAAGTACGATGTCATCCCACAATCCATTGTGAGGAACGAGAAAAATGCATTGGTGTGTATTGACGAGCATGGAGAATTGCCAAGGGGTAAAGATGGAAACAGATACATATTTGTCATGTTTGATGTTTTTACAAAATTCACCAAAATATACCCCATTAAGAACATCAAAAGCAGAACATGCCTAGATAAAATCGTCAAGGACTACATCCCAAAATATGGGAGAATAAAATGTATCCTATCGGACAATGCGACCATGCATAAGAGCAAATTGTTTCAGAACACCTTAGAAACATTAGGAGTAAAATTGTACTATTCCTCAGCATATTATCCCCAGGGAAACCCGACTGAGAGAATCATGAGGGATATCAGTATTTATTTTCGTTTGCTCTGCCACAGAGACCACACTTCCTGGACGGAAAAATGCGGATATATAGAGGAGGTGATTAACCATTCGGTGAACCCCACGACCAAGTTCGCACCTATCGAGCTAATGACCAACACGAAACCAAGAAAATTAGCAATTGACATTGACACTACCATGGCTGCCCAAAGAGAATTATCAGAGAAAGAAAAATGTCAATTGGCATTCAGAAGATTACAACAGAAGGCTGAAAAAGGGAGGAACAAGGTGAAAAGATTCGTCAGGAAATGGTCCCCACAAATTGGAGAAAAGGTGCTCTTAAAAAGTCACAAAGCATCCAAGGCATCTGAGAAGAGATCTGGAAAGATGGAGCTATTGTATACTGGACCACTGGTCATAACAAAACAGCTGGGTGACCACACGTATGAGCTACAGAATACAAATGGCAAGTTGGTAGGAAGATACCATAAAAATAAATTGAAGCCATACAAGGAAAGAACCAAATAACCTTTGTCAACGAATGTGTAAGGCAGGAGTAGTAGAGATGAAAGAAGATAATTTTTGATGGGTTACTTATAGGAAATTATGTTCAGAATAGGAATTACAACAAGGAAGAAAACCAACATAGTCATTGGCTATATCGACCACAAAGAGCATTGTCAACAAAGACAGATGAGGACACTGATTGTCATTAAATAAATGAATCATAGCGACGGAAGATAATATGTTTTTGACATAAGGATGTCAGGGACAAAAGTAAAAATGAATCAATTATGATAAAAAAGATATAATATTTCGACACAAAGATGTCGAGAGTAAATTGAGAAGAAAAATAATACAATTACAGAATAATTGTAAGTATAAAAGTTTTCTCTTATAGGAATAAGAGACAAAGAAATGACAATTAGTGAAATGAGGAAAACCATAATCAGAAAAACAATGCCCATGAATTAAGATGAATATAGCCAATGCTAAGCTCGAAGAAATGTTGAACCAAACAACAATGAATAATAACCCAATCAAGAAAATTAGTACCATTAGTAACATCAGAGTTTAAGAACCGACTCAATAACCTGCCTATACGTAAGCTTATAAGACAAAGAAGGCAAAGAACTGAATAAAGTATTGCCATAAATAAGATCATAATCATTAGCTCAAAATTTGTATCCTGTTTTTCTCTCCTCATAGCAATGAATACAAGTCAAAAACCACATGAAACACTTAAATTGTATTTGTGTCAATGTCAAATGTACAATAACTGAGTATGTGTTGTATAATAACTGAATATGTATTGTATGATAACTGGATATATTGTGTAATAACTGAATATGTTGAGTAATAACTAAATGTGTTATGCAAAAACTGAATGTGTATTGTGTAATAACTGAATATGTATTGCATAATAACAGAACATATGTGATGTGATAGCAGGATATATTGTGCAATAACTGAATATATATTGTATAATAACTGGATATATTGTGTAATAACTGAATATGTGGAGTAATAACTAAATGTGTTATGCAAAAACTGAATGTGTATTGTGTAATAACTGGATATGTATTGCATAATAACAGAACATATGTGATGTGATAGCAGGATATATTGTACAATAACTGAATATGTATTGTGTAATAATTGGACATGTTGTGTAGTAATCAAATGTGTTGTACAACAACTGAATATGTATTGTATAATGACAGAAGGTGTGTTGTATAATAACAACATATATGGTATGATAGCAGGATATATTGTACAAGGACTGAATATGTATTACATAATAATTGGACATATTGTGTAATAACTAAATATGTTGTGCAATAACTGGATATGTATTGTATAATAACCAAATGCATTGTGTAGTAACCGAATATGTGAAACTTATAAAGACATGTTGTATTATGTCAAAACAAAGGACAAAGACAAACAGTGAAGAAGACTGTAAAGAAAAAAAAAATATATTGTACAAAGTGGTTGAATCATAGGAGTAGGGAGAAGTATTGTATTGTGTTTCAAGATTGTGAATAAGGTGACAACTTGAAAAACAAAACAAGGGGCATATGAGACAGAATATTGACTAATAGAAAATTGTTCATGTAAATATTTTTGTAAGAGTGTGTAAATTTTTAATTCTTTTAATTTGAATGTATCAGGGACCTATTTTTTTTCAATATTCAAGATCCAATGTCTTCTAGTCACTTTGAGTTCAACCAATGAGAACTGTTGCGCGGATGGATACATAAGAATGGCGGTGTTGCGTCATAGGACGCTCAGAAACTACTTTCATTAGCGTCTGTGACTTCAAAGTGTAAGGACGTATAATTGTTGATGGCGTGTGAATATGTGAATTACACCAAAACTTTTAAACAGCATGGACGCTATCCAATTTTAACAGTTATTAACTAGCTGAAACTGTAACGAGAAGTGTAAATAACTAATAAATGTGTTTGTAATAAAAGTACGTTGGCTTTTGCATTCCATTCTACGACCACATCCCCTGCAGAAAAGAGTGGCGTCTGCTCTAACAAACTTTCCACCTTTTAGCAAAAACAATGCTCCATTTGCTGCTATATTCACGCTAATATGTGTTAACCATCACTTTTAATAAATCCCCGCCACAACATACTTCCAACAACTATTAAATGAAATACAAATGGACACAGATATAGAGGAGGAAGAAAGATACGCTGAAGAGGAGGAAGAGATTAGGGTGGAACCTCCAGACATGATAGATATACAGATAGCCATACAGAAGATGCAAAATAACAAATCACCTGGAATAGATAATATAACAATAGAACTGATCAAATATGGGGGAAGAAGAGTACAAGAAGAAATACACTCAATTATACAGCAAATATGGCAGGAAGAAAAACTACTAGAAGAATGGAGGACAAGCGTTCTAACACCCATATATAAAAATAAAGGAGACAAATTGGAATGCAAGAATTACAGAAGCATATCCCTACTATGTACTGGGTATAAAATCTTAACCAACATAATAGGGCATAGACTTAAGCAATATGCAGAAGAAATTATTGGAGTATATCAGGCGGGCTTTAGAGCAGGAAGATCCACAATAGACCAGATATTCACCCTAAAACAAATCTTGGAGAAAACATGGGAATATGATATAGAAATCTACCAGATGTTTATAGATCTCCATAAAGCATATGATTGCGTAAATCGCAAGAAAGTGTTCCAAATATTGAAATATTTTAAAATCCCAAATAAATTAATAAGACTAATAAAGGCTACTATGGAAAACACAACAGCACATGTTAAAATTAGGAATAGTCTAACAGATAGCTTTAAAATTGAGAATGGGCTTAAACAAGGAGATGGATTAGCACCAGTATTATTTAATCTGACACTGGAATATATAATAAGACAGCTAAATGTAGACACTAATTCCACAATATATTATAGACTAGTACAATTAGTAGCATATGCAGACGACATCAACATTATAGGAAGAAAGAAGAACACCGTGATAGATTTGTATAACGAGTTGAACAGCAAGGCTAGATTAATAGAATAGGTCTTAAAGTCAACACAGAAAAAACTAAAATAATTATACAAAATGGACATAATAAGAGAAATAATGCTGTTTGGACGATAGGCAACGATAAGATAGAGGTAGTGGACAGTTTTAAATATCTAGGTACAATGATAGATCAAAATAATGACGAAAGTAAAGAAATTAAAGCTTGAATAATGGCTGCAAACAAGACATATTATTCGCTTCAGAATTTGTTTAAAAACAAAAATATAAGCAGAAAAACTAAGATCAGGATATACAAAACATTAATCAAGACGGTGCTGATACATGGTTGTGAATGTTGGACATTAAACACCAGTTCTGAGAAAATGTTAGGCACATTTGAAAGGAAAATCCTGAGAAGGATCTATGGTCCAATACAAGAGGATGGAAGATGGTGAATAAGGTGGAATAAAGAAATATACGAACTATATAAAGAGGTGGACATTATGAAAGATACAAAACTAAGGAGACTGAGATGGGCCGGACATGTGGCAAGGATGACAGATAAACGTATCCCCAAGAAAATTTTGGACGGAAAATTTTATAAGACCAGACCAAAAGGAGCACCAAGGGGAAGATGGGAAGACGGTGTAAGAAAGGATGCAATGCAACTACTCGATGTTAGGATATGGATAGGGATGAATGGAAGCAAAAGCTAAGGGAAGCTGAAGCCCACAGTGGGCTGTAATGCTTAGAAGAAGAATGGCAAGCTTAGGGGTATTCAATTTGAGAACTCTGAAGCAGTGCTCAAGAAAAGTGAGGCGATTCTCAAGCACCTAACAAAGAATGGTCTGCAGCACGTGTTCAAGGTCTGGCAGAGACGCTATAAAAAGTGCATTCAAGTAGGAGGGGACTACTTTGAAAAAGATCATGCGAACATCGAATTGGAGTAATAAACATCTGTGAAAAAAAATTAGTCTTAGTCTTTCTTGATCAGCCCTCGTAGTATACATGTCTGTTTCATATAAAGTTACTTGCATGTCTGATCTCTCACGCATGCACCCACCCACAACCATACACACTTATTCATACTCATTCACTCTCACTCCATTGTACTTTGGAGATAGTTTTATAAAGTTTAACCTCCTTTAACCTGGGACGTCATATTGGATGATGAATGAGTGAAAATAGGTTAAATGATGCTCAAATGAACCTGGGGTATACAGAACTTAGTTATCTGATATTTGTCTTCTCATGATAAGGGAAAACCCCAGAAGAAGCTTAATCCAGATAAATGACTCTTACCAAGATCCAAACATAGGACCTCTTGAATGTGAAGCAGACACGCTATTCCCACACAACAGAAACAGGCTAATTTTATTAGTTCTATATGGTCCATTGTACAACAATTGAGGAGCATTTTTTCAAAACTCGATAGATCCACAAAATGCGTTTCTGAGAAAAACGGTTTTTTCTATTTATTGGCAATACTAATTGGTTAGCACAGCAACTATTTTAATCATTCAGTTCTCCTTCCTGATACTGTTTCATTGAATGTGAAAAGAAACAAATAACATAGTTTAACTAGTGCAAATTTGGGGTTTGAAAATGCAGAGTTTTTTAAAAAACCGATAGATGCTAATTAAATTTTCTGCGTGAGCCTGAAATTAACCCATGAAGTTTTGTTATTTTTGTCATTTATTGTTTTTGTTGCTTTTTATTTATGTATTTATTATTTTTTATTCATTTTCACCTTTTTATAATACATAATGTACTATACAACCAGCATATTAATGCTTATAAGGATTATTTTATTAGGTATAAACTTAAAAACTATACCTTGTTCCACTCCTAGATGACAGTATGGAGTTAAATGGGCTATATCTGTCTCTATCTAGCGCATACAAGTTGCCATTAGCCTCGTCCTTTTCTACCCTCGCACTGTTGCCAGGTTCCTAATAGCATGGTATAAATATTCAGTTGTTATAAATTTCAGGTTTGAACACATTATCCTATGCAGAATTTTTTTCTCTATTAGTTTATATCCTTTTTAGAGTCCTTATACATTTCTATAGGCCCATATTTCTTCAAAAAAACATTTTTTTCAATAGAAGTCCGATATGTGCTGTTTCTATACTCATCACGCACTAACAAACTGCTAGAATGCATCTATATTTTGTTCTTAGGTAGAGTAAACTATAGTGCTACTACCTGCCCACTTTGAATTCTCTATGTTTACTCAGTTAAGTGTTATAATTTTTTAAATTAAATGTTTTCGGAAAATTTTATATCTGTGCACTGCAAAAGTTACGCAGTGTGAAACTTTTTTGTTATTGAGTTTACATCAGGGAACCAGCGAGAACAAATGTTGACGAGGGTTGGAGAAAGTTTTTAAAATAAACCAAAAGGGTATAACTTCTTTCTTTCATCGAGTAGGGCAAACAAAAGGTATTCATCTATTCAGCGTATTCTCACGCCAGGTCTGACACAGAAGATAGTATAAGAAGCAGCACTAGCATTAGTTCAAAAGAAGTCAGTGTGTAACTGTGTGGAATCTATGAGCTGTTATTGCGTTATTTGTTTAATAGTTTCGTAAATATTTGAAGTTATGGAAGGGGAAGCTAGAAAGAGACGATATATTGGTAAATTAAGAAGTAAGGAACGCCAAATAATTATGAAGGTGTTAGATTATTTTTCAAGTAAAATGCGTGTAAGTAAGGCAGTAAAAGAAACAGCTAAGGCTATCGGGTGTTCAGAAGCAGTAGTGTATAGGATTAAAAAGGAAGTAATGAAAGGGCCTCTAAGAATGCCATCGAAAATGAAAGCAAAAAGGGTGGGGAAAAAAGAAGTATATAGTGAATAGTGCAATGTGGAGTGCGGCGAATTGTTCATTCTTTACTGTTTGCAAATATTCAACCCACGCTAAATATAATTTTGTCACGGGTCAACAGTGATGAGACCCTACCAAATTTCTCAAGGGCCACTCTTAGTCGGTTCTTACATGATTTAGGGTTGGAATATGAAAGAAGGGGTAACAAGTGCATATTAATAGAAAGAGACCATATTGATATCATCAGATGGCAACATAAATATCTAAAAGACGTAAAAAGGTTTAGGGACCAGGGGAAATCAATTGTTTATACCAAAGTTAAAAGTGTCCGTCAAGCAGCAATTGAAGGACTAAGTACAGGACTCGGCCACCTCGGGGTCGCACGCGCAGAAAGATTCGCAAGTAGTACATGTTGCAACACTGCTCTCCATTTAACGTGTACTGTCTTCTAAGGGTGGAACGCGCTTTAACTACTGCTACATTCACAATAACAATATATTTTGCTTTATTTATATGCAGTTAAAGGCGAGATATAAATGGAACAAACAAACAAAAAAAAAAGCTTGCATAAATGAATGTGAAATCCAAGCGCACTACTTGAGTTCGCAGTTATTGCCAACAATGCAGCAGTGCAGAAATGATGGAGAATTCCAAGTATCGGAACAGTGAGATGGCAGTCAATGCCAACATGCATTTCATAGAATTCAGTTTGCTACACTCTGGATCATGCCCGCCTCTGTAGCGTGATGGTTAGCGTGTCTGCCTCACGTTCAAGAGGTCGCGAGTTCGAATCTCGCTTAGGGTAAGTTATCCGGGTAAGGTTTTCCCTACCCTGAGAAGACGAATGTCGGGTAACTTAAAGCTCCATGGACCTTGGGCTCATTTGAGCATCATGTCACCCATTTCATTTCATTCCTTCGTCTGATATGACACAATGTTGGAGGATGTTAATTTTAAAAAAAAAAAAAAAAAAAAAAAAAAAAAAAAAAAAAAAAAAAAAAAAAAAAAAAAAAAAAACCACTCTGGATCATAAAATCATATCTATCAACCTTTGCTTTTAGCTGAGCAAGTGCATCTATCGAGCTTTGAAAAAACTGCTAATATTCCCTACCTTCTACACAAGACAAGAATCGAATTTTGCAAAATCTGACTTCATAGAATGATGCAGAAGGTGAAAATTATGCCGATACTATAGCTCAATTTTGTAAAATTTTGCATCTATCGAGTTTAAAAAAAAAAAATGCTCCTCAATTGCATTGTGTAGGGTTCTTCTCCTTTGCTTTGGATATCCACGGCATCTTTACTAATACTTTGTAACACTGGACTCCATTTCATTTTTCTTCTTTTTACCTTATTCTTGTGCTTTTCAACTTTCTTGAGAGATTTTTCATATGCAATCATGCATTTCTCTCAGAATGATAATCCCTGTCCTGCAGTTATAATATCCAATAAATTTGATGTTAATGGGTAGGTATTTCATTTAGCATTAATTCAGCTAGAATAAATCCTATTGTTGGACTTTTAATGTGGTTTACCTTGTCTTCAATTTGTTGTATATACAAGAACCTTGAATTACCTTCCTAGTTTTTGAAATGGCGGCACCTATTTAAGCTCAATTTTATGAAAATAACACAAATATATGATTAATATGACCATAATAGCATGTTCTACTAATAAAGATATTTATTTATGAGTATGATCATTCCAAAGGACATTGTTTGTCTTATTATATATTTAAATGAGCAATTCTTGTGTGTGTGTGTGTGTGTGTGTGTGTGTGTGTGTGTGTGTGTGTGTGTGTGTGTGCGTGTGTGCGTGCGCGTGTGTGTATATGTTCTGCACAACTTGGAAACGGCTCTAACGATTTTGATCAAATTTTGTATTTAGACAGGGTTTTGCTTATCGAGTTTATCTATATGTCATTCCTAAAAAAAAAAACATGATTTTACGCGTAACAGTCACAATTAATCAACCCTTATTTTGGCCTTACTTTCTCTGTTAATGGGCCAATTTCATCAAACAAGCCAGGATATTAAAGGTCTCATCAACAGCTTTCAGAAAACCTAAAGAAAGTTGACTTAGCTATCTTAGTCTACGCGTAATAGTCACAATTAGTGGAACCTTATTTTGGCCATAATTTCTCTGTTAATGGGCCAATTTCAACAAACAAGTCAGGATATTAAAGGACTCGTCACAGAAACGGCTCCAACAATTAGGATGAAAATTTATACTTAGTTAACCTTTTTGCTTTTCAAGTTTATCTAAATAAGTATCTTCTCCTCCCCACCCCCCTCCCAAAAAAACCATGATTAAAAAGAAGGAAAAGAAAAAAAAATTTGAGTGACGTTCGGTTGCCCTGGTACTGATATATGTCTATTTTCAAGGATGACATTTTGCATGAGAAGACATCTATTTTAATATTTATTGTAATGAAAATTACTTTCCGTAGATATATGAAATTTCACAGTAATTGTTAGATCACGTGGTTGAAACATGCACACACAAAATATGGCTGATTTTAAATGATATGAGACAATTTATTTCTGTTTCCTAACTGTTTTGAGATGGACTGACCCATATGCTGTATTTGAATTTGAATTTATTTGGTTCTAATCTTATACATTTTGGAATGTCCTTGAACTTGGGACCAAGCCTTTCATCTTGGAGAGCCCTCTGCAATACAAGGTATACATTTACATTTTGTCATTGGTCATGCTTGTGTTATGCTCATCTCTGCTATTGTTCTTTATTTATAGTCTTTATTTTTTATATCTATTCAGCAGCAGCTGAAGCATGAATGCACTGATAGTGCCAGCATTAGTTCCCAGATTTTTTAAGATTATTAACATCCTTTAACAACCAAGGGATATCCAACAGTGGATTCAAGAAATGGCTGAAATGATGCTCAGTTATTGATGCAATATATACACTTCCACCAGCAGTATGACTTTTTTCACTGCACATTGAGTGGTACTAAGTGCCAATTATTATGACAACAAAAAATAATCACATTCATCGGAATTGAAAGCTTGTCTGTCTTTTTTCTCAAGCAAATATTGAACTGCCATAAGATTTATAAACAGATTACCAAACAATTGGAACGGTTATTTGTTCTTCTTACTTGCCACACGTCGTTGATGCGATGTTTAAGACAGTTATTTACGTTTAATGCAGCTATGAGACTCTAAATACTTTTCATCAAATTTCTCGACGTACCTCAGGGCGTGGTATAGGTCTACGCCTTGCAAGGATGATTAAATTTCCTTTTTAAATTTTTAATATACTTATTTATTGTTCCTTTACGTCACAAACAATGATACAAATATTTGGATTGGCGTCCTTTGTCTCAAGCCCTGAGGGGTTCACACTACCTGAACACGGACTACGTAATTTTGCGAGTTCATAATCTTCTTCTATTTTTTTATGCAGCCTTACTAATTATATATTAGTTCTCTGCATTGTTACTCCTGTTAACTTTTAAAACACAATGTTCTTCCAATAAACACTATATGCCGATAACTTTTCAAATTATTTGCGGACTTTGTGATTTCCACATGACGCCAATCCCGATAACACATGAACAAGCTCAAACAATTGAAGATCTATATCATTGCCCACTAGGACAATGATTCACAATTTTAGGGGGCTTTTTCTGCCACCACTATAAACACAAATTTTAACTATTTTAGGAGGCTTCTTCTAAACAATATCGCTCAAATGCCTCTCATCAGAATGTATGTAATTTCTAACAAACACAAAAGAAATGTAACAAGCACAAAACAAAACAATATATTACATACATTCTGATGAATGCCTCTCGACAATTAAATTACAGACATGTCAACAATCATAACATTAATACAAACATGAAGAACATATACATAACAAACATCTATATACATTGTCACAATATCTGATTTTTTTTTTTTTTTTTTAACTTTGTGGTTCTCATACCGTAACCTCTTGATGGAATTACGGTCTGTCTGGTCATCCTCAACATTATGTCTGTATGCCTCGCCTCTCGTATTTTTCCATTGCGAGTGCAGTACATTTTTGTTATTTTGAGTTCCTAACCTTATTCTCTCATGTTGGTATTGCTCGTTGTCACTAACTTCCTCGTCAAAAGATGATGGGGTTAAGCCACGTAACAGGTAATTCATATTGTAAGGGTGACCTTGATTTGCTATATTATAGATTTTAGCCAAAACATTTCCATGGAGGTTAACAATGTTACTACCATTGTCAGGTAAGTCAATCTCAGTCACATTCCTGCCTACATTTACATTTTGACTTTCGTTAACATTATTGGCCTGCAATGCAATTACAACTTGGGTTAACTTCCCAGTATTTTCTTTTTCTAAATTATCTTGCAATTCCTACATGTTAATTTTTGCTTCCCCACTGAACTTATTGAACTCCTCACGTTGAAATTGCATTTCAGTACCCATAGTTTTCACAACACTGCTTAGGTTACTAATTTCTACAGCAAGATTACCCTGAGCTAATTTAGTTTCATTATGAACTGTCTTAGAATTTTCTGCTATTGCATCTATCTCATGCTTCATTTTATCCTCTAACATTTCTAAACCTACTCTTTGTTTATCCAATTTCTCATCCTGCTGTCTCTTAAACTCATCTAACTCTTTAACCATTTCAGTCTGCATGTCTTTCACTACTCTTTCTTGCCACTAACTTGATTTCATTTACTAGTTCTTCTAACTTAATTATATCATTTTTACTAGATCCAATTTCTGCCCTTAATTCGAAGGACAATGTTTTCAGTTCTTCTTTACATTCTTTCCTACCCAGTTCAATTCTCTCAGTTACAGTAACTAAGCTGCTATCCATCTTATTTTTTAAACTACTCACATTACTATCCAATTTATTCTCTAAATCTGACTTCGTACTGTTATCTTCTGAGATAACTCCATTATCTGTTTAGAGAATAATTGCATGTATTCTTTCAATCCTAATTCTGTCTCACAAACCTTTACCACTGATTCTTCACTATTCTCTCCCTCTTTACTACCACTTAACTCTTTAACATTCTCCATTTTTTTTACTAATTTCCTATTTCTCAGTATCATTAAAACTATTATCCAAAATTAATTAATTTTTTTTTTAATTTTACATATAATTAGAACAGTCTTACTTGTCAAATATTTCACTTCACTAATTTCTCCTCTCTTCTAGCGACCTTCGCTGTCCTTGGGTTTCCTCGTTTCTTCTTCTTGTTTTTTTTTTTTTTTTTTTTTTTTTTTTTAACTCTTCTTACCTCGCGTTGAGGCGCCATTTGGTACGGTTATTTGTTCTTCTTACTTGCCACACGTCGTTGATGCGACGTTTAAGACAGTTATTTACGTTTAATGCAGCTATGAGACTCTAAATACTTTTCATCAAATTTCTCGACGTACCTCAGGGCGTGGTATAGGTCTACGCCTTGCAAGGATGATTAAATTTCCTTTTTAAATTTTTAATATACTTATTTATTGTTCCTTTACGTCACAAACAATAATACAAATATTTGAATTGGCGTCCTTTGTCTCAAGCCCTGCGGGGTGCACACTACCCGAACACGGACTACGTAATTTTGCGAGTTCGTAATCTTCTTCTATTTTTTTATGCAGCCTTACTAATTATATATTAGTTCTCTGCAGTGTTACTCCTGTTAACTTTTAAAACACAATGTTCTTCCAATAAACACTATATGCCGATAACTTTTCAAATTATTCGAGGACTTTGCGATTTCCACATGACGCCAATCCCGATAACACATGAACAAGCTCAAACAATTGAAGATCTATATCATTGCCCACTAGGACAATGATTCACAATTTTAGGGGGCTTTTTCTGCCACCACTATAAACACAAATTTTAACTATTTTAGGAGGCTTCTTCTAAACAATATCGCTTCACAACATATCAACTTATGGTACTCAGGTGGGTAGCTTAATGCTTCCACATGTGTGAACTAAAACCACATCTTTTTTTTTTTTTTTTTGACAGTGGTTATTGCCACAAAACAAAACTTACAGAAAGCAGAATAAATCACTTTTTACCTCAAATTCACAGAACCATTTATTTTTTCGTGGAAATGTCCTAATTAATTCCTATGCTGTTAACCGTCACTTATTAGTTGTATATTTACATGCAGATCAGCAGCAGGTCTCCCCAAGTGTTTGTTTCACCTTGCCTTCTAATGATAATGTAGAAAACGGGCTACTTAGTAAAAGGCTTACTTTATTTGTGTTAGTTAAATAAAAATTAATAGAACATTGCAGTACTCATGCGCCAAACAATTTTAATTTTACCTTGCAGACCTTACAGATTACAATGCACACGACATTATTAGAAAATAATGATTAATTTAATTTTAAGTATGAACAATGGGAAATTAATGATGAATGTGATGTAACAAAATACAACTTATGCTAATGTTTATGCTGCAAAATAGTGATAAGTGCAATATTTCTTACCTCCCAATACGGCATACTTTGTGTTAGGTGTATGATGAAGTTCAGAATACTATAAATCTGAGCCAGATTTGAAGTGGCATGGATCCATAGAATAGTAATATAATAGTCATGCAGACCTACAGCTTGCAGTTGTTCCCTTCAGCTTCTGTGGTTTTCTATTCTTAGGCAAGATATTTCATTGCATCTTGAAGAACAGTACGCCTGACTGCATTTGGAGTATATCAACAATTTAAAATATGTATTTCTTCACTTTTACTTTCTCTACTGGTAAGTAGAGGAAGTATTGTATTCCACCCAAAAATTCGATGTTGCGATTTCACTGTATGTTTTGAGACCCCCTGAATAAAATTTAATATAAAAAAAAAACATTTTTAGAAAAATGTGTGTGTGTGCGGGAGCGCACGTGTCAGTCTGTGGACAGCATAGCTTAAAAACGAAAAGTTGGTTAAAAACCGAAGTTGGTATTTAAGTTTAATGTCTTTCAAGGATGCGACATAAAGATTTTGATGGAAATTCCTCCACCCTAAACTACCTTTTACACGGAAAATTTTTTGAACATTTTGATTTTCTTGAAAATGGCTCTAACGATTTTGATTAAATTGCCGTATGTTTAAGATATTTGTATGACAAATGAAATGTATATTTTGAATTTTCTGGCTATAGCCTATGCAGTCCAGTTTATACTTGATGACTTTTGTATAACTCGTAAAGACAAAATCGTACTATACAAGAAATGTTGTTAGTGATTTCTGACAATGAAGTCATTAATCCTCTTGCTCTCCAATATTTTTCACTGATGGATGGGACACTACAAGTGGACGGGCATATTTGAAGGTGGTCTCGGTCCATTTCCTCTTGCAGATCACATAGAGGACAGAGTGGTGAAGAATATATCCCAATTCTGTTTAAATGTTTTGCCAGACAATCATGTCCTGTAATCAACCTGAAGGTTGCTACTGCTGTTTTTCGAGGATACTCAGGAATCACTGTTTGAATGTTTGGTAGTTCCCATCTTTTATTCTTTGATTTTTCATAGTAATATTTTGCAATAATTTTTTTGAATTCAGAGTTGACTAATCTTTTAGCTGCATAAAATGGTAAATTAACTATAGATTTTTGTGCACCGCTGGTACCCTTTTTTGCAAGAAAGGGGAAACGGAAGAAGTTTCTAATCGAGCAGTTGAGCCTGTCCTGGGGGCGAGTTATTTACATGCGCATGCAGTCGTCTAAGGTGAGGCAAACGGGGTAGTTTCTGTTCAGGAGACAAGAAACGAAACAATTTGTTCTATACATAATTATTCTATTCAAACAAAAGAAATTTGCACATCCTTTCCACAGGTGCTTAAACAAATTAATGTTGATTTTTGTGATGTTTTTAAAAAAGATAATGAATATTATCAATTTTTCCTTAATGATGATGCTGATGATGATGATGATGATGATGATGATGATGATGGTGGTGGTGGTGGTGGTGCTGGCGGTGGTGCTGGCGGTGGCGGCGGCGGCGGCGGTGGTGGTGGTGGTGGTGGTGGTGGTGGTGATGGTGCTGGCGGTGGTGATGGCGGTGGCGGTGGTGGTGGTGGTGGTGTGGTGGTGGTGGTGGTGGTGGTGGTGATGGCGGTGGTGGTGGTGATGGCGGTGGCGGTGGTGGTGGTGTGGTGGTGGTGGTGGCGGTGGTGATGGTGGTGGTGGTGATGGTGCTGGCGGTGGTGATGGCGGTGGCGGTGGTGATGGTGGTGGTGGTGGTGGCGGCGGCGGCGGTAGTGGTGGTGATAACAACAATAATATATGATGAGTATAACACTGGACCATTTCACGAAGAATCGGATAGCAAAGAAGGTTTATTTATTTTGGATTTACAGTTTTTCCACTGACAAATTCTTGTTGTTGTTATTATTATTATCATTATCAAACGGACTGACTGGTAACCATTAATGTAATGTAACTACAAACATGATAACCATGGAAAGAAATAAGTTAAGCGTTACTTTTAGCCGTTGCACGTAATTCTTAATGCACTGTCACTGCGACAGTTGCAGCTGCTACCCGAAAAGAACTGTTTGTCACATTCCTGGTGAGAAAGTAGAAGCTCATAAGAGCTACACTGTTTACTAAAGTATACATTTTCTATCAGTACTCAGGGGTCTCCGTCTAGGGGATATGTGAATGGCAACCACAAGGTACCCAAGCTGAGCAGAACATTACTTCCACTTACTGGTGTTTTGCTCCTCACTGTAACTTTCCTATCTGACCTTACCTTGGTCATCTCTTGTTCTCTTCCGACCCCGATGCTATTAGGGTTCCTGAGGGCTAGGGAGTCTTTATTTTTCCAACCTCTCCATTTCTCTAATTTTTCTATAAAACCTTAACCCCTAACATGCTGACCTGTCATGGCATGTAACACGTCTTCTGATTGGTAATCAGAGGATATGGTCGGTGAATTTATTTTGATAATTCTCCAGGTCAGATCGGTGAGACCCGTAAACCAACGACAGGTGTGGTCCCCCAGACATTCTGGGGGTTGTGAGAGAGCGATGTGACCGCCAAAACATAAACATATGGTGCTCTCTAAAAAACGGTTACTATTACTGCTATTGCTCTCTCTCTCTCTCTCTCTCTCTCTCTCTCTCTCTTTTTATGAAATACAAAAACTGTAGATCTCGCTAAAACACACAATTTATGTCCAAATAAATTTTTTTGTACAGTGAACCATTTCAGAAATATTCCTTATCATTTGTGTCAGTTTCAGAAAACTTAAAATTTTCGTGAAATGCAACATCGTATATGTTAAGCGTGCAAGGAGAACAGGATCTCAAAGCTTTAAAAGATTTGGTTATCACTCAAAGCCTACTGTATTCCCATATTCCCCTTGCACCTACAAGAAAATAAGCAATAAGATAATTTGTACAAATGTTTATCTCAACTAACATGAAGAAGATATAGGAATAAGAGTTTGTAAGAATAGTTAGTACAAGAGCAGAGAAAGTCATGTGAGTGTAACACATCAGATTTTTAAGGTAGTGCCATGGCACGGAGGCACTACCCTTGGACCCAGCCCTGCTTCCATTTGTTCTATATCTCTTTATTATTTACCTACCTATATCCCACTCTCTTTATTCTTTCCCTTCCCCTCTTTCTAACCGTTTCTTTGTTTCCTATCATTTGATATAGGAGGGCTAGTTTTTTTAAAGGTCCAAGGGGTTCCAAAACCAAAATTACAGTGAAAATCAGTTGAAACTTTGTGCAAATATGTTGCGCAGTGTCTCTAGTATGCCCGTTGATCATGTCATGTCGCATTTGTCAGTTCTGAGCATGCAGTGAAAACTTTAACATGCCCAAATGTGAAGTGTGGGGTGTAATTAGATTTCTTTATGCGGAAGGGTTCAATGCAGTCAAAATTTATCGACGAATAATTGATGTGTACAGTGAAACTTTCATGAGTGACAGCAAAGTTTGGCAATGACACAAGGACATTGAAACAGGACGTACAGATAGATGTTCATGGTGCAAGCAGTAAGGCAAAAAAGCGAATATCAACCAATGATCTTGTTCATATAGTGGATCAGGGCTTCAAGATCACTGGTTCACAATTTCTGTGTTGAGCAATTCATTTATGAATGAAGTGGTTGAAAGCACAGGTGGCTGGCTTCTACCAAAGCTGGTACCATGCTATGTAAAATGTTGACATTGGCACACAAATATCCACAGAAGTAGTGTGTAGGTGTAGCTAAATGTTGCAAATAAAGTAGTTTTGATTTTCACTGTGAGTTTGGTTTTGCAATCAATCAGACCTTGAAAAAAAAATAGCCCTCATACAAACCTCCATTTTTACTTTCTCTACTGGTAAGTAGGGGAAGTATTGTATTCCACCCAAAAATTCGAAGTTGAGATTTCACCGGAAATACATGTTTTGAGGCCCCCTGAATCCAAAAAAAGCATTTTTTGAAAAAGGTCCGTGTGTGTGTCTGTGTGTCTGTCAGTATGTGGACAGCATAGCTCAAAAATGAAACTCGGTTAAAAACCAAAGTTGGTATTTAAGTTTAATGTCGTTCAAGGACGTGACACGAAGATTTTGAAGAAAATAGCCCCACCCTAAACTACCCTTTACATGGAAAATTTTGATTTTCTTGAAAATGGCTCTAACGATTTTGATTAAAATGTCATAGGTTTGAGATATTTTTATGACAAATGAAATGTATATTTTGAATTTTCTGGTTATAGCCCCTGTAGTCGTATTTACTCTGGACGACTTTTGCATAACTGGTAAACCGTTAGAGATAGACCAAATTATACTATACAAAAAATGTAGATCTTGCTAAAATACACAATTTATGTCTCAATAAATTTTCTTGTAGGGTGAACCATTTCGGAGATATACCTTGTTATGTGTGTGAGTTTCAGAAAACTTGGAACTTTCGTGAAATGGGTCATCGTTGTTCATTTTTTTACTTTCTCTACTGGTAAGTAGGGGAAGTATTGTATTCCACCCAAAAATTCGAAGTCGAGATTTCACCGGAAATACATGTTTTGAGGCCCCCTGAATCCAAAAGAAGCATTTTTAGAAAAAGGTCCGTGTGTGTGTCTGTCAGTCTGTGGACAGGATAGCTCAAAAACGAAAAGTCGGTTAAAAACCAAAGTTGGTATTTAAGTTTAATGTCGTTCAAGGATGTGACACGAAGATTTTGAAGAAAATAGCCCCACCCTAAACTACCCTTTACATGGAAAATTTTTATTTTCTTGAAAATGGCTCTAACGATTTTGATTAAAATGTCATATGTTTGAGATATTTTTATGACAAATGAAATGTATATCTTGAATTTTCTGGCTATAGCCCCTGTAGTCGTATTTACTCTGGATGACTTTTGCATAACTGGTAAACCGTTAGAGATAGACCAAATTATACTATACAAAAAATTTAGATCTTGCTAAAATACACGATTTATGTCTCAATAAATTTTCTTGTAGGGTGAACCATTTCGGAGATATACCTTGTTATGTGTGTGAGTTTCGGAAAACTTGGAACTTTCGTGAAATGGGTCATCGTTGTTCATTTTTTTATGTTACGTGTACAAAGAGAACGGAATCTCAAAGCTTTAAAAGATTTGACTATCGCACAAAGCCTACTGTATTCCAATATTCCCCTTGCACCTACAAGGAAATTAGCAATAAGATAATTTGTGCAAATGTTTATTTTAACTAACACGAAGAAGATATAGGAATAAGAGTTTGTAAGAATGGTTAGTACAAGAGTAGAGAAAGTCATGTGAGTGCAACAGATCAGATTTTATTGTCTTAAGTTTGTAGGTGAGTCAAACAAAAGCGACTCGCGGGCCGGGTTCGTCCACCGTGCAACAGTTGGCAAACCGTGGTATAAAAGCTTGTATTTTGGATCCCATTATTAACAATAGGGACATGAGAGACATTGTTGTTAACTTAGGAAAATGTCTAAAAGTACAGTATAGCTTTGTTAACCATGTTAGTCTTGTTAATCCCGAACACCAAAAAGGAAGAAAAGTTCAGAAGTTCGTTTTATGCCTAATTGAAATTCTTATTAATTTATCTTTCAAGTTTCACAATAATTTTATCCACGATTTAAAGCCTTTGTGTTGGACATAGTATACGAACACTGAAATTCTTCTATTGTTTGTCGATAATGAATGTCTTCACGGTGTAATCTGAAATAAGTGTCCAAAAGAAACATCCGTTTCTAAAAAGTTATTTCCACTGAAGCTAGCTGCTTCTTTATGTGGAGTTAATCTTTGAATTATACAATGTTTGTAATCTTTGTTGCCTTTTTTATCCCACACAGAACTTTTACGAGTTTCAGTGATATAAAAATATCTTTGCAGAGTAAGTATCGTCCAACTATATTAAAATTTGCCGGATATCCTTAGAAATATATATTACAGAATAAAACAAATGGGATTTTACGGAAATGTTACATGGTCACGTGTTTTTAATCGCTTGTGCAGATTTCACAACAAACGTTTTTAACGGATTTTTATAGGAAAGTCCGGTTCCATAAGTTTCTATCAAGTGAAACGCTTTTAACTAATTACTAAGCGTGTTTATATAGATCCTAGTTCTGGAAATTATATTGCCCGGGGGTAATCTATTTTGAACGATCACTTTGTGATACCCTCCGTGATTAGTAATTTATAATATTGTCCGTTATAAAATATATGTTGCACTAATCAGAATATTTTCAAATAAAACGAATATTTTATACAGATAGGGATTGATGAGAATTTATACTCAACCAACAGATATTAGCTAAGTGTTCTAAACATAATGCTCTTGTTTAACAGTGACACACATTGCTTTTGTTCTTCTGTTTTATAAGAAACAAACGAATTCTATGCGAATCACACGAGAATAACAATCACAGCGTTATAAACAAGGAGAACAACTATCACTAAGAGGTTTTGAATAATAAAAACGCCTATGTTCACGACCCAATAATAGCTTGTGCCGGTCGGTCGAGGGGTTAGGTTGGGACAAATCACTCGTTCTCTTCCGCGCTTAGTGTGGTGTCACATACCGACTGGAGGGGGGAACACCTCCATTACTCCTCTCCGGCCGAACACACTCGTATACACATACTAGCGGCTTCTGCCAAATAAAATCTCGGCCAACTAGCGTTTCATTCGTCCCCCTGCGTCCACACCCCCACCACGTGCGTGTAGCCACATGCCCAGATATTATTTCAGCTTTCTCCCGACGTTAACCTTCCTTTGTTTAATTAAATATCACACCTTGCATTGTGAATTTAGCTGTCTTCGCCGGCGTGCATGTAAGCACCTATTACCATTCTGTATTTCCGACTAGTGGCGCTAGCTTATCAAACTTTCTCTCTCCCTTATTCCCTGATACAACAATCAATTCGTTTGTATGTACCCTCCTTGTGTTATATACTCTATACATGAACTCAGGACAAACAAGATGGCACTACTTGAAAATTGCTTAAGGTACTGAAAAATTCAAACAAAACACAGTCAAAATCACAGACAAGGCACATCATTAAAACATCGCACGTTGTAAAAAAACCGCAGCAACTATAAAATTAAATAACGATTTAAGTTTTGAAAATAAATAGGGGTTTTCTCGTCAATAATACAGTTATTATAATAGATAGATTAGGAGGTATTGAGCATAAAGGCATGTTTTCCTTTGATTGTTGCAAAAGCTTTACGGTTAAATTGGATCAGGATGTTCGTGAATTACACAAATAATACACTCAGGACTAGAATACCATTTGGAGCCTCTTTTACTTTATGCTTATTTCTTTTTAATACAAATGATATTGTTTTACAGATGAACAACCACTGCATTGTTGTAACTTTTGCAAACTCTAACTACTGTAGTCATCGTAGCGGCTTCTTTTAATGAACTGTTCCTTCTTTACCTGATTACCCTCCCATTATGTAGGACTTACACCCCTTTGGATTTACAAGCTGTGCCTGTCGGGAAGCAGACGAACCTATGGACCGGACAGAATGAAGACCTGGAAGCGGGTGATCAGCCAAGCACCAGGTATGAGAGAGAAAGAAAATGACACGAAATGCAGGCGAAATGGATTAATGGAAAGGTGATGATGGAGCAATTGGTGGAATGAGTGGTAGAGGAAACCGGAGAAACAGAGAAAACCCACCCAGACGCCCCTTTGCCCACCACGAATACCGCATGCGGGGTCCCTGGGGTAGGAGAACGGTCTAACCGCTCGGCCACGGCGCCACCTAGTTTTCATTCTACTTCCATGAGCATTTTGGCATAATGCAACAACTGATTTTACTCTTCTTGGAGTAATTCACTTCACGGGCATAACTTATAAGTTATTTTATAAAATAACAACCCGCATAACACAATCAAGTGCGCTCATTGACAATAATGGTGAGCTTTTCGGTTATGGCGAATATCCTAAAGTGACTTATCGCCTTTCAACGTCATTTAACCGATTATTTCATCTGATTCATACGCGGAAGTTTGGCCCGCTTTTGTACTGATAGTGTTTTGCAACATACTTCTATACATATGGACCCTTTTGTTCTCCAAATTCTCTGCAGTCAAGAAAGACTCATACATTCTTCCTGAACTCTCAACAATTATCACAAAAATACGACGTTGGGTTTCTAATACCTGACTTGGATACAAAACACTGGTCTATCCATTGGGGTTCACAGGGACATTTGTACTAAATGTTTAAGGTGTTCCCAGTAAAGTATATTAAAAGCGGTTCTAATATTATGAATAAATTAATTTGGAGCAATACCTTCTGTCGTACTTACCTAATATGCTGTAACTATATAACATTGTGGAGTTATGTGGTCATAATTACACTCTATTAGGTCAACAAATTAATTATAATCCTAAAAGAAAGGGTTTCACGTTCAATGAATTCTTCAAAAGCAGACGACTAGCCACTATTCTACACCACAATCCTCAGAAGTGTGTCATTTAACCCAAGATATTGAGGGCAATTTGAGAAGTACCCATAGTGGCATACCCAAGTATATAATACACCACAATAAGTTAGCATTTTATTTAAAATATTAACTGAAAGTTGCGGGTTCTGTCATTCCAAATTTCGAAGTACTTTTTCAGTATAAGAATTGCGATTGTGTATTGTTGTTTACATTTATTCTTTTGTCCATATAAACTAACTCAGGAGTTGCAGTATGCATTTATGCATTTATTTTGAAGGAACAAAATTATACGTTGACAGTTTAAAATGAGCATTTATCTTTTACTTTTGTATACTTGAAAGTTTAATTAATAACTTGGGCTAATTTGTGGCTAAAGCCGCTACTTTGGAGGTGCAAAATATTGCAAATAATGTAAGAGCCTTATAGGAATGCATCCAAGAAGAGATCACAGCGGCGATGCCGGCTCAAAAACGGAATATATCTTGCACACTCCTAAAAGAAAAAAACTAATGAGCACAGCGCAGTACATATATCAAACGGTCTTCAAAGAAGTAAAAAAACAGCGATGTCACAGTAATAGCATTAAAAAACACTGGAAATTGCATAAAGTGTATCTTTCGTAGAGTCCGTATTTTGCAAGTATGTTTTCTGGATTATAGAAAGAAGCTAATGAAGAAACAGAATTGAGATAGTGGATCCAAAAATTAATCTGGACTCACTTTACAGTCTTTGGCGCACTCTATCTAGATGAAATCACATTGGAACCAGCTGACGTGGTACCTACACTAGCAACTGCAACACTTTTCCAGTTTGAAGGAATAATTGACCAATGTGCAGAAGTAATGGCGGAAACTATAAATGTTGAGACTGCAACAGAATACTATGAGGCAGCATGTAAATATGGATCGCTGAAGGTTAAAGAGGCAACTTTCGAATGGCTGTTATTCAACTTACTGGGTGATTTTCAAGAACAACCAAAGGGACTGTTGGGAATAAAGAGTGAGTTGTTAGAGAAGCTAGTGTCAAATCCTGATCTCTTCGTATTACAAGACGAATTCTCACTTTATGCTCTTCTTCGCTTCTGGCTGTTCCTGCAATTTCATCCAGTCTGGGGGACACTTGCAAAGGATTCTCAATTGACAGTAAAGCAGTTTTTCCAGAGCAGAGAAGGTAAAGAAGAATTTCTTTTGACTGAAGACGGCAAACGTTTTGCTGGGCTATTTCAGGCTTTGAGATTCCAGCATTTGGTGAACCAGCTTCAGAATATTGAAATGCTGAAGTCTGACAGGATAGTGCCTTTTTCATGGATAACATCAGCAGTAACCCAGCAGTGGTGTAACCTCCTAAGAGTTGACCATGGAGGTGACAAGGGACCCAGAGTAATGCCAGATGAGGAGTTCTTGAAATCTGCCATTCGCTGTGGACGAATGCTAGTTAGTCCTGGTGAGCACCTGTGGAAATTGAGTGGTTTCAACATGGGGTTGGACCTCATATGGTCATGCAATTCTCGCTCACTAAAAGCTAAGAGAAACCACCAGGCAGAGCATCGCGAAATTCTTCTTGGCATGCACCCAATGAGACACTTCATGTGCAGAGTGACTTTTGCTTCTCTAAATGAGCAGAAGCAAGTAAAGTTAACGCAGACATCGGGCTTGAAAACTGTCACATTAAATAAGAATGAAGAGGCTGTCATCCTGGTGATGAATAAACATCTTACATATCCACTGCTAATGTCACTAAACCTCATTGTCAACACTCCTGAAGAACAAGACCACACTCAGGATCTTCAGTAAACAAAGATGGTGGCTAGTGAATATTCTGTCAATGAAATTATATTACACCTCACTTCTCGTAATAAAATTTTGAGTTTAACACGTTGATATATCATGGAGAATGTTCGGGATCTTCAGTAAACAAAGATGGTGGCTAGTGAATATTCTGTCAATGAAATTATATTACACCTCACTTCTCGTAATAAAATTTTGAGTTGAACACGTTGATATATCATGGAGAATGTTCGCACACATGTTGCAGATTAAGTAAAGTGTTAAAAAAAGAAAGAAACACATTAAAAAAACCTCAATGCTCGCACACCTTATCTTAAACTCCGGAATCTATGTTATGAAAGTAACAACTGAGAATCGTCCAAGCTCCAGTGTTATCAAATATACATTTCACTATATCGTGTTACCTTTGCTGCTGTGTTATCATAACGGTTTACGTTTGTGTTTAACCAACTCAAACAATAATTTTAAGCACTAAATGCTTCAAGCAGTTCTAGCATTTACACCGCAAACTCCCGTAAATAGTAAAAGAAGGAGCTATGTGTTTAGTCATTTACTTTGGTTAACCTGGAAAAAACAATTGTGGACACTACTACTCGTGACCGCTTCTGTGGCGCAGCGGTAGCGCGCCTACCTCTGGCGCAGATGACATTATTATTATTATTATTATTATTATTATTATTATTATTATTATTATTATTATTATTATTATTATTATTATTATTATTATTATTATTATTATTATTATTATTTTGTTCTTTAACGACGCTGTCAATTGCCAGGATCACATCAGCGTCGCCGGTGTGCCGGAATTTTGTTCCGCAGTTCTTTTACATGCCAGTAAATCTACTGATATGGAGTTATCGTTTTAAGCACACTTAAAAACTATCGGTCTGGGCCGGATTTGAACCCACGACTCTGGGGTCAGTAGACCAGCTTCTAAGCAACTGAGCCACCTAGACCGACGGCGCGGAGGACCCTGGTTCGATCCCCGGTACAGGCGTAGGGAGTTTTTTCATGCTGGGAGGTCTGGCACGGGATTCGCTTAGCCTCATTAGGTCCTGGAGGGGCCAATTGAGGAGCTAGTTCGTAAAGAAGTAGCGGTCCCAGGTCGCAAAACCAGTCGGAAGGGCTCGGGGCGCTGTCCATGTCCCGCCCTCCAGTACTGCACTCCGCTCATGACGCTTCTAGTGGGCAGAGGTGGGGGATTCAGCGGCCGGGCGGTAAGGGCTCTTGTGCTAGGGGTTACTACTCATGACCCGTTAAGATATAATTTAAAGTACGACTGCATAAGTCTTAAAAAGTCCTGCCGCTGTCTTCGACAACATCATCTAGAAGCTCAAGACAAAGTGTGCGAGTAGTATAAAACATCGTTTAACTTATTAAAAACTGAAGCTAATAACAGTGAAGCAATACAATTTACAATATAACAAATATCTTAGAGATCATAAGATATTTACTGCATGTTCTTGAAATTAAAAGCACACTACGCAGTTTTGCAATAGTTCTGTTGCATCAGCTTATTAAGATAAGTGAAGTATATAGTCTCTAGTGTAAGATATTTGTTATATTGTAAATCGTTTATTTAGCTCCCTATAGCTTGTGTGGTCATACGAAGTTTTGATTGTAGAAAAAAACTGATGGTGTTATTACTTATCGAACTGCAATCTTTAACGATGTTTTTATTCATTTGTGTAATGAAATACACGCATTTTTACTTTCTCTACTGGTAAGTAGGGGAAGTATTGTATTCCACCCGAAAATTCGATGTCGAGATTTCACCGGAAATACATGTTTTGAGGCCCCCTGAATCCAAAAAAAAAAACAGTTTTAGAAAAAGATCCGCGTGTGTGTGTGTCTGTGTGTCAGTCTGTCAGTCTGTGAACAACATAACTCAAAAACGAAAAGTCGGTTAAAAACCAAAGTTGGTATTTAAGTTTAATGTCTTTCAAGGATGCGACACGAAGATTTTGAAGAAAATAGCCCCACCCTAAACTACCCTTTACATGGAAAATTTTTCGCAAATTTTGATTTTCTTTAAAATGGCTCTAACGATTTTGATTAAAATGTCATATGTTTGAGATATTTTTATGACAAATGAAATGCATATCTTGAATTTTCTGGCTATAGCCCTGTAGTCGTATTTACTCTGGACGACTTTTGCATAACTGGTAAACAGTTAGAGATAGACCAAATTATACTATACAAAAAATGTAGATCTTGCTAAAATACACAATTTATGTCTGGATACATTTTCTTGTAGGGTGAACCATTTCGGAGATATTCCTTGTTATGTGTGTGAGTTTCGGAAAACTTAGAACTTTCGTGAAATGGGTCATCGCTGTTCATTTTTTTATATGTCAAGTGTGCAAAGACAACAGAATCTCAAACATTTGACTATCGCACAAAGCCTACTATATTCTAACATTCCCTTTGCACCAACAAGGACATAAGAAATAAGATAATTTGTACGAATCTTTATCTTAACTAACACGAAGAAGATATAGGAATAAGAATGGTTAGTACAAGAGTAGAGAAAGTCATGCGAGTGCTACACATCAGATTTTTTCTATATGCTTTAAGTATTTATATTTAATGCATACTCAAAGTAGAGTACCTATTTGTGGTAGGTTTGTACATCTAATATATGATAGCTAAATATTGTACTCTAGGGAGCTTAAACGCATATTGGCAATCATGGCTCCTAGGCTGTAATGGGCTGTACTGAAGTCACTGTACTCGGTGGTTCCCAGACTCAACCCTTAACAACATCCTAAGACAACATGTGTGAACCAATGTTACAGTAATTAATAGGGACTAAATGTTTAATGTGCTAAAATACTTTAAAATATTTGGTTCTTATATAGTAAAAGACTGAAAAATTATATTATATAATTTATTTCAACATTACAGAACTGTAAATATTTATATAACATTTGAAGTTTTCACGGCGATAATTATTAATTAGCACATCTGGGGTTACCAGCCATGTAATATCTATACAAGTTTTTGAGTTTTG